>QLTV01002007.1:178504-216522 GCA_003457575.1 Thermophis baileyi
AGCGGCTACAGAGAAGGCCCTCCCCCGCGGTCCCGCCAGCCGGCACTGTCTGGCCGACGGGACCTGAAGAAGGCCAACCCTGTGCGACCTCACTGGTCGATGGGAGGAATGTGGCATAAGGCGGTCACACAGATAAACTGGTCCTGAGCCATGTAGGGCTTTAAAGATAACAACCAACACCTTGAATTGTGACCAGAGCGCAATTGGCAACCAGTGCAGCTCGCGAAGGATGGCACTTGTGTGGGTGTACCTTGGCACACCCACGACTGCTCGCGCAGCTGCATTCTGGACCAGTTGTAGTCTCCGGACACTCTTCAAGGGTAGCCCCATGTCACCCCTAGTCCTTCTTTTCATCAGACTAGACATACCCAGTTCCAGCAACAAAAACGCAAATCTCATTCATCATCATCTTCATTTAATGACCCCATAATCCCTTGCCGGGTGGAGTTTGGGCAACTGAATGGAGCTAGCAGAGTGTTTTAATGGCTGGATGCCCTTCCTGTCGCCAATGCAGAGTTTTGTTCAGCAGATACAATGTATTCTCAGTGTGCTCAAAGAGAGAAATATCTGCCTCTACCTAGGATTGAACTCACAGCCTCCTGATTGTGAGGCGAGAGCTCCACCTCTAGGCCACCACACCACTCCTTATCATGATTCCCTCGTCTGAAGCCCATCTGGAATATTCTTACCTGGCCAGGATGGAGCGCTCCGATCCGTCAGACAGGAGACCGTGCATCTCCTTAACTAGGGCTTCAAGACGTGACAGCAGGCCTTTCTCCTCAGCATGTAGGGGAATCTGCTGCACACAGAGCACCTCGCATTTGCTCCAGCCCTCCTGTCCCATGCAAAGAAAAGAGACCAAGCTGGGAATTTTCCCCCATAGAGTGTACAGGAAATCCACCAGGTGAATTCAATCTGTTAACCTCCACACCTTCCTCCCAGTCAGAATGTTCCACCCAGAAACAGGCTGTTCTAAACCTCCCCAGAGCTGCTCTGGCTGTGAAACAAACTGTTCTAACTGCAAAAACGGACTTTTGGAAAAATATGTTTTTTTAGATCCAATTTATTCACCTGTATAAGAACCCGGACAGAAGGTAGCTTGTCTGCAGAATCCGAGACGTCTTGCAGGTGGGTGCTGTCATAACGGAACCTAGGAAGAGAGCAGAATGGGGCTTGCAGATCTTACATGCCGATGGAAAACCCAGAACCAAGTTTTATTTATTTGTTTATTAAATTTATATGCTACTTATCTCACTGTAACAGCAACTCTGGGCTTCCACATCCACAAATGGTAGCTGGGCTAAGAGATGTATGCGCCTTGCCCAAAGGCATATACCGTGTTTCCCCGAAAATAAGACATCCCAGAAAATAAGCCCTTCCCAAAAAATAAGCCCTTCCCCAAAAATAAGCCCTCCCTGCGAAAATATTTAAACGCATGCGCAGCCGTTCCCCGCCATTTCCTCTGGTTAGGGTTAGGGAGACAGAGCTGGAAATCAGGTAAGACGGCAAGAGGAGCCCCGTCTTGCTCCACACGCCCCAAAATAATAAGACCTCCCCAAAAATAAGGGTTCAAAAAAATAGAAGACAGGGTCTTATTTTCGGGGAAACTTACTACCGTAAGTTCTATGGTAAGACTTGAATCCAAGTCTCCTCAATCTCAAACCTTATTCTCTGTCACAGTGTTTTTTAAAGGAACCTCGGGGGCCCCCAAGAACCCCTCAGAGGCTTTCGAAATCATTTCCCAGGTATTGAAGATATCTGCAGAAATTTAAAACAGGATCAATCTTCTTCTTATTTTTATCTGTTTAAAAAATGCAGGTTTTTTTCATTAAAAAATGAATTTGTTTTATCTAGTGCAGGGGTGTCAAACTCAAGGCCCGCGGGCCGAGGGGGCCCCACAGAAGTGGTGGGCAAGTGCATGCCCCCCCCGGGCTCTGTTTTCGCTGGCAGAGGGCTATCAAAACAAACTAAAAACAAAACAAAAGGGGAAATGTTTCCCCTTTTGCATTTGAGCATGCGAGAAGGGACAGGAAAGGAGAAAGAGAAAAAGGAAAGACAAAGAAAAAGAAAAAGAAGGAAAGAGGGGAAGAGAGCAAGGAAGGAAAAAGAAGGAAAGAGGGGAAGGAAGAAGAAAGGAGAATGAAGAGGGAAGGAAAAAGAAGAAAAGGAAGGAAGGAAGGAAGGAAGGAAGGAAGGAAGGAAGGAAGGAAGGAAAGGAAGGGGATTATGAGAGTGAGGGAGGGTCTGACGGAAGTCCTGCCTTAGCACTTGGCCACCACAGGTGCCCCCAACACAAGTAACATTGAGATGGCCATGCCCACCCTGGCCATGCCCACCCTGGCCCCCCAAGGTCAAACACAACCCTGATGCGGCCCTCAATGAAATCAAGTTTGACACCCCTGATCTAGTGGGTTTCATATTGTTATTTCTACATTTTTACATCTAGAAATATATATTCTAAAAATGTGCCGGCTTTAATTTTTAATATGGTAAATATCAACAAATGTAACCCATACAAGCAAAAGCTCGTTTGGTGTCTTCCATAATTTTAAAAGTGGGAAGGGCTTCCAAGAGCAAGAAACACTGTTCTGCCATATAGTGGCCTTTGGGCCAGCAGAACTTTCGTGAGTGGGAGCTGGCTTGGTGGCATGTAAAACTTCCCATAATTCCCTAGAGCAGTGATGGCTAATCTTTTCCAAACCGAGTGCCCAAATGCACGCACGCGCAAACCCAAATGCAAAGCGTGCACGGGGCCCCTGCATGCCCCCCACGCATGTGCGGCAGAGACCCAAAGACCAGCTGGCTGGTGGGAGGCGCGCGCGCATGCGCAGTGGAGCTGAGCTGGGGCTCACCACCATGGCCCTAGAGCTTTGGGAGTGGTCTAAGGCATTTTGGGAAATCTCACTGGTCCTAAGTCAGCCAGCACTTATTAAACTAGCCGAAAATGGAAAGTATTATGTGCATGTTAATCAAAAGCAATTCCACGAGGATGCTGAATATTCTTGCTAGCAATGGAGATTCCTTCAGTTTTACCCTGGGAAGGACACCATCATCAAGCCCTTCTTAGCCAAAGGTCAGGACCTACTTGAGAGCAGCCACATCTTGGGAGATGTTGATCTTGTCCGTCACCTCCTGCATCTTCATTGTGTTCTGACGGGCCAAGTGCTCCAGAGCTGAAAGGATATGGGCAGGAGGATGGGTACCGACAACTTTCTGTAGGAAGACGCAAAACAATAGCTGATATTAACCTTGATCCAACCTCTATGCCAAACCTTTATTGCCACAGCTAGCAATATCCAATGTCTGGACTAAAGAGCTGTGGTGGCGCAGTGGTTAGAATGCAGTACTGCAGGCTACTTCTGCTGCCTGCCGGCTGCCTGCAATTTGGCAGTTCGATTCTCACCAGCTCAAGGTTGACTCAGCTTCCATCCTTCCGAGGTGGGTAACATGAGGACCTGGATTGTTGGGGGCAATAGGCTGACTATGTAAACCGCTTAGAGAGGGCTGTAAAGCACTGTGAAGCGGTATATAAGTCTAACTGTTATAGACTACTTGTGCAAGTTGAGCTGCATAAACACGCATGTGCGCCTGCCAGATGCTCACGTGGCCCGGTTTTGAACAGGCCATGGCCCAGTAGTGGGCCATGGGCCAGGTTTTGAGGACCCCTGATATAGCAGATCTTACAAGTATGGGTTACCAAGAGATCAAATGCAACCCCCAGAGTGGACTGGGCTAAAAATGTGGATTCTTTTGTCTGGAGCATAAAATAGTCACTTTGATCCCTGCAGAGATTTATGGCTATTATTATATCATTGCGGTTTATCATTATGTATTCTTCTTGTGTTGGATTTTAAACTTGTGTTTGCTACTCCGAATATTTCCAACTCCCAGAATTCCCCCACCAGTCTGAATTCTGGGAGTTGAAGTCCACCCATTTTTCAAGTTGCCAACTTTGAAAAGTACAGATATAAATGTTTCCGCTGTATCTAGCAGCCTTGATATTGTCCGGTTAAGCATTCTACTGTTCTTCAGGAAGGCGCAAAGAGCAACTCCAAGGCTAAAAATGATTGTTTACCAATGCTGTGTACTGCACTGTTTTAGGTTCTCTTTATCTGGCTGAACTACAGCTCCCAGCAGCCCCAGCCAAAGGGACCTGGGAACAATGTCTGTAAGGCATCAGTTTTCCCACTCTTGCTCCAGTATGCTAGCCTGCCTTACCTCCACGTTGCTCAGCCAGTGTTGGTAAGTAATATTTATCTCTTCCTCGTTCGCCCCTCTGCCAGGAAGAACCAAAGAAACACATCAGAACTTTAAAGAGGAAGCTAGTGTGTTCACACATGACATTAGACCCGTCTTGTTTTCTAAGCCAAAGGCACCATTTGCAGAAAGGTGAGGAAGGGTCCTTACGGAGAGCTCCCGGACATGCTGTTTTCAAAGAGGGTCTTCAGGAATTGGAAACGCAGCTGGCAGCTTTCCTGGACATCCCGCTAGGGGAAAAAAAAAAAAGGCATAAAACCTGGAGCCTTGAGCCTTTTATGCAATCCGTATCTTTCACTTTTCCATTCTTTTAGACTTTACTTTATTGCGGTTGTTAACCAGCGCAAGAGAATTGGTATTCAAATATTCAAAATATCTGTGTTGTCTGCATCTCAAACTGAAGGGCAACCCTTGGGAGTTGGGCGGCATACAAATTTAATAAATAATAATAATAATAATTTGCACAGACTCCTCCCCAATAGCCTGCGCCTGTCTTCAACAGGGAAAGGAC
Source organism: Thermophis baileyi (assembly GCA_003457575.1). Lineage (NCBI taxonomy): Eukaryota > Metazoa > Chordata > Lepidosauria > Squamata > Dipsadidae > Thermophis > Thermophis baileyi. Next base: position 183,273 of record QLTV01002007.1, read on the forward strand.
ACAGGGCAGAGAAAAACATCCTGCAGCCAAGAAGGCTCCACACCCATTTGCACTTCTCAGGTGACCCTGAGGACACAGACGAACCTCCAAGTGGCCTCAACGACTCTCTAAAAATGTCTATGGAGATTCTCAGTCATCCAGGTCATGGTTGTCCCAAAGGTGCTTTTTTCCAAGAGGCAACTGGACTTTCTGGTTTTTCTTTCTTTCTTCTTCTTTTCTTTAAAGATGTTTCGCTTCTCATCCAAGAAGCTTCTTAAAGAGGCCATCTGTGTCAAAACTGAACAGCCCTCTCTCAACAGAGGGATATGACATCATCTATCTCCAAACTACAACACAGTCCTTTCAACAGTTCCAAGAAGGCGCCACACCCCATTTGCACCACTCAGGTGACCCTGATGACACAGATAAACCTCCAGGTGACCTTAACGACCCGCTAAAAGAATGCAAATGACCAGCTGTCTGCAAGGAGTATAAATCCTTCCATTCCCCACCATCCAGTCAGAGCTGAAGAAGCTTCTTGGAGGAGAAGTGAAATGTCTTCAAAGAAAAAACAAGAAAGTCCAGTTGCCTCTTGAAAAAAGCAGCTTTGGGACGACTCTCTAAAAAGAATGCAAATGACCATCTGTCTGCAAGGAATATAAGTCCTTCCATTCCCCACTACCATCCAGTCAGAGCTGAAGAAGCTTCTTGGATGAGAAGCAAAACGTCTTCAAAGGAAAAACAAGAAAGTCCAGTTGCCTCCCGAAAAAGAACCCTTGGGTCAGAGGAAGACAGCAAAGGTCAGGTGGAAGCAGCAGGGGCAGCACAGTGCAGAGTGTCCAACAAAGGCAGAGATGGGGAGATGGGGGAGGGGCAGTTGAAGCATACCCTGTAGTTGTAAATATTGGCGCAGGGGTGCTGCAATGGCCCTAACTTCGAGGACTGGGCACCAAATACCATTAATGTAGTGCTGTTGTAACTTTGAATGATCGCTGAACTTCTTCCCAAAACCGTGGACCCCAAGAATAACTTTCTCACTCTTTTTTTTCTGCAAAGTAGTAAATCAGGCCTTACCACGACTTCAGGCTCAAAGATGGGGAACCGAGGCTCTGGGTGTCTGCCACCAAAAACCACGACCGTCTTGGCTTTCCTGAAAGAAAACCACAAGAGAGTTTTAGATGGACCTCTGCTTTCCACGCTTGAAGGCCACAGATATTCTTCCCCACGCCGGCTGGCTGAAAAGGGATCAGCTTGGTTCACACATTGTGCTAATTCATAATGTAGTTGGTTATGCACCGGTTTAGCGAATTTGGTGTCTTCCAGAAACATGGACTTCTACTCCCATAATGTCTTAACCATTCTAGGACTCCACCCTACTGGAAATTACCACCTAGGGAAGGCTGCCTTAGCATAGCGCATGAATCCAGCGCATTGGGTCTACTCATTAATCCATGGTTAATCAAGCCACAGTTTAGTACATGTGACCCAAAATCACCCTTTCTTCCTCCATCACACTAAAGCTCCACCAACTAGGAAGCTACCGGATCCCCTCTTGCCAAGAACTGAGCCCGTACTTCTCCAACTCTTCCAACTGCTCCAAACGTCCCTTGACTTGGGCACCTTTCTTGTGCAACTGTTGGCGTTCTGCTGTGACCCGTGTGGAGTAGGCCTTCAGGAGCAAACTGCGTCGTTTGGCATCCCAGATCTGAGTCGTTTCCAGGGTGCCCTCTAGATGCCAAGGAGAACAATATGTTGCAAATCAGGGTGTGCAAACGTGAACAGCTGAACCTACAGCAGAGGCTCACTTGCTCTATTCGATGTGTTTCGATGCTGGGATTCAGCCAAGGGGGCTTATAAACACAGCCCAAGAAGCTTGGTCAATCTGAGTGAAGGAAAACGAAGACGGGCAGACTGATGGTGGCTTGCTGATGTTGGTGGGAAAGTCAGTCCCATATTCCAGAGCTGTAGCTGTAGTCCCTTCCCTCCCTTCCCCTTTCCTTTCCTCCCCTCTCCTCTTTCCTTCTTTCTTTTCCTTCCCTTCCCTTCCTCCCTTTCCTTCTTTCCTTTCCTTCCCTCCCCTCCCCTCCCTTCCCTTCCCCCAGACCGGAAGAGCGTCGCCTAAAAACATATACATTAGAGCACAGGTCACCAACCGGTAGTCCGCGGACCACTGGTGGTCTGTGAGAAAATTTTGGTGGTCCGCAGCGCACCCGGGTGGAGGAGCTTCTCCAGGATAACTAATGGCCAGTCCTGTGACTAGAGCTGTGGAATATGGGACCGTCCAGGCAGCTCATGGTGGGGTTGGAAATCTCCACCATAGAGGGAGCTACGTGAAAACGTGCAAAAAGGAGCGCAGCCCTCGCTGGCCGGAACGAGGTAATGGTGCTGTTGCGGCCGGGGGGGGGGAAGCGGGCCGAAGCGGCGGTGGTGATGGCTGGAAGGTGCGGGAGCGAAGCGCTACTTGCATTTGCACGGCATCAGCACCTTCGCCGTGGTATATTTGCACCAGCTGGTGGCGCCAAGGCAGCCCTCGTCTCCTGCCGCTTGGGGCTCGGAGCGGTAAACCGCGTCTGGGAAGCACTACAGCAGAGAGAAGCAGCCAGAGTCAATCCTAGCTTTGCTGCCCATTGCGGACACTAGATCGGCCCCCTGCAAACTCTCGTCTCTCGAGGAGCCCGGCCGAAGTTTCCCACGCCGCTTCAGCGAGCGCTCCTTGAGAGACGAGAGTTTGCAGGGGGCTGATCTAGCGCCCACAATGGACAGCAAAACTAGGGTTGACCCCGGGCGCTTCTCTCCGCTAACAGGCAGCCAAGCTAACTGCCTGAAGGACCCCATCCTGTCCCTGGGAGTCAAAGTGCTGAAGCGCGAGCGGCACGGGAACTTCGGCCGGGCTCCTTGAAAGAAATGCAAAGATTTCTCTGCGGACCACCAAAATTTTCTCGCGGACCACCAGTTGCTGACCACTGCTCTGAGGAGTTCGCCGTGGAGTCAAAGTGTTTTTTCACTGTTTGCTCTCAACTCACCGCTGGCTACGAACTCACGCTGTGCCAATTCTATCTGAAGGTCCAACTGCTGATCTTCTTCCTTCAAGCGAGAGATGGCCTGGATTAGATGCTTGCGACGTTCTTTGTCCGATTCAGAGGCACTGGGCTTGCCCTGAGACGAAAGATCAAACCGTAACGTTACCAAGAAGGCCACCTATCCATCTTTTAGGTCTTGCTTCCTATTTGAGCAGAGTCATAGAATTATCCCCCCCCCCGCTCCTTCTTTAAAAGGTCCAAAGTTGGAAGCCCATCCTTGCTGCGATGGCCATAGTTCTCTTTGGAGGACCAGAAAAGTTCTTGCAGAACTTGTCGCAGAAGACGGTCCAGGTCATTCACACCTCTTTACATTAGCTGTCAACAGTCTGAGACATGGATCTTTCCAAGTGGTGGAAGCCGTATCCTTGACTTTCCTGCTATTGCTGGATTCCAACTGCCACCAGCTCAAGGTTGATGGAGGACATCAAGAGAGCCACACTCCCGCATCTTCAGCCCAAACCTTTGCAGACAAAGCAAAAAATTTTCACCTCGTTTTGTTCTTACTCACCTCACCTTTTTCCATCTGCTGATACCTATAAAAAATAGGATCAAGGACACAAATGTTTAACTTGTTTGGAAATCCTTCGGGCTAGGCCTTGTGTAAGGTATAAAAACCAACATGTTTCTTTTTGAAAGGTAGCAACTGGTCAAAGGAAGAAGACTGTGCAGCAAAAAGACTCCGTATTATGGCCGACATCTTTAAAACATGGCAAAATTTCCCCTGGTGCACACGTCAGCTCAATAAACATTGACCGATGCCATATTGGTCAGGACTATTTTTATTGGAACAGCTGTAGTAAAAGAATTTTGCAAGTCAGAATGTCCTTCCCCTATCCCTCAATTTATCTTTTTGTGAAATAGGGAAGAGTTCGCTGAATATTTTCTCAAGTTATTTTCTTGGCCTGGGTTCAAGCTCTTCTCTGATTAGCGCCTTCCTGTTTTTCAAAGCACCCTTTACAACTTTTGACTGCCATTTTTTTTTCTGAATAAACCTAATGCAAAGTTCTATCTGCAGTACTGAACTGTGTAGAATATTGAACAATGCTCTCATGTTTCAATTGCTTACTCTGCACCAATTTTGCCCTTGTGCCCTAGAATGTATACAAAACAAAACCCTAATCTCTCCTCAGCAGTTCAAGAGATTCCAAGATCACAATCCCTGTTTGACCACAGGTCAAGAAATAGCTTTATTAGGTGTTATTTTAGTCAGCAAGGGAGGACTCGCATCTTATGATGTTGTGGCCCGCCAGTGGAGCTGGCGGCAGACTCGGACAGTGAGGAGGTTGGGGAGGAACATGGGCCAGTCCTGGAGTCTGGGGAAGGCTCTGATCAGTGCTCTGCATCGGAGGCAGAGATAGGGCCAGGGCCGTCCGACAGTTATCAGCTACCTTCGGAGTCGGAGATAAGTGGGGCAGAAGAACAGCTGGAGCCTGTCCCCGATGTGTGCATGCGCAGATCTGTCAGGAGAAGGGAACAATTAAGGAACTCGGAAGTAAAGGCAAAAGGGGACGCTGAATGGCCCCTCCCATAGGGAATAAATAGGAGCAAAAGTGGTGGTGGTGTTTGTAGGCGACAATTAGTTCGTTTAATTAGTGTGAAGATTTGCTTATCTGAGTTCGTGCCTCACAGAGACTCCTTGCCAAGTATTTTCTTGTACAGCGTTGTGCCTGGAAGCTATCGGCCTGGCAACTATCCAAGGACTGATAAGGTCTGCGGTTGCAATTCACCCTTGAAAGACTGTTTGCCAGGACTTTGCTGGATGTGAATGCTAGGAATTCACATTAGCCAAATAAAAAGGGTTTTTTTCGGAACAAAGAGTCTGATTCGTGATTTGGTGAAGCCTAGGTCAGAACAATGAAGGCGGGAGCCCTTAGGTAATTCCTACGTCCTATACATCAAAGTAGCATGGCATAGGCCAGTGTTTTTCAACCTTGACAACTCACAAATGTATGGACTTTTGCATAGCTGGCTGAGGAATTATGGGAGTTGAAGTCCACACATCTTCAAGTTGGCAAGGTTGAGAAGCACTGGGTTAGACAGTGTTTCAGCAAAATTGTGTGATTAGAGCTAGCCTTTTAAATCTCTTTCTCTTTCCGCCATTAGCAGCAGATTTAAACAACTGAGGTGTTCTAAGACTATATTGTTATTGCAATACTTTTCATTGTTTTGCTCCAACCAATAGGAAGTATTGGGGGAGAAATAATCATGATAGTTGAGGGTTTCGGGGTTAACCTCTCAAGCCCATGAATGGAAAGTGAGATGAAAACTGGACTCTATTCAGAAAAAAGGGTTAAGAAAAGGATACCACAGTAAGTTCCCATGAATCTTCTTGACAGTCCTGCAATATAAGCAAGATGAAAGTGTTCAACAGAGCACAGGATACACCCTGAAAAATGTGCTTAAGGTGCAGAATAATGTGGTTCAAAATAACAGAAGTCAGCCCCAGAGCAAGGAATGTTGTGTTGGAGTGCTATCTATATACTTGGAAAACAAAGGGAAAGTGCACTCTTTCGCTGGGTTTACATATCAGGCTAGACTACGCTAATGCTCAATTTGTGGTTCATCTACTTAAAGGAAACCCAGTCACAATCTTGCACCAGGCCATTATCTTAAGTCATTTCGTCTGAGTATTATACAAATACAGAATTTCTATTTTCTTAACTCGGGAGAGTAGAACCTCTTTTAAAATGCTGCCCATTTTCTTTCTGAGACTGTTAGGAGTGAATGCCAGATAAGATGCCAAGCAAAAGTCATCTATAGCTACTGTATCTATTGCTGGAAGAAATTCCTCTACTCCCGTGATGGCGAACCTATTGCACGCGTGCCAGAGGTGGCACGCAGAGCCCTCTCTGTGGGCACACGCACTGTCGCCAGCTGCTCTTCTGGTTTCCGGCATGCCGGCCAGCTGGTTTTCACGGGTACCGGAGCGCCAGAAAACGGCCTGAAAACGGCCAAAAACCAGGCCGTTTCCGGGCCTTTTTTCAGGCTGTTTTTCAGGCCGTTTTCAACCCAAAAACGGCCTGGAAAACGGCCTGAAGAAAGGCCCAAAAACAGTCCAGAAAATGACCTGAAAAGGGCTCAAAAACAGCCCGGAAAACAGCTCAAAAACAGCTGGAAAACGGCTCAAAAAACAGCTGAAAAATGGCCTGAAAACGGCCCGAAAAACAGCCAAAAAACAGGCATGCACACGCCAGTCAGCTGGTCTTCGGGTTTCCGGTGCTCCGGCACGCAAACATACACGCGCGTTCCGGTTTGGGCACTCGGTGCCGAAAAGGTTCGCCATCACTGCTCTATTCCTTACTGGCAGTGGGTTATAGGCTCTGTAATCCAAATCCCTTGGACAGTTCTGGACTTCAAATCTAGAAATTCTAAACCCTTCAAAGGGTTACAGACTAAACAAAGGTAGAAGCCTCAAGGAAAATTCTGAACACAGGTAATCGACTTACAACTACAATGGAGCCCAACATTTTTGTTGTTAAATGAGATATTTGTTAAGTGAGTTTTGCCCCATTTTATGACTTTTCTAGCCATAGTTGTTAAGTGAATCACCCCAGTTGTTAAGTTAATAACCTGGCTGTTAAGTGAATCTGGTTTCCACATTGACTTTGCTTGTCAGATGGCCGCAAAAGGGGATCACATGACCCCGGGACACAACAAAGATCATAAATATGAACCAGTTGCCAAGTGGCTGAATTTTGATCACATGATCATGGGGATACTGCCACGACTGTAAGTGTGAAAAACTGTCATAAGTCACTTTTTTCAGTGCCGTTGTAACTTTGAAAGGTCACTAAATGAGCTCTTGTAAGTCAAGGGCTACCTGTATCTGATCTCCATCTTTGTATTCCTACCTCTGATGATGCACATGGCGGATGATATATTTCCAGATGTCAGCACACTGACCTGAGCACATTCTGGGGGTGAAGAATGAGAGGGAGGAAGAAGTAAAAATCCATGATGTTGATAATTATATCATACAAGTTCACATATATCTCAAAGTATTTCCATATATGAACTCCAAGCTATTAGAACCATACCTATAATCCTATCCTGAAACAGTATTGATATACTGTCTGTTAACTATGCTGCAAACCAGCGTCTGCATTTCCTGCGTCGGATGAGGAGAGCACATCTTTCTCCTTCTATCCTGGCCACTTTTTACAGAGGCACGATTGAGAGCATTTTAACATCCCTGTTTGGTTTGGTGGCAGCAGTGCCTGATAGAAAGTCCATACAGAGAGTGGTGAGGACAGCAGAGATCATAGGAAATTCACTTCCTGGTATTCAGGATGCTGCTTATAAGCGCTATGTGCTTAGCCCTCAAAGCATTGTTAGAGACCCCCCACACACCCCACTTCACAGCCTGTTTCTGTTGCTCCCCTCTGGGAGGAGGTTTCTAAGTATTTCTAGCAGGATTTCCAGATTCTGTAACAGCTTTGTTCCCTATGTCTGTAAACTTGCAAGATTTGTTTCTCTTGCCATGTGCATGTATACATCCGAACTAGACTGTGTTGTTTCTCTGTGTCATATCATATATGTGGATATATGCATAATTTTGTATTTATTTATTCTGTCATGGTTTATGTAGTGTATATTGGAGGGGGTGACCCTTCGAGAGCTGCATGCAACGAAATTTCATTCTAATGTATGCCGATTAGTATATATTCAAAGCGACAATAAAGTTATTCTAAGTTCTAAAACTACATGACCAACTGTATATAACCAACCGATTCTTCATTTGCAGTCGAAGGCCAATTAAATTATTATTAAAAATAATACTTCAGTCAGTCACCATATTAAGATGCAAGCGAACATAGCCCTGGTAGGAGAGGAGCGTCCCACCCACTCTAGCCCAGTTAGCAATGCTTCACCGCGCTTGGTAGGTTTATTCTCACGACACCCGGGAGACTGGGGAGAGCACTTTGCAGATGCTCAGAAACACTCTCGCCCCTTTCCATCCGTTTTCACCCACCTGCGTGCGTCTCTCTCGGAGGGAACTTTGCCCGGAGGGAGCTTCATCTCTTCAGCCGCCCAGCGCCTGAGGTCCAGAGCCAGCGATGCCCCCGTCCTCCCCGCCCTCCTCCCCGCCACATTTTCCCCGCTCGCCATCGCCCGCATCCGTCTCAAACTCCGGCGCCGTTCGAGACGGACTCCGCCTCCCGCAGAGCACGCTGGGAAATGTGGTTTTCCCCCCGCGCGGGGCTTTCCTGAGACATTTTCTGTTTAAGGCCCTTCGCGATGCCCTATGGGACGTGTAGTTTTGTGGCTACCCGCTAGGTTGAAGACCCAAGAGGGAGATGGACTACAGCTGTCATTGAGCAATGGCTGTTTCCGCGGGGGGCGACGGGAGTTGTGGTCCAAGAGCATGTGGGGAAATCTTTTGGAAAGTCTAATAGGGAGGAGACGTTGGACTCTTGCAATTGGGTTGTTTTTTTTTTATTTGCGCCCGAGAGTTGCAATAAACGGAGAAAAGTGTAGGGGCGTGTTTAAGGCTCTGTCAAGTAAAAAGAAACCATGGTTTTAAAAGGTAATAAAGCTAAGCCATTGCGTCTCTTAAGTGTGTAAACCAGGCACGCCCATTGAGTTGCGTATCTTTTAACATACCGAACGCTCCTCTTAGGTTGCTAACCATGGTAGGTCACTCACTATGCAGTATGTTTATTTACTGTAAATTCAAACAGATTTATTATCTATTAGAAATAGGTTATTATCTGTTTGGGTTTATTTATATACTTATTTATTACATTTATTAGTTGCCCAACCAACTCCCAATGGGCCAGGGGTGCGAGAATATATCAGAAGCGTTCTAGGGGTGTGGGGTATAGAAAAGGTTGGGAACCCCTGTGCTAAATGGATTAAATGATTTTTAAAAAAACCATTTCCTTAAATCAAGGAATGCTGGCTTGTATGGTAACCTCTCATTCTGTAATTATTATTTCTAGTCAGGTGCAGAATAGCCGAGAAATAGCATTCAGTTGTATAATATGCCCAGTAACCGTTATTCCCATTTGAGACGTTGGTCACCAGGTCTTTCTTCTAGAGCCAGCCCAAAATGGTAGCCCTTCTCATTCAATGGGAAATTCAGCAGAACCTGAATTGTTCCCCATCGACGGAGCTGACCTTTTGGAAGGAATGAGCCAGCCATTAAAAGCCTTGCAGAAAAGATTATACAATCCAGAGAAAAAAAGATAAAGTGAATGTGCAAGAATTTGAGGGAAGTGTGGCAAGGGTATGCTGGGTATATAAGTGCTAGAGAAATATCTCTGAAATGATGACCATGGGTCATGAGTTGCCTCGTATGCTATAATCTTTTAAAGCCTGACAAAGTTTGCCCTTCCCTCCTTCTTACACCAAACTTTAAGCTTTAAATCCCCCCCCCCCCATGCTATCTCATTTTCCTAGATGGAGCCCAGGTGGTCATCTCTGTGTTCGTCAATGCTGATGAAAGCAGGACTGCAGATATCTGGGGCAGCAAATTGTTCAAAAAGGTGCTTGAAACTGAATAGCCTCCTGTGAAATGTAACCATGTCCTCCTTGCTGTGGTAACTCAACAATTACAGAAATAGGTGAGTTTGGGCTCAGAAAATAACTTAAGGTGGCTGTTTCCTTGAAGTGGGGGGGGGGCTTTCATATCTGGGTTGCAAAAACCCAAACAGCCATTTGATGGAAAGACGGAGGTAGATTTTTCTGTACTGTTTGCCTTTGCTGCTGTTTGGAGTTTTGCAACCTACATATAGCAGCTGTCCTGTATAGAAAACAGTAGAGTTTTCTCATTTATTAGGATACTTTAAAACTCCCAGTTGTACTCCACCAAACACTTATGAATGAATGCAAGTCTTATAAAATGCCACGCATCCTTCTCCCCAATGAAAGAAATCTTTGTTAAATTCTGTGTCTTTGGTTCTTTTCAGTGTAGGGGGTGATGCCACAGCCTTTGGAATGCAAAGTATGCGCTTTACCAAGGAGCTGTGATTTGTTTTCTAGAACTATCCCTCTTATTTTAAATGAAGATTCTGAAAAACATAATGCCCTTTTCCCCAAGGCCAAGGTTCAAGCAAACCGTCTGCCAAATCAAATGGATTTTTTATTACGGTCAAAACCAGCATAAGAAGGGCGATTTAGAGCCGATTAAAAAGTAAAGCTACATCGGAGTCTTAAAAAATTATGAAAAGTTAGAAGATAGAAAATATATGTATTAAAATAGAAACTATATACAAAAAAACCCTCCAAGAGTCTAAAAGAATCTAAAAGAAGGGGTAGGAGCATTAGATGGGGGACTATAAGGGAGTATAAGAAGCATAAAGGTTAGTATCTGGATATTATGTGATGGGATGTACATCTTCAAGAGCAATGAGGAAAAGTTTTGGCAACACTTGAGTTTTTCCAGAAAGAAGCCCAGAGTAAGAGAGTGCAGTCTGGTTCTAGATACGGAGGGAGGAAGAAGTTCAGCCGAGCCACATCTTAGAATCTTTCAGGATATACAATACCTAGTATGTTAAAAGGTTATAGCTTTAGTTTGGCAAGATTCTGTCCATTAGGTGTAAGCAAATGAAGGATTGAACTCAGTGGGATCTAGCTGTGTCATCTCTGAATTTGGGCCTGATAGGAAGACTACAGGTACTCCTCGACTTACAACAGTTCATTTAGTGACCAGAGTTACAACAGCACTAAAAAAAGTGACTTATGACCGTTTTTCACACTTACAACCTTTGCAGTGTCCCTGTGGTCATGTGATCAAAATTCAGATGCTTGGCACCTGACTAGTATTTATGACGGTTGCAGTGTCCCGGAGTCAAGTGATCCCCTTTTGTGACCTTTGACAAGCCAAGTCAATGGGGAAACCATATTCGCTTAACAAACGTGTTACTAACTTTACCACTGCAGTGATTCACTCAACAACTGTTGTGGCAAGAAAGGTTGTAAAATGGAGCAAAATTCACTTAACCACTCTCTCGCTTAGCAACAGGAATTTTGGGCTTAGTTGTGGTTGTAAGTCAAGGACTATCTGTATCAAATGCCAAAGCAGTCTAATATGGCGAACTAGATGCTCATTAAAGCAGGTTTATGGCACAGGTCGTCATTCAATGAATTTAAAGGTTTTCCCTGTCTAATCGTGACCGTCTCAAGGGGGCAGTGCTAATCTCCGATTCTCAGCTGAAGGAGCCTGTGTTGTCTGAGATATTTCTATCATCATGTGGCCAGCATGAAAATACGGAATGCGGTAACCTTCTGCTGAAGTGGTACCTATTTATCTACTTGCATTTGTATGCTTCCGGAGTGGTGCGGTGGCCTAGAGGTGGAGCTCTCTCCTCACAATCAGGAGGCTGTGAGTTCGATCGTAGGTAGAGGCAGATATTTCTCTCTCTCGGCACAATGAGAATATATCTGCTGAACAAAACTCCGCTTTGGCGACAGGAAGGGCATCCGGCCATTAAACACTCTGCTAGCTCCATTCAGTTGCCTAGACTCCACTCCACAAGGGATTATGGGGTCGTTAAAAGATGATGATGATTTGTATGCTTCCAAACTACTAGGTTAGCAAAAAAAATGGCTTGAAGGATGATGTTTTTGAAAATGAAAATGTTTTCTTTGGCATTAACTCTTGATTTTTTCCCCCCTCTTGGAATACAATCCTCTGACATAAACATTTCTTTGGGTTGCTTTGTCCTAACCTCAAAACAAAATGCATTTCCTATTTCATGCAAACTGTAAGTGAATTCAGCCTTATGTTTTTCTTATACTGTATATTTATGGTAAAAACAAACCATGGCAGTGTGATGAACAAACCTTGGCTTTCCATCCATCGGTTTGAAAAGCAACTTTCTCTCGGATGAAACATATATTCCTCCACATTAGAACTGTTGTTTTAAATGAAGAAAATATTTCTTATTATTAGGATTGAAAAACGAAGTGTGTTGGAGGGGATTTGGCCACAAACCAATTCTAAAATAATCATCTCAATAATACTAAAATGCAGGGAGACAAAATAATAAAGGGCTTGTTTGGGGGAGGAAACAATTACCTCTCTGAAACCAGCTTTGCCAGTGGTTGTATCTAGTTGGAGAGTAATGATTTGATTACTGTGTCTGAAGATGCTATTCAAGGAGATGGGCTACTGTATGGAATTTGTAAAAGACCTTTTATTTCTTTCAGGATACAAAGTCAAAGAGGTTAAAGTCATTAAACATTTGCTGTATTGTGGGAATACAGGCATACAAAAAGCCCAGCCTTTTCCTAAATTAATACTGCACTCTGGACAGGTGAGTTCATCTTCAGATTATCTTTGTCTGCTTGCCCAGACACCACTGCTGAGATTTAAATCTGCCTGAAACACGTTCACACCTAGAAATATGTTTACGTGTTCCTTTCTGTGCAATGTACATGAGAAAAGATGCTTAAACAAATTCAAAAGCAAATTGTGTGTGGGTGGAAAAATGCTCTGTCTGGTGTCCATTTACAGTGAGAACTGCTAATTAAGGAAGCCCTACTAAGTGCCTGTCACAGAAATAAATTACAGTACAATCTGCTACGGACACCTCCCTGGCTGTCCTTGTCTCTGTCAGCAAAAGGAGGGACAACATACATGACATGAAACAATCACAACATTTATGCATTGAAGCTGAAAAGTCTTTTTAAATGCATACATTTGAAATGCAATAAAGCAAGTTTCAAAGCTAAGAACATAGTGTAATAATTTATTTGGAATATATATTAAATTTGAACCTATTCCGACACAAGTGCAGGAGAGAGCGGGGAATTGGGGGGGTTGGAATCACAGGCCCAATTTTGAGATGTTAGAAACTCTGTGAAAGCTGCCATGTCCAGCCCAAATCTTCTTTCCTGGCTTGTTGTCTTTTATCTAAATGTGCATTCAAATGCAATCCTTTCCCCACACCACTCAGCTGAATTTGGGAAGCTGATAATGTGCTTTTCTTTTATCTTTTCTGATTCATGGCTGGCTGGGGAATTCTGGGAGTTGAAGTCCACCCATCTTAAAGTTGCCGAGGTTGAGAAACACTGCTCTACATGTATTCTCAAAAATAATCTCAGAGAGTTTAGTGGATATTGAATCACAACCTTAGTATCAATGGCTTCTCTTTGAAGAAAAAGAAGAAGAAATGGTTCAGAGATATATAACTAATATGTTTTGGAGAGGATACCTGTTTTTAGAATCAGGAGTTTTAACATGACATTCAAAAACAAATGTCAATTTTGTGAATAAGGGTAATTCCATACCACATCAATTTTTTTTCTCCCACATCCATACAAATATTTTGACATCAACTTGCAAACTTTGTAACATCTGCCCATTATAAAATCAGATTACAGGCAGAAGGAAGGAAGGAAGGAAGGAAAGAGAGAGAGAGAGAGAAAAAGAGAAAGGAAAGAAAAGAGAAAGAAAGAGAAAAGAGAAAGAAAGAGAAAAAGAAAGAAAAGAGAAAGAAAGAGAGAGAGAGAAAGAAAAAGAAAGAAAAAGAAAAAGAAAGAAAGAAAGAAAGAAAGAAAGAAAGAAAAAGAAAGAAAGAAAGAAAAAGAGGAAGGAAGGAAGGAAGGAAAGAAAGATAAAAAATTCAACCAGTGCCCCATCCTAAGCTACTGCAGTTCCTGGAGCAATGAAAACTGTATCTCTCCTTATGTCTCCCCTCCCACCACCCTCCACCTTGAAAAAGTGTGTGCAAAAAGTAAAGATCAGTTGTAAAGACCCTTGCTACTTCTTATGCTGAAAGGATAGCAGGCTGGCAGTTTTGCAATCAATCATCCCAGTTCACCTCCCTAATAACTCTAGTCATGATTGCATACTGTTGGAGAGGAAGAGAGAGAGAAAAAAATCTAGGCTGCAGGGCAGACAGGAGAAGTTGCTGGGGGGAGGCTGAGGAGTGAGAGAGGAAGAAAGGAAAACTTATGGAGCAATAAAAACTAGCCTGCATCTGACAAAAGAGAAAAAAGGAAAAGAAATTGGAAATAGCCATACTTCCATTTAGGAGGAGTCAGTGGGTGGGGAGCAGCCTGGAATTTTGCACGCCTACTTATGCCTTGCAGTAAAAAGGAAGGCTTTCCCAAGCTTCTGTTCCTGGTGGAAAACTTCTAAAGATTTTAAAATTCACAACAGTTTCAACCAATTCCAGCTGCATCTTAAAAGTAGATCAGCAGCTAACTTGGGACATTTGGAAAAAAAAAATCTGACTGGTTTCTATGAGATGGATCTATATAACTGGCAAGCCACCATTCCCTTTTCAGGACCATAAACATTCAGCTGAAGGTGGAATGAGACACTCATTCTCCCAATAAGAAAGCAAGCCATCCACAAGCTCTGTAGGGCTTCAGTCTCACAAAAGGAAAGGTTGATTTATTTGTTCATTTATTTACTGATTGCATGTTTGGGATACAGCTTAGCCTCAGTTGCTGACTGCAGACAACAGCATGAGAATATAAGATCTGAGTTGATTTGGGAGCAGCGTAAATACCCTGTTTTAGGAGTGCTTTAATGAGAGATTTAAGTTTCTCCTTCTGATACCCAAAAAGATTCATTTCAGTTTCAAAATATTCCGAAAGCTTATGATCCAAAGCATTTCCTGGTGCAGAAAAATTTCCTTTTGCAAGGCAAAGATAGGAAAGCCCCGGGAAAAGAATCCCATGTGCAAACAGATATTTTTTTAAAAGTCTAAATGGCCATCTTGCTAGCCTATTGTTCCCCAGAAGCAATGAAATAAAATTCCTCAATCTCCAAGCCTGTTTAAAGAGGCTGTTACTGGTTGGGGATGATGGCCGTTATAATTCAGCATATTTGATCCAAGGTTTCCAAAATTTGAGAGAAAAGCTGGATAAATGCAGGTGTCCTCTAGGCTCAGCTGCATCCTAAGAAGCAAAAGATGTAATGGTTGAAACTGTTAAGAGCAGTTTTTCTCAACCTTAGCAACTCTTAAGATGTTTGAATTCAGGATGCTGACATTCTGGGAGTTGAAGTCCACACATCTTAGAATTGCCCCGGTTAAGAAACCCTGCGTTAAAAAAAAAAGATACTTATGAAGTATGATTGTGGTTTATATGTAAGGATGCACGGTGAAGAAAGGATGAACAGGAGAGATTTTTCTTCTTATTGATAACACTAGAACCAGAGGTTACTCAAGGACACTTACTAGCAAAAGAATTAACATTGATCACAGGACTACCGATGATATAAACCTTGGGAATATGCTGCCAGAAGATGTGATCTTTAGCCACTAGTTTGTAAGGTTTCCAAAGGGTGCTGGACTAATTCTTAGATCAATGGCCTTTGGCCTTGATGCTGCTTTCAGACATGGGACAATCTGTTTCCACATGCTACGTACCCAGGAGCAGTAGTGGGAGAGAAGGCCTACCTTGACTTCTTATCCATGGGTTTCCTAGATGCATCTGGTGAATCAAATGAGACTTGAATGCTGGCTAGATCAGCCAAAGCATTATCCAGCAGGACTCTTTTCATGACTAAATGTGGGGATTTAACCCAGGAATCAGAGGGGGAGAAAGTCTTTTTTCCAATACTGCTACTTTAAGGAAAGCAGCCTTTGCTAAAATTGGACTGGTACAAAGGATTTGGTACAAAGGACAGAGAATCATTTTCAGATACTTCATCCTGCTCTTGCCTTTGAGAAGATGATTCACCAGAGGTCCAAAACTCTGCGGAACCTGTTTGATCAGAAGTGAAAAAGTTCTTCCAGCCCGATCAACAGTTGTTGCTTCAACCATATACCCTAAGGCAGGGGTGTCAAACTCAAGGCCCACGGGCCAGATCTGGCCCGCAGGGTGCTTAGATCTGGCCTGTGGGGCCGCCCTAGAAACAGTGAAGGACTGGCTCAAGGTGCCTCTGCCAGCGAAAACGGAGCTCCGTTTTCACTGGCAGAGGGTTGCAGGAGGCCGTCACAGCCGGAAACGGAGCTTGGGAGCCTGTTTTCGCTGGCAGAGCACTCAGGCCACTACAGGCGCCCCCGACACGAGTGACGTCGAGCTGGCCATGCCCGCCCCACCCCCCCCGAGATCAAACACAACCCTGATGCGGCCCTCAATGAAATTGAGTTTGACACCCCTGCCCTAAGGTATTTGGGTGGCTGCTCTCATGGGAAGATTGTTAGAGTGTTTTACTTCTATCAGTCTTAAATATTATACTTCCACCAATAGTACAACTGATCCCTTAGCAAATACCTCACCAATAGAATCCTATCCCTTGTTTGAAATAAGGACCATTCTGTTCAATGAGATTTATTCTTAATTGTTGCTCCCGAGCTGCATTCGAAGTATAGTTACAAGGACAGTGATGGGGAGTTTATTACTCTCCAAAATATTTATAGAACATCAACTCCCATCATTTCTGACCACCGGCTGTAGCAGCTGTGGCTGATGGGTATAATCTAACTATGTGGAGTGCTATAGCTTTCCTCATGCTTGATATAATGTGTAACTTTCACTGAGTTCAGCTGAACGTATCCTTGTCAAAACAGCCAGATCTTTAGGTCATATTATTATGTTATTAGATTCCAACTTTTTACCCCTACAACCCCAGCTTCTAATGAAAGCATTTTTTTTTAAAAAAAAGTGCTTTTTCAATAAATAGAACCATGCTTTTGCCTGAAATGTTACGTATTAATCTTGTTAGGAGATTAGCTTGCCAGCTGAGAATTACAGCTTTTCTTCACAAACACCAATTGGAACGCCATCTCATTAAGTCAGTGATGGGGGTTCCTTCCCAGCTGGGTTTCATGAATTCCCAACTTTGACAGCTTTTTAAAATAATGATTCAACTGTTGCTTAATCAGCAAAATACAGTATCTTTTTCTGTACAGTACAAAAACACAGGATATGTTGTGTGTTGAAACACAAGGGGGATTTGGGAGGAGCCTTGATTTAAAAACTAAAGCAAAGGTGGAATTTGATTCTGTAAATCAGAGGTCTTCAAACTTGGCAACTTTAAGACTTGTGGACTTCAACTCCCAGAATTCTCCAGCCAGCATAGCTGGCTGGAGAATTCTGGGAGTTGAAGTCCACAAGTCTTAAAGTTGCCAAGTTTGGGGATCCCTGCTGTAAACATTACTCCAATGCAACAATAGACCTGGAGACTTTCCAAGCAGTAAAAACTTTTCCTGAGATTATTTTTAAAAACATGAAAAGCATCAGATGCTTGGAATCCTAGTTTTGCGCTTTCCACCCACAGTTGTTGCTAAACCTCCAATGTAAAGAAAGGAATGGGGAAATTAAAAGGAATAATGCTTACTAGATTCTTTTCATCTTCTGGCTGATAAACAGTCTCTCCAAAAAATCACTATACTTTTATAAGGACTACAAAATGTCACCATTTTGAAGTTTTGAATGCTCCTGAAGCTTTTCCTACAGACTTACCGGTAAAAGCTTTGGAGAACTTAACATATTCATGCCTGTAACGTGTAACAGTCATCATTTGGGTGGCTGTTAACCAGAACTATTTCCTTACTCTAGTTTTTGGAGAAAGTGCCAAGGAAGCTTTTTAACTTTTCCATTTCTCCTTATCCCAAGCAGACATCTAATCAATAGTGGTCATAACCAGTGGTGAAATCCAATTTTTTTTACTACTGGTTCTGTGGGCGTGGCTTGGTGGGCATGGTGTGGCTTGGTGGGCGTGGCTTGGTGGGTGTGGCAGGGGAAGGATATTGCAAAATCTCCATTCCCACCCCACTCTAGGGCCAGCCAGAGGTGGTATTTGCCGGTTCTCCGAAGTACTCAACATTTCCGCTACCGGTTCTCCAGAACCTGTCAGAACCTGCTGGATTTCACCCCTGGTCATAACATCATGGAGTTAGAAGAGGCCATTTAAACCATCAAGTTCAACCTCTTGCTCAGTGCAGGTTTTCAAATTAAATCCTCCTCCAAATGATGGTTATCTCGCCCCAGCTTGAACACATTCAAGTGAAGCGAAGTCCCACCACTTTTGCAGGCGAAACTGCTTTTTGATTGGAAAGCTTTACTATATGACCAGGAGGATGAACAGTCAAGGTTTTCAATATAATCATAGCAGGTCTTCAGCAAGTAATGAAGGATCCAAGATATTTCTTCTATAACCTTCCAGTGTCATCAAAAAAATCAATGGGGGTTCTTGTTGGGTTTAAAACATCAAAGATTCTGTTTTCCTGAGGTTGAACAAGCAGAGGAAAGAGAAGTTCTTTTGCCCAACAAATTTACTTGGAAAGGGCACTTTTTCTCAAAAGGCAAAGCTGCGGACAGAATTGAGTGGATGCTACAGAATACAATATCCAGTTGCTCAGCAAAACACACAGCACTTTCATTAGTCATGCTAACAACAACAGGAATGTATCACTGGGGACTTATTACGGGGTGCCGAAGGAAACCCTTGATGAAACAGAACATACATTCTAGGAAACAGAAGTTAGTCCTCTACTTAACAGATATACATAATGTAAAATTGAATCTAAGCATATCTGGTAAAAATGGCTTGACCATGAAGGTCATTTCCATGCTAGCAATTCATAGCGTCTTCTAGAGTCACTCAACCATTGCTATGTCAAAAGGACAGTAGCTGGGCAGGCTTTATATTTCTTCAACCATAGCTGGTTGGTGCACTGAAGATGCTAGAATTCACTAGGTGATGTTTTCGGTCATCTCATCACTTTGTTTTTTTTCAACCTGAAATCTATGATGCTGGAATCGGAACAGGGTGGTAAAATGTCCACTGTCTTATACATGTAGAAATAAACGATGTGCCTAAAGCATTCCCTGCTTCTTTTATTTTGTTAAAGACAGAGATGTAGAGTTATTGAGACATGTGAGCTAGAATTTGATTTTTTTTCCCCAGCTTGAATCTGGAATGTGAAGTGAACGTTGGACAGATAGAGAGCCGACTCTACTATTTATGTTTATCAGCCTTGATAAGAAGGATCAAGATTCTTGGGCATGGTGGTGAAAACCAATCCATTCAACTTCTCATAGAAACACAACCTGTTTCATGGAACCCTGTCAGATAGAGGGATACCTATTAGATCACAGCTGTTCTGGATTTGTCAATTTGATCCTTACAATTATGACCTGGAATCTTGTTCTGTTTTGATCGTTTGCTAGCAAATTAGGATATCCAAGATTTAGGAATTTACCACAGCAGAAGCAGAAAGAGCTGCCCTCTTATCATTCTGTAACTAACCTGTTGGCTGGCCAAAAGGACAAGTGTTTACTTGCGGGGGGTTTGCGTGTGTGAGAGAAAAGGGGAGCCCTAATCTGTGTTAGTGTGACCTTCAGTATGTACCCTCCAGGAAATGAAAACCCACCCCGTATTTTGGAGTGCGAACATCAGAATATCAAAAACAGTGGATAGTGTGGAGTCCCCTGAGAGATGATGGATGGCCAGCCCAGGGATGGTGACGGCTCGGGGTTTCGTTCAACTACTATAGTTCCAGTGGGAAGAAAAGGCCTTGGTGAGAAGAGGCCTCACTTGACTCGGATTTCAGCATATTCAGCCAACTCCTCCGTCAGGGTATAGCTGTCCTTGGTGGACAATTTGGTGAAGTCTATGTTGGCATAATCAATCCCCAGGTCCTCACGCTTGTTCAACAGCCGTTTGTCACAGCGCCCATACTGGAGGAGGAGGTGAGCAAACAAACAAGATCAGGTTATTGCTTGCGCCAACTCACTCTCTGAGTTACATCATTTGGTTTATTCCCGTAGAATCAAAGTAGGCTTCCAGATATTGCTGAGGACACTCTCAGTAGTCCTGGCCATCAGGATCAATGCTAAGGGATGTTAGGAGGTGTAGTTCAGCAACATCTGAGGCGGGGAGACAAGTTGCGTATCACTGCAAGACCTGAGGTGGTAGAAATAAGGGACAGGATGCTATGTATATAGACCACAAATGGCAAGTGTCCACTTACATGCAAACATTTAACCAAGATCCACTGATAGACGCAACATAATTTCACCAGGAAGGTTACGATGACAGACACCACAGAAACTTGACAGAACTATCTTCTCAGGTTTTTCAGAAATATCTCAGTATTTCAGATATTCAGACACAAGACAAAATATTTGACACAAGCATATTGTCACACAACACATTCAATAGCTGCTTTTGGAACTGTGTACAGACGTGACAACTGTTAATGCAAGACAAATGCCATGTCAAAAAGGGTGATTTTTTTCCCCCAAGTTGGAAATACCCTTAGCCAAGATAGAATTTGTTTTCAAATTTACAGGCATGGGAAATGCATGCAAAAAATAAAAATAAAAATAAAATAAAATCCAATTGAAGTGCTATTCACTGCAAAGACCCTATTTGTTCAGCAGAACAATATGACAAGCAAAATAGCCTTTAACAGACTTAACACGTCTATTTTCCTCTGAAAAACATCTCTCCCTCAAAAGTGAAAAAGCAGAGCAGAAAAAAATCTGGCTGTGCCTTCTTCAGAGATGTTACTACCATATGCCTGGCCATTTTTTGAACTAAAAATAACAACGTGGAAAAAAAAAATGTGGCCTCCGGTGGCAAAAAAAAAAAATAGCCTTACTGTGGCAGAACCTGTTTTTTTTCTAAACACCCAAAATGAAAGCCACGGACCAGGTTTCATGGAAGTGGCTCTACTACTCTGCTTCAATCTCGAGAGGGCATGCCAAGAGCAAAGATGAAGGGGAAATTAAAAAAAACGAACAATAGAAGCATTGTGATGAGGGGGGGGAAATCAGTTTCTTTTCCACAGGTTATGATTCTTCCTCTGAATTTTCTTACTAATTTCTCTCTAGGCTTTGCTTCTAACCAGGATTTTAAAAACGAGCTTGTTATATATTTCAGTATGTTCTCAGCCTCCTGAAGTTCTTTTTTTTTTTTTTTTTTTTTACTTCTCCTTTTCTTTCTTTTTTTTTTTTGAAGGTAACATCTCCTTTGCATCCACCTTGAACTCCTGGTGACTTCATGGAAATGTCCATGCAGTTTCCTTGTCACCAGGTCAGAAATGGTTTGTCTGTGTCTTTTGAAGGTAACATCTCCTTTGCATCCACCTTGAACTCCTGGTGACTTCATGGAAATGTCCATGCAGTTTCCTTGTCACCAGGTCAGAAATGGTTTGTCTGTCTCTTCTTCTGAGGTGTTTTCCAACTCTCTAATCAAGCCTACAGCCTTGGATGTCCCTTCCAAGTTCATAACTCAGCCCAAGCTTGCTTTGCTTCTTACCCCAGACAAGACATTTAGATTCCTGCCACAAAGGGACATGCAAGCCCATAAAAGCATGCATGGATTCTTCATTTGTGGGAAAGGAAGAGGGGGCAATGAGAGGATGACAATGTTACACATGGACAGGGAAGTCCATACTTACTTGGCCAGGTCAGTGACTTTCCAGGGAGCAGATCTCTTTAGACTATTAGAAAAGGAAGAGTAGTCACTAATGACTCAAAGGGAAAAAGGACAGCTTGGGCAAACGCAACCCTGCCATGAAGTGAGTTTGGGGCACCATGAAGTATAGCTAAGTCAGGGAGAGAGATTGGAATCGTGGGATCTTTGTGGAATAGGTTATGGCCGTGACAGAGCGATGTAGGGCAGAATGTCCATCTGAGCTTCTTCTCATGTCTTGTTCTGTCAAGGTCATATTTGGGGTCTGCTCTTGCTTTTTTTCTCTGCTGAAATCGGTAGGCCAGCGAACCCCAAGTAAGGAAACCATTCTTAGGGCTGACTAGTTATGCTACCAGGAAGAACGAAGCAGCATGGTGGCTCGAGTGGTTGGAACCCTGGGCAGGTGGTTAGCAAGCCCGCGTTCGAGACCCGAGAGCTGCTGTGGGGTGGGGTTGAGCTCCCGTCCTTCACTCCAGCTCCTGCTGGGAACAAGAAAAGAGCCCAAATTGGGCATCCCCAGGACAATGGTGATGTCACCAGCTAATCCTTTCAACAGGAAGTGGTGCTTCTGCCCCTCTCTGACCATTTCCAAAACAAACCATCCTTTGGAAGGCCACTTCTCATGGATGGGTCTAAGGCAGGAGTGTCAAACTTGATTTCATTGAGGGCCACATCAGGGTTGAGTTTGACCTTGGGAGGGGGCATGGCCGGGGGGGGGGGGCGTGGCCAGCTCAACATTACTCGTGTCAGGGATGCCTGTGGTGGCCCGAGCTCTCTGCCAGCGAAAATGGGCTCCCGAGCTCCGTTTTCGGCTGCCACGGCCTCCTGCAACCCTCTGCCAGTGAAAACGGAGCTTGCCTGTACTGCCCCCAAAAAGGCCTAAAGGGGAAACCATCTATCCGGCTCCTCTAACAAAGCTTTCCGGTTTCCCTTGTTCTAAAATACTGAGCTGAGAGGACTATACTTGTCCTCTCCTTCCAGAAGATGGGAATGGATTCAGCCTGTAGGCAGAAGCAACTTACAGCAATTGCAGCCAGGCCGCAAAAGAGAGGCAGAGGACAGATTGTGTGAGAGAGGTTGTGTGTATTGCAGGGAGGGGACCCACCAACACAGTCCTACCAAAAGCAACTTAACTACAGTTATTGGTACCTCTGATTTTTCCAGATTGCCTGGAGTCCTGTAATCTCCGCTGTAGACAACAGGAGGGTTTTCTGTTTGACCAAAGCCAGGATTATCATTGTTTTTTCTGGGGAAATGGAGATAATTACAATAACAATATTTACTGCCTCAACAACATAAGATTTAGAACAACATAAAACAGGTCCTCAATTTATGACTGGTTGCTTAGTGATTGTTTGAAGTTACGACATATCCTGAAAATGGGACTTACAACTCGGATTCAAAGTTCTGACATTTGTCTCCCGCCCACCATAGTCATACAACCACATTTTGGGCATTCGGCGCATGCATTTATGGCAATTTGCAGAATCCTGCATCACACAACGGTGATTTTGCTGAAAACCAGTGTTTACTTCCAGTTCCTGGCAAAAAAAACTTCCAATAGCAAACGACATGCTTGCTTAATGACCATGGTGTTTGTTTTACAACTGCCCCCAAAAAGGGCATAACGTTGGATGTGGTCACAAGGTGACACACTTTATAACCATCACAACTTAAGATAGAAATTGTGGGGTCAGTTACAGTTGTAAGTCGAGGTTCTGAATCAGCTCTTCCGGAAATTAATATGGGCTCCTCATTAAGGATAGGTATCATATATGGATAGATATTACATATATGTATCACTTTGATCTTTGATTCAGATAATATACCAAAATTTAGTTAAAAGAAACATTGATTATGGCTTAATGCAGTGTTTCTCAACCTTAGCAACTTGAAGATACGTGGACTTCAATTCCCAGAATTCCCCAGGCAGCTTCAACTCCATTCTGCGAGTTGAAGTCCACATATCTTCAAGTTGCCAAGGTTGAGAAACACTGACTTAATGCAAAGCTGAGCAATAATGGCTGTGTATACAGTGGATTTCAACTCTTCTGCCCCCCCTCTTGATTTAGTGTGCCCACAAATCCTGATTGGTAATCCACTACACTGGAAACCCTGCTGTGTGTTTCTACGTCAAAGTCACAAGAAAAACCATTTTCAGTTGTGTGTAAACCAAAGGAAGTTGGCCTTGGATTTCCCTTCTCCCCAAAACTTACTTTTTTCTGGCCTGGCTGACATAGCACACCACAGCTATGAGTATTGCAAAGGCCACAACAGCTCCCACCGGTCCAACCTTTGCCCACATCAGACTGTCTGGAAGAAAGGAAGACACGGGTCAACAGACAGGGTTAAAAGTGAATGCAAAGAGAAACCATATAAAGAGACCAGATGCTGGTGAAACATAAGCCAGGAATATGTGAACAATCGTTGGTTCATACATGGCACCAACACGTTTGTTTTAATGGGGGTTGTTGAGTAAACCGCAGCTGGATTTGCAGGGGATGTTAAATAGATCTCACTGTTGCAAAAAAACAAGGGATCAATGGAAACGACCTCCTGCACCAAAGAGAGGAGCTCCGGAAGTGGGAATTAGAAGAGGATCAAAGGGATTTAATACAGGTAGTCCTTGCTTAATGACTAGTTGTTTAACAACTGTTTAAAGCTATGGCAGAAAAGGCTACTTATAGCAATAGCACTTAGACTTAGATACCGCTTCACAGTGCTTTTCAGCCCTCGCTAAGTGGTTTACAGAGTTAGCATATTGCCCCCAACAATCTGGGTCCTCATTTTACCCACCTTGGAAGGCTGAGTCAACCTTGAGCCTGGTGAGATTTGAAGGCAGCCGGCAGTCAGCAGACGTAGCCTGCAGTACTGCACTCTAACCACTGCGCCACCGCGGCTCATTATGATTCATCCTTGAAGCTGCACCCCTCCCCTACAGTCACATGATCACATTTTGGTGCTTGGCGGCAACTAGCTCGCATTTTTGTCTGGTTGTAGTGTCCTGCAGTCACATGATTGCAATCTACAACTTTTTGCAGTTTTCCATACCTCCTGTCTGTCCCGTTCTGCTAGTTTATACTCTTTACTCAATACAGAATAATAAAAAAATATTTTTTGCTTGCAATTTAATGGTGGTAGTTTAGCTTCTCCTCTTTGGAGTCAGAGATAACCAAGTTTGGTCTCTCACTTATACATGACAGCCCAGCTGATATTTGAAAACTTCTGACACATAATCTTTTGGTTGTTTATTTTCCAGGCTAAAGTTGGCCAAAGTGTTCAACTTCTTTTCAACGCTTTGCCTTCTAATGCAATTAATTCATATTCCTGTCCAGAGCGAGACAGCGAGGTGTGCAAAAGCTGTGCTCCTTTGTAGTAGTCATTGCCTTCTCACTTGAAGAAGGCAATTGAATAGGAAGGAGCACCACCAAGGGGGAGACCCAGCAAGATCAAGGGGCTGCTGGCTTTGCAGTAGGCCAATAGTTGATGTGTCAGCCTTCTCAGACAACTAGTAAGGCTGGCCCTTGATGGCAGCCCTGGAAAGGCTGTCATGGAGGGTGTTGTGGCCTGTCGGCTGCCGGCCCCTCCAGCAGCCGAATCAGATGAGGCGGTGGTGTGGGAGTCAGGGCCAGCATCAAGGCAATCTCAGAGCTCTGAGGGGGAAGAGGGAATGGAGCTGTCAGAGATAGAGACAGAGGCGGAGCCTAGGCTGTCCATCAGCCCTCAGATGGAGAGTCAACAGCCCCCAGGTCTGGAGGTGGCTGATGAGGAAGAGGAGGAACAGCTGGGTCCAGTGCCTGATGTGCGGATGCACAGAAGACAGAGGAGAGGAGAGCAGTGGAAATCTATGGGCTGGTCCTTAGGACGGAAGAGCCACCACTGCTAGCGAAGCCCCACCCTAGCTCTGGAGATAAAAGGCAGGGGGCGGAGATAAATAGGTGTGGCAGACAACTATTCATCTCCCTGCTGGACAGACATGTTAGCCTGCTGTGTGAGAGAGAGAGGCTTTTTGCCGGGGCTGCTGGCGCTCCTAATAAAGGGAACATTTAGTTAACTACAGAGGGTTTGTCATGTTTGGGAGCTGGGTCAGAACAGAGGGCCTATGGCCCAATAGATTGAGGAAGAGGACCAGAGGGATCAGAGGTGATGTTTGCCTGCAGGGACTCTCACTGGAGTGATGGAACTGGAGCTGCTGGTTCTTGGTGCCGTAGAGATTCCTGGCAGAGCAGACTATGTAGAGCTGAGAGTCAACCTCCCTCTGAACAGTCAGGATGCTGGTGACAATGTAGCCCGTTTTCTGGGAGTACACAAACTCCCGGTCAGTCTCATTGACCGTCACATTGCGGGTGGGCAATTCAAAGGTGATCATAGCTTCTGGGTTGGCTTTGGCCGCACAGATGCATTTCACTGTATCCCGAGCGGCTGTGCACTTGGAATCCGGAAAAATACGCGGAGCAACTGTGGAGAAAAATAAGAGATTGAAGTGCAATTCAGGATGAACTAGTAGCAATAGCACTTATATACCACTTCCTAGTGCTTTACAGCCTTCTCTAAGCATTTTACAAATGTCAGCATATTGCCCCCAACAATCTGGGTCCTCATTTTACCAACTTCAGAAGGATGGAAGGCTGAGTCAGCTGGTCAGGATCGAACTCCTGGCAGTGAGCAGAGCTAGCCTGCAACACTGCATTCTAACCACTGCACCTAATAGCTCTAATAGCTTTCTTGGATTGTAGAAGTCCTCTCTATGGAAGCCCCTCCATTTATGCTGAGGCATACGATAGAGCAATGGGTTGGTCCACAGTCTTGAGATGTCTATTTCCAACAAATACATCAGGGAAAAGAGAATCAATGGGGAGAGGCATAGCTCCAGTTCCACAATAATATAGAGAAGGAATTTGCTAGTTCCTCTTCTCCAGCATTATCCAAATTTACTGCCCACAGTTCCCCAAAACTTTGAGAACAGATCTTTCCTGGAAATGCCAGAGTTCATAGCTGAGCCCTTCTGCATTCAAAGCACATGATCTACCAGCACACTCTACCCAATCCCGAAACATGCTTGAGATCTTTAGAACTAAAAAGGGGTCTCGGGGCACAAAGCCAGTGCTTACATTCAACGGTGAGGTTGAAAGCAGTGCTGCTCTGGCCAAACTGGTTCTCTGCTGTGCACCAGTATTCACCGTCATCTTCATGCGACACGGATTCAAACTCCAGCTCCACGTGGCTTTGGTAGATCCCCATGGCTAATGGCTTCTTGTCCTTGAAGATGGTGATCGTTGGCTCAGGGCTGCTCTGTGAGCTGCAGAAGATAGTGACAGGCTCTCCCTCAAGGGCCACCATTGATCCATTGACTACTGGTTTCCAAGGAGCATCTGCACAGGGAGACAAAGTCAAGAAGAACATGCATTTTTAAAAACTAAAACATGGTGCAAATGGTCATCTCAGCTAAGAGCAGATTCCTCATCCCAGAATGATTCAAATGATGCTTTACTAAGACTGTATTACTAAGTAATATTACTGTATTACTGTATTACTGTATTACTAAGACTTTACTAAGACTATTACTATCATTCTTCTCTTCCTTACTAGTATCTATCTCTTCCCACTTATTACTATAACCATGTTGCTTGTATCTTTCAATTACATTGTTTTTATTTGTTTCCTAGTACGATTTGATAGCTTATTAGTAACCTTGACTATCACTAAGTGTTGTATCTTTTTATTCTTGATGAATGTATTTTATTCTCCTTATGCATATGCGCCAAAGACGCACCAAAGACAAATTCCTTGTGTGTCCAATCACACTTGGCCAATAAAGAATTCTATTCTGTTCTGTTCTGTTCTGTTCTGTTCTGTTCTATTCTATTCTATTCTATTCTATTCTATTCTATTCTATTCTATTCTATATTCTCTATTCTCTATTCTCTATTCTCTATTCTCTATTCTCTATTCTATTCTATTCTATTCTATTCTATTCTATTCTATTCTATTCTATTCTATTCTATTCTATTCTTTCAAAGATTTAGCAATGTTGAAACTTGACTTGCATCAAGTAGTCTTCCTTCAAACATAGCAATATCTGTATAGGTACTACTGTATGGATAGCCAATGGTCTGTGGCTAACGTGGCCCCCAGATCTTTTTCTCTGGTCTCCGGGAAAAAAAAATCTCTTTAAATTCTGTTTATTCATGCTTTGCCATTAGTTAACTGTTGAGGGGTCTTTGCTGTGATTCCTGCATTTCCCAGGGTTTCAAAGCATGTAAGGATGATTGCTGGTCAGTTTCAACGTATTTTGTAGAGATAAAGAAATTAAAACAGTGGTAGCATGGAAACATCCATAGTACATGTGGATGTAATTCTCTAATTCAGTGCTTCTCAACTTTGGCAGCATGCTGGATGGGGAATTCTGGGAGACAAAGTCCACCCATCCTCACGTTTACGGTTGAGAGACTCTGCTGTCATTACAAACACACACACAATAAAATACTCATGCTATGCTTTTGATAAGCTTAATGCATCTTTTTACTTTTAAAAAAGGACAATTTATAAGGAGCTTTAAAAAATCCAGTGCTCTATACTCCAGGGTTGAGAACACAACTTTTTCCTTACATTTTTATTTTTACATTTCAAAATGTATCCAACAACTCTGGCAGAGGGCATAACCTGGAACCCATTAACGCGACTCAAGGTTTGTACAAATTTTAAAGGATGTTGTAGAAACTTTGGGTAGCCTTAATGGGTTCCAGGCAGCGGTGAAATCTACTTACCTTCCCTACCGGTTCGGAAGTGCACGCTTCGTGCTTTTTCACTCTCTGTGCATGCGCAGAACGCTTTGCGCATGCGCAGAGAATTAAAAACAAGAAAATGGCGATGTCCGGGTGGGTGGGCGGAGCCTCGTGCTGCCGCTCCTACCGGTTCTCCGAACCACCGGCCACCATCGCTACCGGTACCGGTACGCCCGGACCGGGCCGAACCGGTAGCATTTCACCCCTGGTTCCAGGTTATCCTTGCTGCCAGAGTTGTTGGATACGGGATGGGTGGCAAATACATTTGATAAATAAATAAAATCAATAGGCTTTATCCCAGAACGGGGAATCCATTCCAGAGCCCTAGATTAGCACTCACACAGCACAGACAAGGCAAGGGAGTGGTTGTCTTTGCCATAAATGTTCTCCGCCACACAAGTGTAGACGCCATCCTGCAGGTGAGTTACATTGTCGAGGTAGAGCGTGAGGTTCCCAGCTAAGTCCTCGTGGAGAATTTCATCTTCTCGGAGCCAGGCAATCATGGCTGTTGGACTGCTGTCCACAATACACATCAAGAACACATGAGCGCCATGTAGGACTTCCACGGAGGAGTTCACTTGCAGGATACGGGGTGGGTCTGCAAAGGACAGATAAAGAGATCACCTTTGGGGTGCATATCCAGTTTTCTTTCTGCAGCAGATAAAGATAGAAAGGTATAGGCCAGGTATGGTCAAAAAAAGTCAGGACTGCAATCATGTTAGGGCAACCAGAACTTTTTTGTTGTTGTTGTCTTTTATGGGCATTGCATCATCATCATCATCATGACTCTCGTGGTGGCGCAGTGGTTAGGATGCAGTATTGCAGGCTAACTCTGCCCACAGCCTGGAGTTCGATCCTGACCGGCTCAAGGTTGACTCAGCCTTGCATCTTTTTGAGGTCAGTAAAATGAGGACCCAGATTGTTGGGGGCAACATGGTGACTCTATAAACCGCTTAGAGAGGGCTGTAAAGCACTATGAAGCAGTATATAAGTAAGTGCTATTGCTATCTTGACTTTCTTGGTCACATCCTGCTTAGTACTTTTTCCCCTTAGTTCACTATGTGAACAAAAGCAGAGTTGAAGCTATTTTATTCCATTAAATGAGATTGCAAGGTCCTTAGAAAGGTGGATAGATGTCTAATTTTTTAAAAAAAATACTTTTCCTTATATTTGTGTGTAACTTTTCCCTGTCTACCTTAGCTTTTTTGTTAGTATGTGAACTAAAAGCAGATTCAGAATTTAAGAAGGAAGATGACAATGGGTGAGAAGCTGTTATTAGCACGCTAGCTCATTTTTCATTTGAAATCATATATTCCCAGTTACTCGTTTTCCCGTGGAAGAGAAAGTGACATTGATTAGAGATGAAGGAAGTCTCATGAGAAATGAAATATGCATGTTTGAGGAATGTGACTTGCAAAACAGATCATCTTTGACAATAAAAAAGGGGAAAAGAATACATTAAAATTAAATCGGGAACAAAAAAAACCTGCTTTTCACATGGCTCAGGGGCCAAGAATCCATTAATTACCACATAATTAAGTACTAAATTAACTGCTAATCCCTCCCACTCATGCAGAATAGGAAGCAATTTTCTGTGACAGAAGCTTCAGCCATCTAATTAAGATTATGGACTTTTAACATTAGAAAACGGCTTTCTTTTACTATAGTTATTTTGTGGAAGACACAGTTGTGGTCCTGATGTTGGGCATTTCCAGATACTACAGGTAGTCGTTGACTTATGATCTCACAATCAAGCCCAAATTTCTGTTGCTAAGTGAGTTGTGCCCCATTTTATGACCTCTCTTGCCCCAGTTGTTAAGTGAATCTCTGCAATTATTAAGCTAGTAACATGGTTGCTAAGTGAATCTAGTTTCCTCACTGACTTTACCAGTCAGAAAGTCGCAAAAGGTGATCACATGACCCCGTCATAAATACATGCCAGTTGCCAAGCAGTCAAATTTTGATCATGTGACCTTGGGGATGTTTATGTGTGAAAAACGGTCGTAAGTCATTTTTTTACACTATTTTCACTTTGAACAATCACTAAGCAAATGACTGTAAGTCAAGGACTATCTGTATAATAATTTATTAAATTTTGAACCATGGTTTTAATTCTGCTTTTAGATGGTTGCATAAAAGCAATACCACAGCAGAATGTGTCATGCTATGGAGGTAATTAAAGAGCCTGAGTCCATCAAGTCTTGTTGCAGGAGTCCTCCAGTGTTCTCCAAGATTAAGATGACAGGAGTCCACTTACATGCAATGTTAAAAATGTAAAGTATAAAAATATAAAGTTAATATATTTCTATAAAAGTTTTGATATCAAAGTTAATATATTTATGTTTTAATATAAAAAATATAAATGTTTCCAATATTTGAGGGGCTCCTACAAAGACGAGGAGGTCGAACTATTTTCCAGAGCACCAAAAAGCAAAAAAAGAAACAATGGTTGGAAACTAACCAAGGAGAGAAGCAACCTAGAACTAAGGAGAAATTTCCTGACAGTAAGAACAATTAACCAGTGGAGCCTTCAGAAGTTGTGGGTGCTCCATCACTGAAGGCTTTCAAAAAGAGAAAAGAAATGAGATAGGATCTCCAGCTCAAGCAGGGGGTTGGGACTGGAAGACCTCCGATGTCCCTTCAGACTTTATTATTCTATGTTCTATGCTACTTATCGACATCCAACTCACATTTGACATCCAGAGTCGAGAAGCCATCAAACTCAAAAGTGGTGTTGGGGTAGCTGACTTTGCAGCCCACCTCATGTCCGTGGTTCTCACGCAGTGGTAGGAACTTCAGGATGGAGATGAGTGACCAAGTGCTACCTTCTTCCTCTATTTGTGCGTAGACTGAATGCTCAGCCAAATTCTCATAGTTCATCCACGTGATGACAGGTTTCATGTCTGGACAATTGTCAGGCACCTCACAGCGCAGCTCTACTTCTGAACCCTCCACCACTTCTGGAGGATTCACAATTGTGGGCTTGTCTATGGTGTAGAAAGAGACAGAGAATATGGAGAAAACAGAAACTCCCCCACTCCTATCTTCTCCTCCTATTGAGAGGTTACTAAACAAGCGGATGACTGGTTGGATCATCCTTTGGGAGAAAGGTAATGCAGTCTGATGTGACCAGAATGAATGTTACATTTTAGGCTACATTTTTTTAAACCCCAAAGCCAAATAGTCCTGTGAGCATCTAGAAGAGTTTGCAATAGTGGTGAATATCTGTAGCTCAGGTATAGGATGAGGGTGAATGTTCATTCTCCTACTGACCACACCAAGCCCTTATAAATAGAAGAATACTGACACCGACATCCCTAAACTCCGCTGAAGAAGTTACCTAGCCTGGTAATGAAATGTTCAGAAACCAACCCACAAACTGGGAGAATGAACCTTCACCCTCATCTAGTAGAGCAGGGATGTCAAACTCAAATTCCATTGAGGGCCACATCAGGGTTGTGTTTGACCTCGGTGGGGGGACAGGGGGGGCGTGGCCAGCTCAACATCACCGCGACGGCCTCCTGCAGCCCTCTGCCAGTGAAAATGGAGCCTGGGGAGGCCGTGTGTGGCCTGCCCGGGCTCCGTTTTCAGCCCCGACGGCCTCCTGCAGCCCTCTGCCAGTGAAAACGGAGCCTGGGGAGGCCGTGTATGGCCTGGCTGGGCTCTGTTTTCAGCCCTGATGGCCTCCTGCAGCCCTCTGCCAGCGAAAACAGAGGTGGGCCTCCCCGGCCTCCGTTTTTGCTGGCAGAGGGCTGCAGGAGGCTGTTGTGGCCGAAAATGGAGCCTAGGCGGGCCGCACGCAGCCCTCCCAAGCTCCATTTTTGCTGGCAGAGGCACCACGGGCCGGTCCTTTGCTATTTCCATGGCGGCCCCACAGGCCAGATCTAAGCACTCTAAGCCTTAAGTTTGACACCCCTGTATGTATGTATGTATGTATTATGTATGTATGTATGTATGTATGTATGTATGTATATATATATGTATGTATGTATGTATGTATGTATATATATGTATGTATGTATGTATCATAAATAGAAAAATAACTGTAGCGGCAAGCAAACTTCACTAATAAGTCAATATTTACTTACCTAAGCAAATAAACAGAATGACTATAGGGAAGGTTAAAAAAAAAAAAGCAGTGGGAGCGACTTCTGACTTCCTGCCGGCTTTCCCCATTGACTTTGCTTGTGGGAAGCCGACAGAGAGTGATGAATATCACAATTATGTAACTCCGGCAACACTGCAATGGCCGCAACTTTATGAACAAAACTGATTATCATGAGAATTTCAATCCCACAGAAGTAATGGGTCCCAGATTTTTTTTACCCATTCTTTAAGTTAGCCAATTTTAAATAGCTGGATTAAAAAATAGTTGCAATAAAATGCAAAGTTTGGGCCAACCTTAGGGTACATGTAGACAAACGGATAAATACAATGAGAGTTTTAGCAGTATTTAGTAGTAGTAACTACCATTAAATCAAGTTCACACATTAGGAACTGATACTGTAGGAACAATACTAAAAATAATCCTTATGAGCTAAGATTGTGCCATTGTGGGGAAGGATCTATCAAGTCAGGGTCCTGTTACCGTACCCCTTCTGTAGGGAGATAGGGCTCACTGTATAACTCTGGCAAAATACCTAGGCAATTCTGATTTATTTTATCTATGTTTATTCTTACTAGTATGATTTTGTTTCTTGAATGCAGATACTGTAGCTAGGGAATTGCTTCTGTTTGAGTTTGCAGACTCAAACAAAATGATGCATCATCATTCTATATTGCATGTACGCAGAGAGCTTATACATCGGAGACAAATTCCTTGTGTGTCCAATCACACTTGGTCAGTAAAAATTCTATTCTATTCTATTCTATTCTATTCTATTCTATTCTATTCTATTCTATTCTATTCTATTCTATTCTATTCTATTCTATTCTATTCTATTCTATTCTATTCCATTCCCATTCCCATTCCCATTCCATTCTACCCTACCCTACCCTACCCTACCCTACCCTACCCTACCCTACCCCCCCCCCCCCCCCCCCCCCCCCCCCGCCCCCCCCCTACCCTACCCCCC
>QLTV01002007.1:243854-262512 GCA_003457575.1 Thermophis baileyi
TTCTGCGCATGCGCAGAAGCCGAGTTTCCGGCACTGCGCATGCATCGCCATCTTGTTTTGGGCTTTTTTTGGGGGGGGGAATTGTTTTCAGTTTTTTCGGTACTGTGCATGTGCGTGCGCGCTTTGCGCGCGCGTAGCCACGCGGCGCGGGAGTAAGCGAACCGGCAGCGAGGTAAGTTAGAACCCACCCCTGAACTGGACCCCCAGGTGGCCTCAAGAACTCTCAAGGAGAGTGCTAAGACCAGAGGACTGCAAAGAAACATGATTTTTCCAACCCTCCCTCCATCCTGCCAGGACTAATCCCTCCATAGCACCCACCATCCTGCTAGAACTGATGAAGCTTCTTGGATGAGAAGCAAAGCGTCTTTTTTCTTCTTCCTCAAGGGGAAAACCCCCCCCAGTCCCATTGCCTTTTGAAAAAGCACCTTTGAGGCAATTATGAGGCAGAATTTATCATCCCTATCAACTTTAAAATATCTGGATTTCGACTCCCAAAATTCCCCAGCTAGTATCTGTAACTGAGTCCCTCCACCTTGGTTGTCCTCTTCTTTTTTCCTTTCACCTTTTCCATCATTAGAGTCTTTTCCAGAGAATGTGCTCTTCGCATCAAGTGTCCAAAATAGGATAATCTGAAGTTGGTTATTTGCACCTTGAGTGAGAACTTGGAATTTTAACTGAGTATGTTTATTTTTAGGTGAAAATTGGTCAAATACATTTTGAATCGGGTACCATATGTGGCTCCTGCCTTTAAACGGATCCTGAGTGAAAGCTAAACTGGTTTCATTTAGAGTTCAAATAAGGACATATAAATAGAATAATATTTTAGTGTTTGCTGTCCAGTTTCACAATTTCACTCTCAGTCTGTCCCAAAGGTGCTTTTTCAAAAGGCAACTGGACTTTGTTTTACCTTGAAGACGTTTCGCTTCCCATCCAAAAAGCTTCTTCAGTTTTGAAGAAGAAGCTGAAGAAGCTTCTTGGATGAGAAGTGAAACATCTTCAAGGAAGAATAAAGTCCAGTTGCCTTTTGAAAAAGCACCTTTGGGACAACCATGACCTGGGTGACTGAGAATCTCCATAGACATTCACTCCCAGGCTCTCACCCTATTAAGAAAAATATTGGCCTGTTAAGTACATTATTGGAAATAAGTTTTACTGAAAGCAGTGGTTTTCACTTCTCAAGACAGAGTTGCTCTAAATAATAAATTTGCAAAATCAATTGATTTGTGCGCAGTTTCAACAAATGCCATCTTGGGAGAAGCATCTTTAATGAAGATCAAAGAGAAAATGCTCCTAAAAATGAGGTTTGCCATCTGTAGTATTTACTTGTATTAGAATTGTAAATATTTAAAAAGCCCTATAAAGCATATATTTTTTTCTCTGTTTTTAATAAATTCAATTGCAGTTCCTGCCCTTGAAGGAACTGTAGAAAACTATCATTTTCTTCCCCTTGACTGAAACAAAGATAATCACAGTACTTCCCCCCCCCCCCAAAAAAGAAAGATCTCTCTGTATGACTACAAAGGATTGGAAAACAGCTTTACCTGTTAACAACAATTGCTGCATCAAACAAATACATGGCAGTAAACAGAAGGCTGATATGATTGTACCTAAATGGCTCTCAGCTTATTAATTCTTGAGAACTCGACATATGGAGAGAAGATTTGTCATGTTTCCACATTGTGATATCACAGTTATTTCTCAGTAAGGAAGTTTGAAGAACAATTTGAAGCTCTTAAATTACTCTGAGCGTCTTGAAACGATCCATTTATCATTATGTTACCAAGTGATACCAACAGTGAAGCATTAACTGCCGGAATGACAATTAGGGAAATTATGCAGGATTCAGGAAGACTGCAAATCAAATTCTGTAGGTTAAGTAAATCATCCTGTTTGTTTGGAAACAAGCCTCAATGAAACCAGTAAGGACTAACTTCTAAACTGGTAGGTGCTCTGAATTTGCAAATTGTCTGCAGATGGAGTTATGTGTGCCCATAAATGGCCACAACGATAGCACAGGTTACATGGCATCAAGTGAATTGCATCATTTATGCCATTTGGAATATGAGGTCATAATGCATCACTTGCCTCCTTTTCCCCCCCTTGAGGGGAGGTCATAAGAGTCATGGGATGTGCTAAGCCATAACATGGTTTGTGACTCACTCCTCAGACCAAGCCCAGCCATTGTGAACCAACCACGATGTATAGTTTAGTGCTATGTCTCAATCTACCGTGTTTCCCCAAAAATAAGACCCTGTCTTATATTTTTTTGAACCCTGAAATAAGCACTTGGGCTTATTGCCATGCACTCAAAAGCCCGATTGGGCTTATTATCAGGGGATGTCTTATTTTGGGGGAAACAGGGTAGTTGTAACTGGCTCAACGATTGCATGCGTTGTGGATCCAATCTATAGATGGAGATAGCACAAACTGTATATTTTCAACAAGTCAGGTCTAATGGATGATCTTTGGAAGAACTCACAAATCAAGTCTCCAAATGAACAATAGAGGAAAACAGCTATTATAAGGGCAAATACTGTGTAAAAATCAGAGCAAGGCAAATGATAGTTAACAATAACAACACATTCGATCAGTATTTTGTACAGAATCATATAGTTTCCTGCTTAAGCAGTGGTTTGGACAAGAAGACCTCCAAGGTCCCTTCCAATTCTACGATTTGTAATTAACCTTAGTCACTTTAAGATTTGTAGACTTCAACTCCCAGAATTCCTCAGCCTGCCATGCTAGCTGAGGAATCCTGGGAATTTAAATCCACATGTCTTAAAAGGGCCAGGTTTGAGAATCATTGAAGTAGATCTTGGCTAAACATAAGGACAAACTTCTTCACAATAAACATTCATTTTTAAAATTGCGATTTGCTTATTTTAAGTTTTGTGCTGTAAACGCCATCTGTTCTGCACTTCAAAATAGCAGGAAACTCTGCTGCCCATTTTCACCCATCACAGTCAGAGCAATTTCGGGAACCAATTTCGAGAATTGGAAGATTGCCTGTGGCCATGGAACTGGAGGTTCCATTCCATTTCTGCCTTAAGGGATTAAAAAAACGATGTCATTCTTATGTTTCAAGCATTATGATGACTCATTAGGGCCACATTAGCAAAACACCTTGGCTGGGTTTACTTACCACGCTAAGCAGTTATCATAGTTCTTTGGTTTATACCAGTGTTTCTCACCTCAGCAAGTTTAAGATTTCAACTCCCATTAATTCTTCTTCACCCTAGGATCCTAGGGAATTCTGGGAGTTGAAGTCCACACCTCTCAAACTTGTTGAGGTTGGGGAACACTGGCTTCTGAACCCAGCACAATGTTCAACAAACTCTGGTTCAACAATACGTGATTTTGTACGATCCATAAATTCCACTACAGAGCAGAATAGAAATACATGCTTCCAGGAGGCTGGCTGTGGTTGATGGATAACAGAGGAATAGCAAATGCTGCCTGTTTCATCTATGCAACAATTCCAAGGTAAAGTTGCTCCTTAATCAAAGCTGCTTTTGCCCATGTCTTGCTATACCCTCCTGTCCCCTCCTGGTTATAATCCAAACTGCATCCACTTCAAACAAGATGGTTTATTTTTAACCCCGGGGCTTCATCGAGGTGCCATTTTAAATAAAAGATTGTCCTCTGCCAATTCTTTTATTACACTAAATTCCATTTAGAAAAGCGTAAAGGTTAAAACGTACCAGATTAAAAACAAATTTCAAAAATGCTACAAAATAAAATTTGGTAAAAACAAAATCATAAAGTAAACAGCCACGCATAAACAATCAACGTCATTGATGTTGATGAATGTTATAGTCCATAAAACAAAACTGGCCCATATTAAACTAATAATATTATTGGTCAGCTGCTAACAATTGCATATGAGATAAATCTCCACAAGCTGGAAAATTTAGTTAATAAAGGGGCTATACTGTAAAACATAACTCTGCACTTTTATAGAATAAACAACATAATTTGTAACAAGAACGTATGTTGAATCTTCCACCATTCCTTCGATACAAGGACAAAGTGGGGGGGGGGGAGAAATTTTTCCAAATCTTATGTATTTTTTATTTATCAAATAAATAAAAATAAATCTACCTGAATAGATTTTAATGAGATCTTCCTTCAATCTTTAGTGTGTACGTTTTTTTTTTAACATATGGTCAGGAGACTGGTTCCAATTCCTGATCTTATTTTAATACACCGTGTCAACCAATACTTCATACAGTCCTATTCTCCTTTGGGTGAATTATATTCTACAGGTTTGAATAGGTTTTAGGCTTAGAAAATGTTTTAAAAAATGTTAATATGATCAAAATATTAAACTGCAGAAAATGTTAAAAAATCTTTTTCACTGTAATTTTCAATATGCACAGTTCAGGAGTGAGTAGGTGTCAGTGGGTAGGCAAGGAAAATGAGAGCATTATCAAAGAAAATTATAGTAACTCAGATTATACCTGTGCATACATACATTGCAAAGTAACACACGTCCAGATACATACATTCTTACTACATTCGTTTTCGTGGATACTAATATATTTGAAAGTTATAGGAACATAAACTGAATAACTACTAAACCAACTAACCTTTTGTTATTGCTATTGCAATTTGTGACAAAATTTTAAATAACAAGGGTTCCAAAAGCATCCATCATTCTGACAACATCGCACTTTAAGTCATCTCCAAATGTCACTATTCCGGTTTGCTGAAGCCATTACTTTTTCAGTATTGTGGTTATTATTTTCTGAGTGCTAGGGAACCTTTAACCTGCCTAACTATTGGCCTTTTGCTCTGAGTTTTAGAATAGAGGAGAAAATGATACACCCCTCCAAAGTTTACAATTAAATTATAGATCCTATCCAGTGGTGAAATCCAATTTTTTTTACTACCGGTTCTGTGGGCGTGGCTTGGGCGTGGTATGGTTTGGTTTGGTGGGCGTGGCTTGGTGGGCGTGGTAGGGGAAGGATACTGCAAAATCTCCATTCCCTCCCCACTTCTGGGGGAAGTATATTGCAAAATCTCCATTCCCACACCACTCTGGGGGAAGTATATTGCAAAATCTCCATTCCCACACCACTCTGGGGCCAGCCAGAGATGGTATTTGCCGGTTCTCCGAACTACTCAAAATTTCCGCTACTGGTTCTCTGAACTACTCAAAATTTCTGCTACCGGTTCTCCAGAACCTGTCAGAAGCTGCTGGATTTCACCCCTGATCCCATCCTTCTTCATGTGAATGAACAGTAAAATATTGGGGTAACTTCTCAGTGTGATAGAGCACAATTCATCACTAGCAGCAGGTAATGTCTACAATTTAACAAGATCCTGTCATGTAAACTTTTTCTCCAAGTTATTAATGAAAAACCACAAGACATGAGTGACGGGCACTGTTTTCATCATTTCCAATCTACAGTACAGGTAGTCCTCGACTTATAACCACTCATTTAGTGACTGTTCAAAGTTACAGTGGCTCTGAAAAAAAGAGACTCATGATCAATCCTCACCCTTACAACCGTCACAATATCCTCATGGTCACATGATCAAAATTTGGGAACTTGGCAATTGCATTAATAACAGTTGCCGCACCTCTGGGGCCATAGTGATTGCTTCCCAACCAGCTTCCGACGAGCAAAATCAATGGAGGAAGAAACCAGATTCATTTAGGAACTGTGAGATTCACTTAACAACTGCAGTGATTTGTCTAATAACCAGGCAAAACAGGTTGTAAAATCAGATGCGCCTTACTTAACAACGGCCTTGCTAAACAGCATTAATTCTGATCCCAATTGTGGTCATAAGTCAAGAGCTACCTTTTCTTTCTTTCTTTTTTTTAAATATCTTTATTGAATTTTCTTTACAAACATAACATAACAATTAAATACACAAATAACAAAAATAAACAACAAAAAAGGAACAATACAAACCATAACAATGAAATCGTACTTTTTTTAACAGCCTATTAGTTATTAATATTAATCCTTAAGTACTCAGATAAATATAATATCTATATTTATACGTTATAAATCTTTTTATTAGTTTATTTCACACAGAACATTTAAAAGTTGGGTTCTCCTTGCTGAATGAAGTGATGTCATCCTTAATTCAGGACTCCATATCTTAACCTTCTTCTGATGTATGAAGTAAACCATTTCTCTGTCGTATACTGTATACATGCTCACAAAGCTGAAATACAGCTTCGATATATTTCCTTTTAGTAAGCAAGCAAGTCTTCCTCCCAATCCATATCTAGACTTAAAAATATTAAATTTAAATATCGTGGGTTTAGTTTACATTAATTAAATTAATTAATTTAAATATATTTAAATTAAATATATTTAAATAAACCCACTCAAAAGCCAGTTTGGCCTACCGGTGAAGGTGATGGACTATGAGAAGGGAAATTGGGTCCTGCTTTAGGCACAAAAGCCAGCCGGGTGACTTTGAGCCAAAACTTCATTCTCAGCCATGGAAAGAAGACAAGGGCAAACACTTCTGAAAATCCAGCAGAAAAGATTGCATGAATTTGGCCATGTAGTCACTGGGAGTCAAGTCTAATTGGAAGGCAAATTTTTAAAAAGGAAGAACGTCATCTTGTAGAAGATGAAGTTCTCAAATCTGCTTCTCAGGATGGATTCCATATTCTTTCTTGACTGATTTATGGACCATGTCAAATCCCTCACTTGAGTTTATGGGTTTTCTCCCAAACATTCATCAAATACTGATATGGTCAGGAGAGGATTCAGGGGAAAGGCCTGGGCACCCATGAACAGAATCATCTTACCATGTTTGAAATGAATTAATCATCTAACGAGATGGCAACCTCCTGCATTAAACCACTACATCTGGAATCCAACGTAATCTAGCTACAAAAGTATTGAATAAATAAATACTCACCCCTGAATCCCAGGAAAAGCTTCTTGTCTGCTTCTGGAATCCTTGCTTCTTCTCCAAGAAGTTATGTCCTTGAAAATGAAATGATTCTTCAGGCCCAGCTCAGTGTACCAGGATACGTCAGCTCCAACACCAAGGCAGAGATCTACTCCCCGGGAGAAAGAGCCTCATCACACAATGGGCTCCTATGTATACTTTGTCCTACTGAACAGACGCAAGATGTCAGGATGAAGTGATGTGCAGATGTGGACGATGTCGTGACTGGGCTTACGTATGGATGGCAGGAGGGGAGTGATAGGGGATGGGGAGGGAAAGGAGGGGGAAAAAAATCCCAGAAAGGAAGCAACCAGGGATTTAGGAATGAAGTTGTTTTAACGAGAATTTTAAAGAGAAGAAGATGGATGGAATTCAGGAAGAGATTATCAACAGGAAGCCATGCCCCAGCGCCATTTTGAATGGGTGTTGGCCTAGGTCAAAGCTAGGAGGTCCATTTCACCTGCTGCAAGTTAGCCAATACAGGTAGTCTCGCCTTATGACCACAAAGGAGCCCAAAATTTCTGTTGTTAAGCGAGGCATTTGTTAAGTGGATTTTGCCCCATTTTCTTGCCACAGTTGTTAAGTGAATCACTGCAGTTGCTAAGTTAGTAGCATGGTTGTTAAGTGAATCTGGCTTCCCCACTGACTTCGCTTGTCAGAAGTTTGCAAAAGTTGATCACATGACCCCAGGACACTGCAACCGTCATAAATACAAGCCAAGCAACTGAATTTTGATCACATGACCCTGCAGATGCTACAAATACTGCGCAGAGGTAAAGAACTCAAGCTCATGATTAAGGTTTCAAAGCAAGCCCCCCATCTCTCCTCACAACAGCTATTTATACCTCTTATAGATTACATCAACAATGTTGATCCTATAAGACTCCTGGGAGAAAGATAATGATAGTTAATCCTTCCCATTTTTAAAAGGAGACCATTCATTCCTTCTCTAAATGATCTGCACCTTTAGATAACCCTAAATGATTCTTGTTGGCTGCTAGAAAACAGAAATAAAGGGATGTGAGAAAGTTTTCAAAGGTGGCATAAATGGAAGTGATTTAATTTCTGCAAAAAACTTTGGTCAGCAGTGCTATGGCAAGCAACCCAACTCAGCTCTCCTTGGGTTGATTAAAAGGAAAAACAGATGATTTTTTAAAAAATGATTGGTTCATACAAGATGTGGAAATGTTAAAATCGGCTAATACAGTGGTGCCCAGGGAATTCTGGGAGTTGAAGTCTACACATCTTCAAATTGCTAAGATTGAGAAACACTGGTCTAATAAATGGGGTAAAAATATTAGCGATAAATGTCGGCTGATCCGTTAGTCTGGTGTGCCTTGCCCAATCAGAATCTGAGCTGGAAAGATCGACTAAAAATCTCTTTATGTGCACAAGTGAAAAAGGCACCTTACCCATTTGAGGAGCCCGTTAGAAAGGTGGAGAATCGCTTTATATACAGTTCAAACATATTGAGTTTGGAGTGAGTTTTTTCATTGGTCAACATCATTTGACACATCTCTAACGCAGCACACGGGCTCAGAGGTTGCAGCATGTAACATGTAACATCCCACAATTCCTTAGTATGATCTTGTTAATGCTCATCGACATGTTCAGGAGGTGTGTTTCCCACATGATAATGAGGGATAATGAGTTTGCAAGTAACTAAAAATCAAAGCCAATCATTTACACCCTTGAACAGTTCTCTTATCTGGCTATGGATAGCTTTCTTTGTTCCTTCAAGAATTAGAAACATCAATCAAAGAACCTCCTAGTTACTGAAAACATTAATCAAAGAAGCCCCCCTTTGCTGCTGCTATCAGTAACATTGGGGGGGGGGAACCGAATCTGCCTAGCAATTTCACAGCTAATACACATATGGCTAATAAATCATAAAATAGCTATCTCCATGCTAGCAATACCGTCTTCTGGAGTACTGCCAGCCTTGTAAGGTAGACCATGTCAGGAAACTGACCCACAAGGCGGCCAGAACTATATTGAGATGAACCATAGTAACAGAATCTTGAAAATCTGCCTGTTTTCCCTTCTCTCCTTCTTATACCCCAGGAAATCAGGGGAAGTCAGTCTGAGTCTTTTTGAAATACTTTTCCACCTCCTTGGACTTAACACATGCTTCTTTGAGAACCTTTTGTTGTCCTAATTGTTAAGTTCTGGGCGAAGAATGGAGGTGAGGCTAGAGTGATTTCTAACATCTCTTTATTCAATACTGTCTGTGAGGCAACTGAACTCCCTGGCTGATACAGCTCCTTTTATAGGAGACTGATCAGCCGAACAACCAATCAGGAGAGAGCATTTTCCCGCTCCAACAGAGGACCAGAATGAGAACTTCAACTGACAGCTATACACTATATACAATACATAACACTAATGACTTCTGGATTCTTGTTCCAAGGTCATTTCCCTGGCTTTCTTCAGGGACAAATGGAGCTAAAGAAGTATCTGTGCAAATAGGGCTGTCTTGCATAGTTACAAACTGTGGTTAGTGCCTTCAATAGGGCAAGCTTTCAATTTCCCCAGGAGATGGAGAAGAAGAGACAAAATAAAACACCTTGGTTAGATGCTTCAACCTTGAGGTCTGCAGATGAAAGTCAGTTTCAAAATAGAGATTGTTTGGCTAGAATACAGTGGTTACTAGAAGACACTAGTGTCAGATGCAGGTAGCTTTCAGGGACAAAAAGTGTTTATTGTCTTTACTCTGCCTCTGCCCCCCCCAACTCTAACAACATGACAGATGTCATTTTTTTTAAAGGAATACATTTGTGATTTCAACAGGCCTCATGTCCTGGTTATGTTATGAGTAGCTTTCCCAAAACCGATGGAGGTTGGCTAGGTGAGGATGGTGGGAGCTGTAGTTTGACACATCTGGAAGGCCCAGGTGGAGGAAGGTTGCTTGTGAACAGGTGCCATGACCCCCAAAGCAAAGCAATTCTGCAGATGTGGCTTAGTTGCATGATGGCAACCATCCAACCGGGCCTTGTAGCACATGCCAAGCCCATGTTGACTGGCTTTGTCATTTCTGTCCCCCAGACTGAGCTCACTAAGCATGATCTATGAGCCCTATTGAGCAGACTGGATATGTTTTTTGGATAAATCTCGGGTTGGTTTAATTCAACCATACGAAGAGTCTGGTGCTATTGTGGGAGTGAAGCTCATAAGGCCTGGAGCAAAGCTGTGTCTCTTCACTCAGCCTTGCCAATTTGCAATTAGGGACATTAAACTAAAAAAATTTGGCAGGTCCAAGTGCCTGATTTCTCCCTGGAAAGACGGGCAAAGGAATTGTTTCCTCAGTGATAAGATGAAGTGTCCTTGCACCCTGACCGTTCCTGGCACGGAGAGCGAGAGAGTCGTGTCAGTCACCCACTGTGCATCCTGGGAGTTGTAGACAAAGAGGCAGTTGTGATCGGCCATGAGTCAATTGACGACAACCGTGTGCACTGGGTGGGTGATTCAGTGATTCATTGTAAAGACAAAGGCTGCAGGGAACGTACACTCTGGCTGCTAAGGCCTTACACTTCGGAGCAGAGAAAGAGTTTATTGTCCTCGTCGGAGTATAAATATTTCTATATGTTGGGAGGGTGGCATTGAATATTTCATTGGCCCTTGGGCATTTTATTGTGAATTATCACATCCTCCAGCTGCCCAAACCTTTACCTCTAACCCTTATTTGTAAACATGGGGTAGCCATAGAAACAGGGGTGCATTGCCCCAAGTCAAGTCTTCTTAACCATAACTAGCAGAAAGGAAATGCAATCGTATGCATCTACACAATATTTTGTCATAAACCATGCTGGTTGGATTCATACAATACTCTGAATAAAGACCAAGCAACTTGCGTTACATCTTCATCCAATATGTGAATTCAGTGAAAGCCTAGGATGAAGAGAACTAGTATTTCATTGGAGAAACCTGGGCCTCATTGGGGGCAAGAGTTGAAATGTTGGCTTATCTGATGCCTTTGGATGGACAGGTAACATTTCTCATTGAGCTACTTTCCTAAATTACATCCAACCAGAGGTGGTTTCCTACCAGTTCAGACCG
Organism: Thermophis baileyi; assembly: GCA_003457575.1. NCBI lineage: Eukaryota > Metazoa > Chordata > Lepidosauria > Squamata > Dipsadidae > Thermophis > Thermophis baileyi. The sequence continues at coordinate 254,838 of QLTV01002007.1, forward strand.
GTTCGCCCGAACTGGTAGCAACCCGCTGGTGACGTCACGGAGCCGGTTCGGTCGGTGCTGGTCCGTGGATGTCGCCATCTTTTTTGGGGGGATTTTTTTGGGTGGGGGATTTTTGTGGATTTTTTTTTCTAGCCAACCAGGTGGTTTCCTACCAGTTCAGACCGGTTCGCCCGAACTGGTAGCAACCCGCTGGTGACGTCACGGAGCCGGTTCGGTCGGTGCTGGTCCGTGGATGTCGCCATCTTTTTTGGGGGGAATTTTTTTTGGGGGGGAATTTTTTGGGGGGGATTTTTTTAATTTTTTTTTCTTCTGCGCATGCGCAGAAACTGAGTTGCCGGCACTGTGCATGCGCCGCCATCTTGTTTTCAGCTTTTTTATTTGTTTATTATTATTTTTTTGGAATTTTCGGCACTGTGCATGCGCCACCATCTTCTTTTCAGCTCTTTTGTTTTGGATTTTTTTTTGGGGAATTTTCGGCACTCGCATGCGCGCCCACATGGGCGCACCCATGCAGCGCACCCATGCGGCACGCCCACACGGCGCGGGAGGAAGCGAACCAGCAGCGAGGTAAGTTAGAACCCACCCCTGCATCCAACATACAAATATTCTCAAGAGTCCTGTTGGCGCAGTGGTTAGAATGCAGTATTGCAGGCTAATTCTGCCCACAGCCAGGAGTTTGATTCAGCGGTGGGTTGCTCCCGGTTTGGCCCGGTTCTACGAACCTGTAGCCCACCTGCCCAGGACGCTCCGCCCACCCACCCGGGACGCTCCGCCCACCCACCCGGGACGCTTCTGCGCATGTGCAGAAGCATCGCGCGTGCACACGAACCGGTAGCAATGGGATTTAGAACCCACTACTGGTTTGATTCTGACGACTCAAGGTTGACTCAGCCTTCTGTCCTTCCGAGGTCGGTAAAGTGAAGACCCAGATTGTTGGGGGCAAGATGCTGACTCTGTAAACCGCTTAGAGAGGGCTGTAAAGCACTGTGAAGCAGTATATAAGTGCCATTGCTATTCTAAGGATGCTATTCGAAAGAGAGAAACTGTAGGAAAAAAATGAGGATGTTACTAAAAATATTTCCTCCTGGTCAAATATTTTTTACGTTAAAATTTTTATTCAAATTCAAGAAAATTTATATGGCTGCCCAACTCAGTCGGGGTGACTCCAGGTGTTTTACAGAAGCAAAACACTCGAAGTAGCTGAATGAAACCATAATGGGTTCACTAAGCTAAATCCAAACAAGCCATCTGCTGGCTTCAGCTGGTTATCCCATCTTCTTGACATGTACAAAACTGGTACAGATAAAAAAAGCATCTTTAAAAAAATAGGATTGCATTATTTTTCCAAATGGGACACAAACAATCATAGTGGCTCAGCTGGAAACCAGTTTTCAGGATTATCGGAAGATGTAATGGCCACTAATAAGGAGTGAACTTTGGTGGATATAAAACAGTCTTCATCTTCATCTTCTTTTTGCCTTGCAACCCAAAATACAGAGCGTATCTTATGCCACAGTGACCCCTAGTGTCACAAGGGTGCACTGTAGCCAGCAGCCATTGCCCAATTTGGCATTGAAGCAGGGTTTTGTGTGTGTGTGTGTGGGGGGGAAGTGTAATGTTTTTAAGGAACCCTGATCTATATTCTGGAAGAGAAAGAGGGCCCAATCCAGCCCAGCAATCCTGATCGATTTGCTATAGATCAATCCGCAGCTCGTTGGCTGTAGAAGTTTCACCCTAAATATCCCTTAGGACAGGGGTGTCACAACTCAATTTCATTGTGGGCCACATCAGGGTTGTGTTTGACATGGGGGGATGGGTGTGGCCCAGGGGTGGGTTCCGGTTTTCGTCGCTACCGGTTCGCTCAGTGGTGCGCCGCGTGGGCGCGCGCGCTTTGCGCATGCGCAGTGCTAAAACAAAGCTTCTGCACATGCGTAGAAGCGAAAAACAAGATGGCGGCGCCTACGGCACCACCGAAAGAACCGGCTCGGGGATGTGGCCAGGCTGCTGTTACTGCCGGTTCGGAGAACCAGTCCCTATTTATACTACCGGTTCTATAGTACTGGTCCGAACCGTCAGGAACCCACATCTGGCATGGCCAGGGGGCGTGGCCAGCTTGATGTCACTCATGTTGGGGGCACCTGTGGCAGCCTGAGCGCTCTGCCAGCAAAAACGAGCTCCCAAGCTCTGTTTTTGGCTGCAACAGCCTCCTGCAACCCTCTGCCAGCGAAAATGGAGCTCGGGAGGGCCACGCATGGCCCCCGCGAGCTCCACTTTTGGCTGCAACGGCCTCCTACAACCCTCTGCTAGTGAAAACGGAGCTCCATTTTCACTGGCAGAGGCACCGTGGGCCGGTCCTTCACTGTTTCCAGGTCGGCCTCACGGGCCAGATCTAAGCACTCCGCGGGCCGCATCCAGCCCTTGCCTTAGGAGGTCCTTAGGTGGGACACCAGGTGTTCTATGCAGGGTGATGGAAATTGTGCATTGCCTTCTCTGTGTGATGCTGCATATAGAAGCGCTGTATCCAACCCTAACGACCTTAACCCTTCCTTTTATGTAAAGCCCAGGCTGTACCTGAATGTATACTGTAGTCAGTCAATATCTTTATTAATCAGCAACCCACACCTTCTTTCCTAAGGTGTCCACCAAAGTTCACACACCATCTTCTAGACCACAGTAGTTTCTGGTTTCCTCCTGCAGGACTCGATTATGCTGAGAAACATCAGGAATACCAGGAATATGGAGAGGCCCACCACCAAGGCCTCAATGATGGAGTAAGTGTGAGCCAGCTCCCCTGGTGGGCTCACTGAGCCAGGAGAGGTAACTAAAAACTTGCCCGCTAAATGTCCATTCACGAAACACTGGTAGAAGGTGCTGTGTGAATCGTTCTGGAAGGAGAGGTGTAGGATCCCACCACCAGTGGCTTTGTCCAGGCTTTGGGAACTTCTGGAGAAGTTGAAGTTCTTCTGGAGGAGTTGAAGGTGTGTCAACGTTGTGAGACCTACCTGCCAGTAGACAGGGCTGATGAAGGCAAGAGACAACGTCATTCATACAAGATGTGGAATCAGACATCAATCCCAAAAGTGTATGAATAAAAGCAAAGGATTGGAAGCCAACGGAAGCCGTATACTTTTTTTTTAATGCCCAGGTTCATCTTGGGTTCATCTATCAAGCTAAGTCATAGTTTGTTGACCAAATTGCAACTGATAGGACTCAAACATCATGCAAATCTAATGGTTTCCAAGCCATGATACTTTGGTTCATATAGCACTCTTCAGTACCAATCACCTAACCACATTGAGATTGAATGCAATGTGTGAACCCAGCTTCATCTTAGAAGAGGCTTTCCGTACAATGTGTGAGACAAGAGGAAATGCCTCTTCATAGAGGGCTCTGCTGTCTGCAATTTTGAAGAGTTTTTATATTAAAATATTCTAAAAATGAATTAGTCTGCCCAACCAGTCCAGATATCTTTTCAGCAGATAGTAATATTTAGATATTATTATAAGGTATAAGTTATAAGAGATTGGACAGCCATTTGTCTGAAATGGTGTATGGTTTCCTGCTTGAGCAAGGGGTTGGACTAGAAGACCTCCAAGGTCCTTTCCAACCCTGTTATTCTGTTAGACTATTACAACAACTACTGCGGCAAATGAAGGTTGCAGTTTTAATGAGATAAAAGGTGGTAACCTTATATATTTGTACCACCTTGATTTGATATCAGAGATGACTGCCTGGGCCACTGGCCCCTCTGTATTTCATATCCTAGAACCATCTACTTCTATGTTGCCTATTCAGTGAGATTTGCACAATATGCTAAATGATAATGGGATTGCTGCAATATTAGCTCAGTGTGTTGTATAAACCAAGCCAACGTGATTTGCAAACACTGGTTAATAGATTAGTTTGATATACCTCTTGCTTATTTATCATTCAACAAATTAACAGAGGGATACAATCAAGATCAAGTGAGGTACTAATATACCACTCTATAAAGCCCTAGTAAGACCACACTTAGACTACTGCATCCAGTTTTGGTCACCATACTATAAAAAAGATGTTGAGACTAGAGTGCAGAGAAGAACAACCAAGATGATGAGGGGACTGGAGGCTAAAACATATGAAGAATGGTTACAGGAACTGGACATGGCTAGTCTAGTGAAGAGAAGGACCAGGGGAGACATGATAGCAGTGTTCCAATATTTGAGGGGCTGCCACAGAGAGGAAGGGGTCAAGCTATTTTCCAAAGCACCTGAAGGCCAGACAAGAAATAATGGATGGAAACTGATCAAGGAGAGATTCAACCTAGAAATAAGGAGAAATTTTCTGACAGTGAGAACAATCAACCAATGGAACAGCTTGCCTTTGGAAGTTGCGGGAGCGTCATCACTGGAGGCTTTCAAGAAGAGACTGGACTGCCGTCTGTCAGAAACGGTGTAGGGTCTCCTGCTTGAGGAGGGGGTTGGACTAGAAGACCTCCAAGGTCCCTTCCAACTCTGTTAATCTGTTAAAAAAATCTGTTATAAAAAGGATTAGAAGAGGCAAGCAATCTTTTTATGCAAATAGGGTCTTCACTTTTTCTTGCTAAGTCTTCAAGAACTGTACAGATGGAGTGAAAGGGACTGATATTTACATTTCATTTTTTATTTATTTTTGCAGGTGTCCTGGTGGTGGTGGGGAAGGTGTTCACTGTTCTTAGGTATTTTAGCAGATGCTTAGCACACTGATTTTTCTCACAGAAAGGAACAAAACCACATCTCTATAAATAACAATGTGCTTCAGGGGCTGGAAAAACTGTACAGTAACGCGCCCCACAATTCACAGGTTACTCATTCTGGCTTAGAACAATGCATGAATCTTTTTTTCCCCTCAGTTTACAAATAGGCTATCCTATCCTGCAAACATTTCTCTTTTCAAATAATGGCTAATTGCCCGTAGGATTACCTATGTATCCATTTGTTGATCCATCAATTCATCCTAGAAGAATTGCAAGAATTGGGGTGTCCTCCTGGACTCACAACTCTTGCTGGAAAAAGCAGGTGGCAGCCATGGCTCGCCAAAGCTTTGTGTTGTGCACTGGTTGTGCCTATTTCTGGTTACTCATGCCTTAGTCACTTCCTACATAGATTACTGCAATGTACTCTACATGAGGTTGTCCTTCAAATACCTTGAAGAGTATTTGAAAGCTTCAGCTGATAGTATTGGCGAGCCCATTTCTTGATCTTGGTTGTATTAACTGGGGCGTTCTCAGCTGCTCAATTATTTTGTTATCTCTGTTGTTTTAAACTTGGTTGTTTTTTATTATGTTTTTTAAACTGTTAGCCACCTCACAGAATAGCAGAGTTGGAAAGGACCTTGGAGGTCTTCTAGTCCAACCCCCTGCTCAAGCAGGAGACCCTACACCATTCCAGACAAGTGACTGTCCAGTCTTTTCTTAAAAGCCTCCAGTGATGGAACACTCACAACTTCTGAAAGCAAGCTGTTCCACTGCTTAATTGTCCTCAGTGTTAGGAAATTTCTCCTTAGTTCTAGGTTGCTTCTCTCTTTGATTAGTTTCCATCCATTGTTTCTTGTTTTGCCTTCTGGTGCTTTGGAGAATAAATTGCTCCAGTGGTGAAATCCAATTTTTACTACCTGTTCTGTGGGCGTGGCTTGGTGGGCGTGGTGTGGTGTGGCTTGATGGGCGTGGCAGGGGAAGGATACTGCAAAATCTCCATTCCCACCCCACTCCAGGGGAAGGATACTGCAAAATCCCCATTCCCTCCCCACTCTGGGGCCAGCCAGAGGTGGTATTTGCAGATTCTCCGAACTACTCAAAATTTCCGCTGCCGGTTCTCCAGAACCTGTCAGAACCTGCTGGATTTCACCCCTGAATTGCTCCCCTTTTCTTTGTGGTGGCTCCTCAAATATTGGAGCACTGGTATCATGTCACCCCTAGTCTTTCTTTTCTCTAGACTAGCCAGACCCAATTCCCCCTGTTGTGCATATTAGATAGGTAGGCATATAAATATATTAGATAACTAAGTTGGATCTAAGGGAAAAGGAGAGGAGCTGAAAATAGTTCTAGGCTCGAAGGACTGTTTAGAAATATTTAATAGAATGCCTAACAAAGTAAAGGTTTTTTTAAAAAAGTATAATAAAGGCAAAAGGAAATGACTCCCTTCTGCTGAACTCAAGACTTAGGACCTCCTAAGTAAATCAATGTGGCTTTTTGACAACAAAGTGGAAATGGTTTCCTGCTGCTTTCTTCTGATAAGTTTTTATTTTTATTTTCCAATTTTAATTTCTGACCTTCAGCCTTGGAATTCCTAGAGGTTGCAGCCAAGGACTAACCAAATCCTGCTTATGTGCAGGTAATCCTCGTGACAATTGGGACCAAAATTTCTGTTGCAAATCAAGATCGTTATTAAGTAAAGTCACACTTGATCTTTTTAATGACCTGTTTTGCTGCAGCGATTAAGTCTGTCACCATGGTCATTAAGTGAATCACAATTGTTTAAGCAAATGTGGCTCCCTCCATTGACTTTGCTTGATGGAAGACAGCTGGAAAAGTTGCAAATGGCGTGACACAAAGACGCTGCAACGGTTGTAAATATGTGCTGGTTCCCCAGGCACCCAAATTTTGATCATGTGATTGTGGGGAATGCTTGTGATGGTTGTAAATGTGAGGACCGGTCATAAGTCACATTTTTCAGCATCATCTTAACTTCAAACAGTAGTGGTGCGGTGGCCTAGAGGTGGAGCTCTCGCCTCACAATCAGGAGGCTGTGAGTTCGATCCTAGGTAGAAGCAGATATTTCTCTCTGGGCACGCTGAGAATATATCTGCTGAACAAAACTCCCCATTGGTGACAGGAAGGGCATCCGGCCATTAAAACACTCTGCTAGCTCCATTCAGTTGCCCAGACTCCACCCCGCAAGGGATTATGGGGTCATTAAATGAAGATGATGATGATCTTAACTTCAAACAGTTGTGAAAAGAACGCCGTAAGTCGAGAACTACCTGTATTAAGGCCCAGACAAGGATGATTAGATGTTACCACCTGGAGAATAATAATAGGTCAGATCGACTTGCAGTTGAATTGCTTACTCTGCTAACAGTAGCTTTGGCTTAGCTCAGTCCTTGAGGTCCTGCAGCTGTTTCTATTGTGTGTGTTTTATTCAGTTGTTCCTAGTAATTTATTTATTTTTAAATGAATCTTGCTGCCAATAGCAGACCTGGAACTCCATCTGGCATCTGAAGGTGAAAGGTTCATGTAACTCGTCAATGATTAACTTGCCTTTCCCCCCCCCTCCCCCAATGTACAAGAGATACAAGCAAAACCAAGAGAACGAAATCAACATTTCCTGTTTCTCCTGTTTCATGGTGTTAGGGTTGCTGGTGACAGACTAAGTGGAAGCGATTAAATTTGGATAAAGAAAACTGGTATCCTGAGTGCACTAATTCGACAAAGTTTGCTTCTGAAAATAAAACCCCGCTATATAATTAAGCAAACATAATAGCTGTACAGTATTAAGATGTCTCTGGGTGATTGCAAAAAGCTAGCAGGAATTTGAACTTCTTAGGAGATAGAATAGAATAGAATAGAATAGAATAGAATAGAATAGAATAGAATAGAATAGAATAGAATAGAATAGAATAGAATAGAATAGAATAGAATAGAATAGAATAGAATAGA
>QLTV01002007.1:283871-314215 GCA_003457575.1 Thermophis baileyi
TAACCTCCTTCAAATACCTGGGGGTGGTCATTCAGGCCAATGGTTTAAGAAAAGCACATGGAGAATATGCAGCTGCCTTGGGTCAAAGATCAACGAGTGCCATCCTTACATTTTTCCGCACAAAGGGAGGATATTATGTCCCTGCCGCAATTAAGCTTTTTCTGGCTAAGTCGCTAGCACAGCTTCTTTATGGGACCTTGCTCGAATCGTCAGCTTTGTGTTTTACACCATTAGAAAAAAGTTCAATCCAAATGCATTAGAATTTGGATGCCGTGTTGTGTCTCAAATGCACTTCTGCACCTGGAGACAGGATTGACAAAAGTCGAAGCAAGAATCTGTATAGCGTCCTTAAATCTCTGGCTAAAGCTTAACTTCTTTCCGCAAGGGCTTGCTCCATTAATCCTCCAAGACAAATTCTCTTCATCATGGATCAAGGCTGTCGAGTCCAACCTTGCCAAACTAGGCTTCTCCCCAGCTTTAATACTCAAGATGGACTATGATCTAGCAAGACAAACCCTGCGACAAAGGGCGGAGGACATCGAGAGGCAGGTGGACTTAGGGAAAGCTCCGCTGTTTCTGGCTCCAGATGCCAGTAGATGTGTTGTTGCTCCTGCCAGCTATCTTAGTCAGTTGGAGTCAGCAAACCACCGGAAAGCATTTGCACTCGCACGGTGCCATGCGCTTCCGTCGGCCGTCCTGTATAGCAAGTATAAAAGGATAACATTGACGGAAAGACTCTGTCCCTGCGGCTCAGGAGAGGTGGAGACTGTGGGTCACATGCTCCTTAGATGTTTCTTTTATACGGAGATTAGGAAAAAACATATTCTGCCAATAACTGCTAGGTATCCCAGCCGTTCTGACACTACCTATCTTCAGTGGCTGCTTAAGGATGAACAGTCCATAACTACAGCGCAGGTGGCACTTGGGATTCGGCGCAAACACATGTCTTCACCATAGTGATGTTACATAACAATTGTGACAAACTCTTTGCACTGCTTAGTCATTTCCCGTTTAGTGTTGAACCTACAACAGGCCACACAGTTTATGGATTGCAAACTATTGTATAGTCAGACCATGTATAATTGACAGACTGGATTTTATTATAGATTTTAGTTGTTATTTATTATTTTATAGTAGAATTTTTAATTGTATATATACTGAGTGCTTTTATTTGTTCTGGTCTCTGGTCTAAGACTGTAATAATAAAATTGATTGATTGACTGCATTTCTTGATATTGTAATTTGATACATATTTTGAATTTTCCTCTAGTAGCAAATTGGTAAGATCCAATTGTGATTAACAAAAATCTCAAACTCCTGGTGACTTTGCAGATACGTCCGTGTTGTTTTCTTGGAAACAATAAAGAAGCGCTTTTCCTTTGTACCCTTCTGAAATTGGTGTATTAATTGCTAAAAAGATGGACTTTATGAGATGCTGCAGTGTGAGAGATACAGGAGATAGTTGGGGTGGGTGGGTGAGTTGGAAACCGTCATAGAACAATTGTGATTTTCCATCTACATCCCCTTAGTGGTTACTTCTTTAAGCACAATTATTTCTACATTTTAAAGCGGTTTTTATGTTCATATGGGCTTGAAACATTAGGCGAAATGAAAACAGATTCTGGAAGCTGCATTGAATAGGTAATCTTATTTGATAGTCAGATTCTGATTTTCTGTGTGTTGCAGTACAGTGTTATATCCTCCTTAATTTTAATCCTTTTGACTGAAGTTGTTAAATCCTTCCAGAATGCAAGACACAGTCTTCTTGTTTTAATACTCGTTAAAGAAGACATTGATCTATAAGTTCAATCTACTCATGTAATAGCTAAGGGATGACTATTACTTTATGGCATGTAATCATCATTTATAAGTTCAAAACGGGATCAGGAACGTGGAAGACAGGGCTACCATTCTCTTTGTGTAAACTGGCTTATTCCCACACAGGAGAAGACAGAGTTCGTGGTTTCCAAAAATTTTAGGTGTAGTCTTTCATACAGACTGTACTTTAAGGGAGAGAAACAGCTTTAGTTGGGCTGAAACCAGAGAAAAATGAAACTTGTAAGCCTTTTCTTTTACACCTTTGGGCAGTGTAAGAAAGCTATCTAATGTTTCCAATATTTTGTCCTCCTTTCAGTAAAACACACAGCTTGGAGTGGAATGCTTTTCTGCCTTGTAAGCCTATTGCGGTTGGCTGTGTATACAGATTTAAGCAACGTAGGGATCTCGTGGATCAAGCTCAAATCTATATCCCACTTTGGGTACAAAGCCAGCTGCGTCACTTTGGGCCAGTCATTTTCTCTCAGCCCTAGGAAGGAGGCAATGGCCAACCACTTCTGAAAAACCTTGCCAAGAAAACTGCAGGGATTTGTCCAGGCAGTCTCTGAGAGTTGAACACAATTGAACAATAATAACAACACCTATATATATTTATTTCAAGGGATTTCCCCCCCCATTAAGTGTTCATAGTATTGGTTTAACCCATTGCTTACCTCAGTTCTATAAGGTTCGGGAGGGGGGAATTTGTAGATTTGGCTCTGGTGTACCCCTCTATTACAGAAAGAGAAAAAAATATCTAGAGAATGATCTTTCTATATAATAGAAGGCTATTTTGTGAAATAGCACATTACTCATGCTTTTTGAAGTTACTCATACTTTTTGAAGTTACTCATGTGCCACAAGATAGTTATACATAGATACAGTGATGTAGTAATGGGATGGAATGAACTAATAGCTAAAAAAATTCCAAAGGGAGGAAATTTGACTAATTTCCCCCCCTTTCCCCCCCAGCCTTGCTGATATCTTGCAACAGCAAGGATACAATTAAGTTATAGCACATTTTAGCTGTTGGTTTATGATGCTACTAAAGAATGAGTAACCAGGTCACCTGAATCTTCTTACGCTATGCTGGGAATAGAACCAGAATGATGCAGTGACTCAGATGTTGGGTTGGAATGAGAGACCCAAGTTTTGTTCCTCCTTCAGAAATTCACTGAATGGCTTTGGGCAATTCACTTTCTCACAGCCTGCCTACTTCACATACTTGTGGTTGAGGGCAAAAAAAAAGAAAAGAAAGAGGAAGCACCATGGATGTTACTTTGAACTTCTGAAGAAAAAAAGATAGGTAAGATAACCGTAACCAATACACAAGCATTTCATCAGCCAGCTCTATTCATTCCTTTATTCAAACGAGAAATGGATTTGGATAATAGGAAAATAGGTAAATAATAATGGATTGGCATTCCTCATCGTTTCTCTACTCTTTTTATCATGGGAACATTCAGCTGATCATTGTGAAGTTCATAAATAATTTCTTTTTAACCATCCTCAGGTTTCTGTATTGCGGTGGTGCAACCATGAGCAAAGATAGTATAGCAATAGCAATAGCACTTAGACTTATATACCGCTTCACAGTGCTTTACAGCCCTCTCTAAGCAGTTGACAGAATCAGCATATTGCCCCCAACAATCTGGGTCCTCATTTTACCCACCTCGGAAGGATGGAAGGCTGAGTCAACCTTGAGCCGGTGAGATTTGAACAGCCGAACTGCAGCTAGCAGTCAGCTGAAGTAGCCTGCAGTGCTGCACTCTAACCACTGCGCCACCTCGGCTCCTTATAAGGCAGTGATGGCGAACCTATGGCATGCGCGCCACAGGTGGCACACGGAGCCATATCTGAGGGCACATGAGGCGTTGCTCTATGTCAGCTGCGCGCTGGCCAGCTGATTTTCGGCCTTGGGAAAGGCCGTTTTCGCCCTCCGGAGGCTTCAGGAGGCGTCCCTGAAGCCTCCGGAGTGCGAAAAATGGCCCAACGGGCAAACCGGAAGTCCGTTCTTCCAAACTTCCGGTTTGGCTGTTTTTCGCCATCCCAGGCTTCAGTGAGGCATGTGTGCATGCGCGGGGGCAGCGCGGGGGGTTGTGCACAGGGGCAGTGTGAGGTTGTGCGCATGTGCGGGGGGAAGGGAATGGGTATGGGCACGCGCGCGCTAGCACGCGCACACACACCCTTTTGGCCAAAAAAGGTTCGCCATCACTGGTATAGGGAATTAATATGAAGAATATTCTTTATTTGAGCATCTGTTTGAGGAATTGATTTTGGTGTCCATTTTGACAGTTCCTTTTTTTTTTCATTCTTCCTGTAGATGCTGACCTCAGCATAGAGCAAACCGCTTGGGGGGACAGTGGTGTTTATTACTGCACCGTGACATCTTCTCAAGATTTGCAAGGCAACAACGAAGCCTACGCTGAACTCATTGTATTGGGTAAGTGAGGACACTCTTATTGAATGCAAATAATAGGAAGGAGAACAGGATATCTTAATTACATTAGTCCCCCAAAGGTAGGAAGCCACTTGGGTGGCAAACAGGATCTCGCTCACAAAACTGGCCACATCACCTCCCATCCATTAAAAGGGTAAAATTTGGTTTTGATTTGCCTGCAGAAGGAATGAGTTCACGGCATGCAGCTCCTATTACTGAAAAAGTGTCCTTATTGCTCACACAGAAATGCACACAGCCTTGGTTCACACCTGCACCAAAGCATAGCGTGGTTGGCTTGGTTTGGTTTTACATAGCATATTGGGCAAATCTAGCCGTTGTGGTTTGTAAATCATGGTTTAAGGCTTTGCATGTTGTAGGGACCACTATTTGGCTCAGCAAAGCATGACCGATGACCATTGTAGTGTGAAACATATATAACCACGCCAAGGGGAAAGCTAGCTACAATTTTTCTCCCACCTGACCCATTTTTGTTATTTACAGATTTGGGCTTTCCTTGTTTTTAGGTAGGAGGGAAATTTCAGAACGGCCATCTTTCCACTCCCAATCGTTCGTGTTCTAAACTGAAGCACTCCAATCTACTCTACTCTTGTCCCCCCCCCCAATATCTGTATAAGTCCAGCCTGAGAGTTAGAGTGTATGTGTTTCATCAGCACTCTTCTGCTTCCTTTACTGTGTCCTGGCCTTGCATTTGCTTAATTTCCAGCTGTGTCAGTCCCAGTGCCTTGCCTGCAATAGCCCAAGGTGCTACTTCTCTCTCTGTCGCCATCTTTTTCATACCTAGGTGTGTCTGAGCACATGCATCAGTAGCTATGGGCAAATTGCTCTTCCAGGGATATTACTGTATTCTTTTGTGGTCATTAAAATAAATGCCAGTATGCTAGACAAAGCAGGATATTCTGAAACAGGGTAAGATTTCATTTATTTTCACAAAGATTATTTCTTTACACACTCTGCCCATGAAAAGGGTAACCTCGTTGCAATAGAGCAATGCTTCTCAGTCTTGGCAACTTTAAAATGTGTGACAGTGTTGGCTGGGGAATTCTGGGAGTTGAAGTCCGCACATCTTAATGTTGCCAAGGTTGAAAAACATTGTAGTAGAGCACGGGTGTCAAACTCAAGATCCTGGGGGGCAGATCCGGCCCGCTGGGTGCTTAGATCTGGCCTGCGGGCCCACCCTGGAAGCAGTGAGGGACCAACCTGCGGTGCCTCTACCAGCGAAAACGGAGCCCGGGCGGGCCTGCGCGCAGCCTCCCCGAACTCCGTTTTGGCTGGCAGAGGGCTGCAGGAGGCTGTTGCGGCCAAAAATGGAGCCTTGATGAGTGACGTCGAGCTGGCCATGCCCCGGGCCACACACACACACACCCGGCCCCATGAGGTCAAACACAACCCTGATGCGGCCCTCAATGAAATTGAGTTTGACCTCCCTGTAGTAGAGGAACCATTTTCAAGTGGGGCAATGGGAAGCGGTGGAAAGCCAGTATTGTTCCGTTTCTCCTTTCTATGAGCAATGTCAATTGGCCTGCTTTATAACATTGATCCTGGCTATGAGCGATTGTGTTGTTGGCTGTTTTTAAAAATGGTGCTCTTCAGTTAGTTTGTCATAAGCAAATCTGCATACATTTTGCTTGGTTTTTTTTATGACTATCATTAAAAACAGGGAAGAGCTATGCAGACCTTCCAAATCTTGAACATTCCTGGCTAGAGATGCTGTTCAAAAGGCCAGGAATAAAAAGAGGGGTTTTCTGAACATGAATATTATGCTCTGCAGACACTTTCCCCCAAGGAAGGTTGAGATGCAGCTGTCTTTAAATGTCAACCAACATGGCAATTGTCTATTATCTAGACAACATTTCCAGGACAATGTTTCTCAACCTTGGCAACTTTAAGCTGTGAGGACTTCAACGCCCAGAATCCTCCAGCCAGCATGCTGGCAGGGGGATTCTGTGAGTTGAAGTCCACCCAATTTAAAGTTGTCAAGGTTGGGAAACACTCCTCTAAAAGGTTCCATGTTATTTATCCAAAAAAAATCAATAGAAATGCTGACAACTGTCTTTAGCCTCTTCCTCCAACGTCTTCTCTTAAAATTATGCTCTAAACATGGCACTGAAAAACCACTTCCATCTTTTAGTTTATCTTCTGCGTTATGTTTGAATCTCTTGGGTACAGTATATAGAGCTGAAACAGTAATGCTAGAATATATTTTAAAGTCCATATTATACCATTATCATAATAGGTTACCCAGACGAATAAGACCCTCTGCTCACAGATGATACAAATGACATATCTGGTAGAAGAAAGCTAGAAGCAAGATTGGACAAATTAACAGAATAGAAAAGGACTATCTATAATTTCTCACCATGTTAGTGATAGGAAATCTCCATGCATAAGAACTGTATATACGTTGTATATGCTCTTTAAATGTAAGGAGTCGTTCTTGCTGGTAGTTAGAATCTTTAATATTATTATTTGCAAACAAAATGAAGGTTTCCTATTTAGCTTGCCGAGCTTTGGATTCATTGAATGAGTTTATCAAAAACGTAAATATTGCAGAATATATATACAGCCTCATGCTACATAACTAAGCTCCGTTTCATGCTGAATAAACTAAATTATTAATGTATCTTAAATAGAAAACTATCTTTAGATAGATTTTTTTTTTTTTACTCCAAAAGCATTTTATTAAAATGAATTTGACAAAAAAACAAAACAAAACACCCGATCATCAATTTTTATCCACCCTGGGTGTGACTCTACATAGCTTCTAAAGTCCTGGCTGGTGCTTGTGACCTGATTTTCTTCCCACACGTTTGTAATGTTGTCATCAACATGCTCCCTGCAGAATTGTGTGTGAGAGTTCCCTCCCGCTGGAGGGAGCAGACCAAGTGGAAGCTTGTGTGCCTCCGGGTAGCCTTGACGCACACAGCATTATTGTCTTGAGGTTGGGCCTCGTGTTAACAGCAGTGAGGGGGCCGGTTTCCCTTCAGATACCAGTCTCTCTGAAGATCGACTGTCATTTCCTGTTTCTGTTTCTGCCAAGCTCCTTGCTGAGAGCTGAGATGGATGGTGTACCTGGTAGTGCCAGGATAAATTGTTCAAACAAACAAATAAAAAAATATACGTATGGCCTTATCTGGGAAGGGAAATCTTTCAAACGTACTGCTCAGTAAGGGTGTTTATGTGTGCGTATGCACCTTCCTTTTCCTGACTTAGAGGCAATGCTCTACATAAGCACCCGGCTTGTCACCTTTTAAGCTTTCCTCATATCTCGAAGATGAAAACCGTAAGCTTAAACGCTCATCATTTCTCTGTTGAAAGAATTATGCCTTGCTTGTGTGGAGATAACCCATTGCGGCAGGAAGAGTACGTGTTTCTCCGTGTTCTTCCCTGGGGCCAGTTTGTTTGAAAGGTTTGAAACCAATATTACAAAAAGAACAGAAAACTTGTCTTGGGTATAATCATTATGGACCAGCCAAATTGACTAGCTAAATAATTGAGAGAGCTGCATTGTGCAACAGAGGTGGCCAGAAGGTTGATAGATTACTGAGAATATTCCAAATGTTTTGTATTAGCTTGGCGTGAACAACACGCCAAGGTGTTCCTTGGTGTGGAACAACAGTGACACAGTTTTTCTTATCGTCTAAGGCAGGGGTCCCCAAACTTGGCAACTTTAAGACTTTTGGACTTCAACTCCCATAGCTGGCTGGAGAATTCTGGGAGTAGAAGTCCACAAGTCTTAAAGTTGCCAAGTTTGAAGACCTCTGGTCTAAGGAAACTTGTGGGGAGATAGAGGAGAACCCATGCATGAAAGGATGTGGGTGCAAATTGTAGATCGCTGACTTAATTCCTGGACTGACCATGTGTCAGATGTGCAGGTTCAGCAGTTTGGCCTTGGCTTTTTCAGCCTCTCTTTTACAACTAATTTCCACGCAGGATTCCAGTGAATCATCAAAGTGGTACGGTGGCCTAGAGGTGGAGCTCTCGCCTCACAATCAGGAGGCTGTGAGTTCGATCCTAGGTAGAGGCAGATATTTCTCTCTCTGGGCACACTGAGAATATATCTGCTGCACAAAACTCCGCGTTGGCGACAGGAAGGGCATCCGGCCAGTAAACACTCAGCTCCATGCAGTTGCCCAGACTCCACCCCGCTAGGGATTATGGGGTCGTTAAAAGAGGATGATGATGATGATTCCAGTGAAGCATCAAGTCAATCTACTAAGCTCGGTGTTAATGGTATACGTGCTGTATAAAAGCAGTTGCTTGTAAAGGATATGGGGGGTCCTCGGTTAACAACGGTAATTGGGACTGAGGACTCCATCGCTAAGCAACAGAGTCATGAAGTGTGATGTCATACGACTGGCCAAACTTACGATGGCAGTTCCAGTTGCCCTCCTTAGGTGACTCCCAACAAGATCGCAGCCTCCGATGGCCATGTGAACACATTTACGACCTTCTGCGAACTTCCCCATTGACTTTGCTTGTCAGAAGCCAGCAGTGAAAGTTGCAAATGGAGATCATGTGACTGTAGGATGCTGCGATGTCACAATGGCGAGCTGGCCACTAAGCACCTGAATTGCGATCACGTGACCGCAGGGACGTGCGGTCAAGCAATGTGCCAAGCATCCTTGCTTGGCTGCTCCTACTGTAAATGCCTTACTAACTAGTCCTGTCCAACTCTTTATAAAAGCTCCTGGCAGCTTTTCCCGTACGGGATGGAATTTAATTGATGTCTTCCATGAAGCCTGTCCTTCCAGTATAACTCTGGCTCAGAAAGCCTTACTTCCGTGTCAGCCAGATACCTTCGTAACTTTTTCCTGTTTTTTGTTTTGTTCTGTAGGCAAGTCCTCCGGTGTCTCAGAGCTTTTGCCAGGCTTTCAGATAGGGCATATGGAAGGTACTGCCTTTTTCTTCCACGCTTACTTTCTAAAGGGTTGGGAAAGGGTTGACTTCACTCCCTACTATTTTAATTTTCCCCCCCCTCTCCTTGAATTTCTCAAAGTTAGAAGTAGAAGCGCTTGGAATGCAAAGGATTCTGAAATGCCTGTCTGTCTGTCTGTCTGTCTGTCTGTCTCATTTACTGTGACCATTTTGCAACATTTCTGTTCTCGTCGTACGTTGTAAAAATGGTGCCCCTTGCCACCATTGCAAAAAATGCGGGCTTTAGAGCAAAAGGGATACTGTATTGTGAAGCTTTGGGCCGAGTTACAAATGCAATCCATAGTCTGCTTCATACCTCTCACTTTCTGTGATGTTGGGCATGGTCTTCCCTTCCCTGTACTGACTGTTCATGACAAGCTGGGGCAAGGTGGGGCGCCTCGTTTGGAAAAGCCACTTCTGAGCCTGAAGTGTTCATCAGTCCTTTGCCCTTGTTCCATGGGCCCCTTGGAAATGCCTTTCCGCTTAGTGCAAGGTGAGGTCAGGAGTCTCCCTTGTTGGGGTTGATAGGCCCTGCTTAAAGAAATGTTCTTTCAGAGTCCCCTGAGGTATTTGGTAGGTGGGGTTTTCCACATTGTCACGAAGTATAAATTGTCACTATAATAAAGTCCAATACTTTACAAATAATATGGGGGGCGGGGAAGGGGAAAATGTTCAGAGTCAGTGTTATCCATCACAGGGGATATGTCCAAGTGAAACAAAATCAGTACGGGTGGTCCTCGACTTACAACAGTTCGCTTAGGGACCGTTGGAAGTTACAACAGCACTGAAAAAAAGTGGCTTATGACCATTTTTCACACTTACGACCTTTCCAGCAGCCCCAGGATCATGTGATCAAAATTCAGATGCTTGGCAACCGGTTCATATTTACGACCGTTGCTGTGTCCCGAGGTCATGTGACACCCCCCTTCTGCGACCTTCTGATAAGTAAAATCAATGGGCAAGCCAGATTCACTTAACAACCGGGGTTACTAACTTATCGACTGCAGGGATTCACTTAACAGCTGAGACGAGAAAGGTCGTAAAATTGGGGTGGTGGTGGTAATTCACTTAACAAATGTCTCACTTAACAGCAGAAATTTTGGGCTCCATTGTGGTCGTAAGTCGAGGACTAACTGTATAAAGAGGAATGCAGAAATTGCATTTGAAATCGCGTGGCCAACTGAAGAGATCAGTTTATTCCAGAAGTCTGCCCATCCTTTGCTAAACAAGGACTGCTATCTTAAAGCCTAGGGCAGGGGTCCCGAACCTTGGCAACTTTATTGTGGACTTCAACTCCCAGAATCCCTCAGCCAGCAAAGCGGGCTGAGGGATTCTGGGAGGTGCAGCCCACAATTCTTAAAGTTCCCAAGGTTGGAGACCCCTGGCCTACGGGGACTCCCTTATTTGGGGTTTTGCTCCACTGGCCAGACTCAAATGAGGGGATTTTTTTGAAACCTTATCTATGTTTTTGGGAGTCCTGCACTGCAGCCTTCCAGATGAGGGCCCTCAGTGCATATAATTAAAACTAAATCTCCTTTCGATACCAACCGGAGTGCTGTTAGTGAGATGCTGGGATTGTTTCCCCCATCTTTATAGACTCTTGGTAGAAGTTTAACAAACATATAATAGCTGACTCTCTCGATACAATGGGATTTATTCAGAGGTGGGTTTCAGCAGGTTCTGACCAGTTCTGGAGAACCGGTAGCAGAAATTTTGAGTAGTTTGGAGAACCGGTAAATACCACCTCTGACTGGCCCCGCCCCCATCTATTCTCCGCCTCCCGAGTCCCAGCTGATCGGGAGAAAATGGGGATTTTGCAGTATCCTTCTCCTGCCACGCCCACCAAGCCACACCACGCCCACCAAGCCACGCCCACTGAACCGGTAGTAAAAAAAAAATTTGAAACCCACCACTGGATTTATTGGTTGTATCTCTAAGGGCTGCTTCCCATGGTTTCTTCCTAGATTGGGTCTTTGTGGTCTTGGTTGTGCTGGCCTTCTTTCTGGTCTTCCTGCTCCTTGGAATCTGTTGGTGCCAGTGCTGCCCCCATACCTGCTGCTGCTATCTTCGATGTCCTTGTTGTCCAGAGAAGTGTTGCTGCCCCGAAGCACGTAAGTTCCCTTTACAGATCCGGTTTCAACTTTTCCCAGGAAGTGGTTAAACAGATCTTCTCAAAACATCTGTAGTTGTTCGGGTCTCAAGGAACAGGTGGTTCTTCTTGTAAGTAGAAGAAACGTGAAGCAGGGGTGGGTTCCACTTACCTTCCCCACCGGTTCGCATCGCTATGTTTTGCGCGCGCGCGTTCCCTCGGGCAATTTGGCTTCCGCACATGCTCAGTAGCTTCAATCAGCCCGAAACACAGCTGAGGAGCTGATCAGCTGTGCTTCGGGCGAAGAAATAAAGGTCAGTTTAAACGCAGGGGCGGGCGGGCGGGAGGGCCCTTTTTCAAGCGGCAGAACAGGAAAAACCTTCCAAACAGTAAAATAATTCATTAAAAATTCCCAAGGGCGGGGGGGGGGGGGGGGGCCCTTTTTCAAGCGGAAAAACCTTCCACACAGTAAAAAAAAATCACTAAAAATTCCCAAAAAAAGATGGCGGCGCCCACGGACCGGCACTGACCGAACCGGATCCATGACATCACCAGCGGGTCGCTAACGGTTCGGGCGATCCAGTCCGAACCGGAAGGAACCCACCCCTGACGTGAAGAGATAAATATGTTATTCGTATTTATTCAGGCAAAACGTTCGGGTCTCAAGGAACAGGCTCTTGTTGTAAGTAGAAGAAACGTGAAGAAATAAATATGCTATTCGTGTTGATTCAAGCAAAATATTCACCATGTTCCACAGTCTGGTGACTTCCAGCTGTGTTGGGTTAGGAGTGCTGTAATCCCTTGCTGGCTGCTGGAGATTTGGAAGTTAGTCCAGCACATTGAGAGGGCCACGGGTAAGGGGGAAATGCTTAGCAGGGCATGGCTGGAGAGGGGTGGGTATACTGAGGCTATCCCGCTCAGAACTACAGCAATAAACAGAGTTCAGATTGGCTATCTGGTTTCCTAAACTGGGTGTATTCAGGGTGTGCCTAAAGTTACGCTGTTTTGTTTCTGATGCTTTAATTTACAGTCAAGCTTAAAAGGGCTGCCTAAGAACATTTAAGTAAAGGGAGTCCTTGTTTTATGACCACAATTAGGACTCTGGAATTCTGGTCACTAAATGATGTGGTGGTTAAGCAAGTCATCGTATGACCAGACCCGATTTTAGGGCCATTTTTATACCAGGATTGTTAAACAAATCTGACTTCCCCTATTGATTTTGCTGGTCGGAAGTCACAAATTATGATCATGTGACTACAGATTGCGGCAATTATTATAAGTGTGAGCTGGTTGCCGAGTGCCCAAATCACAATTACGACCGTGACGGTGGTGCGATGGTTGTAACTTTGAGGATGGGTTGCAAGACACCTTTTTTTTCAATGTTGTCACAACTTCGAACCATTGTTGCATGAGTGGTCGTAAGTCGAGGCCTACCCGTACAGATGATCAATATTCCGTGATTCTTTACTTGCATCCCTTACCACCACGCCCTCCTCCTCCTCCCAACCCAAGATCATTAAATTGAAAAAAGAAGCACTATTATTAATCCTAGAAAGCCGCAAAGAAATCGAATTTTATCCAGGGATCACCTTCTCAAGGTTAATGGCTGTTACTGTGGGTTGTAATCCCTGCCAAGTGTTCTGCAGGGCCGTACCGCTTTGCTACATGCAACGTGTCTTAAAAAGCAAACGCCAGCCCTTTATTTGGAAATCTTTGTCTTTCCAGTGTATGTAGCAGGGAAAGCTGCAACATCTGGAGTCCCCAGTGTTTATGCACCCAGTATTTATGCCTCCAGCAATCCATTGAAACCAGCTCCCCCAGCCACCATGATCCCTATGGGCCCAATGTCTCCAATGTACAATGGTTATGGAGTGGATTATGATCGAGCCAGCTCAGGTAAGTGGCTTGTCTCGACTGAATTTACGTTGCCCCACAGCTACTTCGCAGCTAGTGGAATTAACAGTCTAAAACAGGGGTATCAAACTCAATTTCATTGAGGGCTACATCAGGGCTGTGGTTGACTTCGGGGGGCCGGGTGGGCCGGGCCGACTGGGTGGGTGTAGCCAACTGGGTGGGCATGGCCAGCTTGACGCCACTCCCCAAACTGCTAGCATGTTTCCTCTTTGCACTGGGTAGACCGGGTCGAAGCCACGCTAGCACAATGTTTCCTCTTCGCATTGGGTAGATTGGGCCGAAGCGATGTGGGTCGGCCCCTTACATTTTCCAGAACGGCCCCGCGGGCCGGATCCAACCACATCGCAGGACAGATCCAGCCTGCAGGCCATGTGTTTTGACACCCCTGGTCTAAAAGATCTTGTGCTACTCTGACGTTTACCCTTTTGAGTTGTATCTTAGGTTTCATTCTGGATTGTCCTCAATCTAATTGGATGCCTTTTCTGGGTGTCCCTAATGCTAGATCTCTTTGACAATTGGAATCAGTTGATAAAAATTGGGGGAAGGGAAGAATTCTCTCTCTCCTTGGAAATCTTCAATCAGCAGATTTCTGTTGTGTTCTGGTTCTCTTGTATTAAGCAGAAAGTTAGACCAACTAGCCACTTATTTTATGGCTTGTCAGGGCTTGTACTGTAATGTGCTTAGTGAAAGCATAGCTTACAATGTTGTATCACAGGCCACTGCTAGGATTCAGAAATACAGCCATGGGGCAGTTTGCCCTGCGTACTACTGGTTGCATGTGTCACATCCCTTTTATGGAAACCCTTTTCTGTCTTTTGATTGCATTACAGTTGGTGGAAACAGCTCCCAAGTGCCTCTCTTGAGGGATACAGAAAGTGTGGCAAATGCTGGTAAGAAACATGGAATGGAGTACCGAGTTTGCTTAGATATTGTGCTTCTGTCTGATCAGGCATGCTTGGTTGTGGGGAAACAGCTCACGCTGATGATTCAATGTTTTGTTCATCAGAGGAATTATAATTATCAGGTTGCTTCACTTGGCTGATCCAGCTGTGGATGATGCTAATTCTTCTACCTACCACTTAGAATAGGAAACGCTGTTGTAGTGCTTGGCTTATGGAGTGCCAGTAGCTTGGCAGCTGAATTTTTAGATCTACCCTTCCTGCACAGAAGAAGAAAAAAAAAATCCCCCACTTTTCTCTAATTGGTGCCATGCAGCTATGTTAGGATTTCTGCTTGCCAAATTTCCACCTAGTATGACCAAGGTGGAAGTCCAATACATCTAAGCTTCATAAAATTAAACCATACTCATTTTAAACAAAACCCCTTCCAAACACTTGTCAGAAGAGCTACCTTTTGAAGAGATGCAACCTGAGACATTTTTTTTTTTTTTTTTTGAGATTCATGCAATCTCTGTGCCTGCAAGATTTTGCTAGACATCGGCAGGCTGGTCCTTGCGCTGAAAAGATGAATTTTTCAAACGTTGGGTCTTGGAGATAAATTCTCAGTCCAGCAGGAAGATCTTCCCTCTTAACAGAAGGGAGAACATGCACACACTCTTCGTCTATAGCAGTGGTTCCCAACCTTTTTTTGGGCATGCCCCACCTAAGCATCTCTAAAATCCTGATTCCCCCCCCCCCCCCCCCCCGTGACATATAATTCTTACTATTCAAAAAGTGAACTCCTACTCACGCGGAGGAAGCCTAAAAGGCCATTAACTTGGTTTAAACAAGGTTCCAATTGCCCCCATTAAAAATCAAATTGCCCCGCTGTGGGGCGTGGGCCCCACATTGGGAACCACTGGTCTATAGTGTTACAACCTTGAGCTTTCTCGTTTAACTCTCAATTTGTTACTGAAGCAAGAGGTAACTAAATCTCCTGAAACCCCCCCCCCCTTCACCTTGTGTGTTTCATGCCACCCGTTGCATCTGCTGTAACCAGCAGCACTTGGTGCAAAGCACAAAAGGGGGATTACAATCGACAGAGAAGGTCCTGCCTCCTCTTTCAGTTTCAATGGCAGTTGAAAAGGCGACAGCGGTGGGTGAATCACACGATTGCCAACCTACTTGGCAATCTCCCCAAGGCATATGGCTCCTTAAAAATAAAAAAAAATAACCGCCCTATGTCCTAAAGCCTGCTCCCGATCTCTCTTCCCCAGCTGTACGCAGTGGCTATCGCATCCAAGCCAACCAGCAGGATGACTCCATGCGGGTGCTCTACTACATGGAGAAGGAGCTGGCCAACTTTGACCCTACTCGCCCAGGGCAGCCCAATGGGAGGCTTGAGAAAGGTACTTTGCTGAGGTCCTTCTGTGTAGGAACAAGAGTGTGCCCAATTGATCCTTCACTGAGTTGTCACAGCAGCGTGCCCTTTAGTGTTGGGAGGAGAACAGATAATGAATTCTCTGTCTTGTTTTCCAGCCTCTGTGTTGAGTGAACTAAGCTCTCTTCATGAAGATGATCGGCGTTACGAGCTACGGCAGGGCATGGGGAGGCTGCGTGGCCAGGCCATGTCTCCCATCAGTGACCTGGAGGAGGAAAGTGTACGGAGCAGCGAGAACCGGCGCTTGCTTCCCCCCACCACTTGGCGTGACCGTTATGAGGACTCCCCACCACGAAGCTATGGCCGACGCCCGCGTTCCCGCTCGGTCGATGCTCTAGATGACTATGAACGGGACTCCTACCCTTCCCAGCACAGAAGTCGGGGCCAGCACGGCTCAGACAACGAATGCCATCACCGCGATTATTCCCCTGACTCCCGTTACGACTCTGAGCGCTACAGTAGACGTCGAAGTCGAAGTAGGGATGACCTGCGGGATCTGGAGCGAACCCATTATGATAACCGGCTCCTGGAGGAAGCACTACGGAAGAAGCAGCGGGCAGGTAGCCGTGAAGACCTGGATCATAGAAGCGCCTCCAATGGGAGATCCGACCACAGGAAAAACCGGGATGAAGATAGCAATGGCTTTCCTCCTCCTCCACCGCCTCCGTACACAGAGACCGAATCTGTGTCTTCCCGCAGCAAGGATGACCGCAAGCTGCGAAGGGTGAGGTTAAAAAATGGGGAGAAGGACGCACAATTGTAATGCTTTATAAATAGAGATGTCCTGGATAAGGTGAAGTTAGATACAGATACAGATTAACAGAGTTGGAAGGGACCTTGTAGGTCATCTAGTCCAACCCCCCGCCCAAGCAGACCCTACACCATTTCTGACAGATGGCAGTCTAGTCTCTTCTTGAGAGCTTCCAGTGATGAAGCTCCCACAGCGTCTGAAGGCAACTTCTGTTCCATGGGTGGATTGCTCTCACTGTCAGAAAATTTCTCCTTATTTCCAGGTTGAATCTCTTCTTGTTCAGTTTCCATCCATTATTCCTTGTCTGGCCTTCGGGTGCTTTGGAAAATAGCTTGACCCCCTCCTCTCTGTGGCAGCCTCTCAAATATTGGAACACTGCTATTATGTCTCCCCTGGTCCTTCTCTTCACTAGACTAGCCATGCCCAGTTCCTGGAACCGTTCATCGCATGTTTTAGCCTCCAGTCCCCTAATCATCTTGGTTGCTCTTCTCTGCACTCTTTCTAGAGTCTCAACATCTTTTTTATAGTGTGGTGACCAAAATTGGATGCAGTATTCTAGGTGTGGTCTTACTAAGGCTTTATAGTTATTAGGCTTATAGTTGTTCCTTTGAGCAAAATATTCACATTATTGTTAAGTGTGTATGAATGGTTTGTGCATTATCTTTCGTTATCATGTATTTGGTTGTATTTACAGTACTTAATGCAGTGTAAACCCACCTAGTCATGCCTTATTGAATAAGACAGGACCAGACAAACAACAGACCAAATTGAAAGTATTTTCTGCATGGGATAAATCAAGCAGATTTCCTAGGATTAGCCCTATCCCTTAAAATCGAATTAGCAATCACTGTTGTAGCAAAGGGGTCCCCCCCCCATATTGGATTTATCTACTGTATATCTTTTTTATGTCTCAGTGAGCTCCTGATCCAAGATGCCAATGTTTGCACCTTGGAGCCTGTCTGCAAAATGTGTGTTTGTGTGTGCGTAGCCAGTGTGGTATTTATTTTTAATCTTGTGTTGTTAATCTTCAAATGATTCTGAAGATACTGGAGGAGATTTTATGGTATGATTAACCTTGATTTTCTCTTTCCTCTACAGAATCATGCTGTCAGCAGGGAAAGCTTGGTGGTTTAATTATTTCCATTCTTTCTGGAATATGAGAGACTCTGTGTCTTGAATGGCTACAGGAATGCTCTTCATGTATCAGCATCAATTTTATTCAGGAGAATTTAGAGATGAAATGGGACAGCATTTATGCTGGATCTGAGCAGCCATCAAAAGAACAGGCTGATTGCACCAGGTCACCTCTCAATGTCTTAGCTCATCTTCATCAGAGGCAGGCTAGGATTCTTCAAGATTCCTTAAGATTCTTAGTATTATAGATAGTGTAAAATACATTTTGGATACCCCTTTTGAATTTCAGAGCTATCTATTTCTGAATGTGCTATTCTGGAAAGGGGATCATTTCAGACGTGATCGCTGGATACTGTTCAAACAGGAAGAAATTGTTTATTTCATTGAACACCACATGGACACCTAACTTGCCTTTTATTCCCCCCCACCCCCTGTAATTTTGAAGAGGATTCCAAAGAAGATGCATTTATATGTATTACCTTTTTAATTCTGATTTTAAAGGAGTTCTTTAAACACATTTGATACTTAAATAATGTGACTGTGTGTATAATTTTAGGGGCTTTTAGAATCTGAGTATGAAATTACTGATGATGTAAATATTTAAGTGAAGAAAGCGAGCAAGGGTTGTTGTTTTTTTTACAATTTCTGTATTTTTTTTTAAATGAGATTACATTTTTATAGGAATGAAAATAAAAATGAACAGAGCACATGTATCGGCTAGGTTCAGCATTTTCAGAGCGGACTGAAATTCCTCCTGTTACCAGTCTTAGTCCAGTCTTCCCAGCCCTTATATCTTCCAGATGTGTGAGGTCGCATATTGGACATCTAAACATACATTCTGAAAGTTACCCACCATATTGGAGGACATGAGAAAATGTGAATGATTCGTTCTGCTATTTTCACTTTAATAAATAACAGATTCCTGCAGTTGCTGTTTATTTTGAAAACAGTCACCTGTGCATTGCTGGATTACTTACATGCATCTTTTCCTGGAACTTGTCGTTAAGTCCTCTGTTGCAGTTTTACAGAGAGAAAAATAAATATAGATGGATGATACTTTAGAACTGTCCAGCAGGAGGCAATAATTCTTGTGTAGAATTATAACATAATGGGACAGACATTCCATGAGTTGCTAGCACAGAATGTGTTTGTGTTCACCAGCCAGGTCAACTACCTTTACATATCTTGTTGAATGGCCATAAAACAAGAAAGACTATCCTCATTCTTCAATGCCTTCACAATGTAGGGATGTGTTTTCTGAATAAAAGAGATTTTTCAATGGTGCCTTGGGTATTATTCATAGCATGAACAGGTGTTCTCAAGGATATGTGTACAAACACGCATGGCATTTTATAGGGGTGAAACTGCATGCAACGAAGCTGCAGTGAGCAACAAAACAACACAGAAAATGGTCTCCTGTGTTTAATTCTTGGCAAGCAATAATGTGTCATGGTACAAACTTCCAGCTGCCACTTTTAACTGCCTGATCAATTAGGGTGAGTCCTTCCTAAGTTTCTTTCCCTTCCCCAATAAGCCACTGGGGGGGGTGTTCTTGTCTCTCTATCCCTCTTCTGCCAGGTCATCTTGATATTCCATTAAAGCACGGGTGTCAAACTTGCGGCATCATGTTGCCGTCATGTGACGTTTCGTGACGTTTTTTCCCTTTGCGGAGCTGGGGTGGGCGTGGCCTGCGCTTGATACACCTGGCCCGCGGGCTGCCAGTTTGACACCCCTGCCATGGTAAAGCTTGAATGAAGCAATCCTGGTGAACAGGAGCAAGATGCAGTTCTTTTATTTTTAAAGGATTTTTAGGTATGGAATCCATAGATCAGGGGTGTCAAACTCGCAGTCCGTGGGCCAGATGCGTCATGCGCTGGCCACGCCCACGCCCAGTTTAGCAAAGGGGGGGAAAGTCGCGCTACATCACGTGACGACACCGTAACAATGCGAGTTTGATACCCCTGCCATCGATCGTGTAGTGATTGTAGGATTTGGACTAGAAATGGGGAGCCTGTGAGTTCTACTTCTCCCTCTGGCATGGTCGTGTTTTTGGCCCATCCCTCTCCTCAGCCCAACCCATCTTACAGGGTGCTGTTTGTAAGGAAAATCAGCAGCAAGGGGCCATTATCTACATTGCCCTGTACAAAAATGAGGATATAAATCTAACAACATCACTTTCTCCTTTTATTTATTTATTGTACTTACAATTTAGAGCCCACTAACCAGTAACTTCAAATAAATGGATCAATAAATAATGTGTAGGGTTTTTTTTAAAACTTTCTAAATGGATAGCTAGAACCTGCAGTATCAGATTTCTTTATCCATTCTGCTGTTTTATGACTCTAAATATTCACCTTTTTTCCGTAGATAATTCTTGCGAATCGTTCCTTTAGCCTTGTACCTTCCATCCAGTTTTGCTTTATTTCTTGACCTACTTTCATCCTAGACTCCTGAGCTTTCTATTTATTTTTATTTGCTCCAATTTATGCACTGCTGTTCTGTTTTCTTTAATTGCCCTGGCCTAAACTGCCTTTTCCCATATAAGATCTGTCCAACTTCCAACACTGCCAACCACAGGGGGAAAACATCTGTTTGCCCTCCCAAGAAGTATACGATGCTAATAGTTCCCGAAGCATCATCATTGCTTTGTTCAGGAAGTCCTTTAGCATTTTGCAATACTCAAATCATTTTATTGGGCCTGAAAACAACATTTACAAAATCCTGCCATGCTGAATCAAATGACTCTGCAAAACTGCTTGCTACTGTTTTGCCAAGATTTAAAATGGCAGTTTGCGGAATGAAATCTGTTGAGCTGAGCGCATAAATAATAGAAATCGTTTCGTATGTTTGTTTAATGATTTGCAAAAAGGGGTTTTTCAGTCATTAGATGTCACCTCACAAAATATGGGCTTTGGGAAGAGAGAGAGAGACATTAACCCATTTTGGTGACTAGATCTAATTATAAATTGAATTACTGCTTTCATTAATTCCCATTGGCCCAGGTAACTTAGAGAATTTTATTTCGATCCCCACCACCTGATTGCTCTGTGCCTCCGTGTCCTTGGTCGAACATTTTTTTCTTTGTTGCCATCGTTCCTCTTGCATGCTTCAATGGAGAGCATGAGTTATTTTTAGCTGCATTTCACCATTGCCCTGGGCCTCCAAACAGATAATCTGTGCAGTTCTGTAGAGTCAAAACCGGTCTTCAAACTCTAGTCCAGCTGATCCTTTCCCTAGCTTCACCAGGATGCTTGTGATGATGAGAAACAAAAAAACACAATACATGATTCCAAAAAATGGACCTCAGGAAATAAGATGATTGTGGTAGATTGAGATAGAATTGTTTCCTTGAGGGGAGATAGTGATGGATATGAAGGCCTGATAGTTGCTTCTGCCATCTTCATCATCTATTGAGTGACGGAAGTAATGTGACTAAGACAAACACATCCTTCATTTCTAAACAGAATGAAGTGGAAAATCTAGATCAGCTGTAAAGGATTTTTTTAAGGCTTCTAATCACTGTTCTCCCCACAAAATCAGGCTTTATAGTTTCAAATTAGTATCTTTAAATGAATCCAACTACAAAGCAATTTTAAAACAGGAACACTGAGTTCAGTAGGTTCAGCTAGGATATGGTTTGTATGTATCTGGCTTAGCACAATGCGAAATCCCAGCTGTTGTTTACCAATTATGTTGAAGATAATTTGAATTTATTCAAGCAAAAAAAACAGTGGCTTTGCATAATGTTTGAACTCAGCCATTTTCTTAAGATATTGTGGTCCTCTTTTCAGGAGCTGATGACAAGAATGATCTAACCTGAATGCTTTTTGCTTTTGTCCTAGTCATGGAACATGAAATGGGATGGGAAGCTTGCTATAGATCGGGGTCCACAAATTCTTCAGCTCTCTTCATGAAGTTTCAGATTGTTCATTGATCCCCAAATATTTATTATATGAAAATAAGTTAATAAATATTACTTTAACTAGTAGTAGTATGAATAATAAATAAATTATAAATGAAGAGGCATTGTGGTATATATACCTTAGCTTGTTAGATACTTGGTTAGGAAGTGGAATTAGGTTTTTTTGAATCTTATTATAGATTATTCATATAATAGTAACATGAACAACTAACCCTGGTTAATGCTCTCACCACAAGCTACCTCACCGTTAGTACTGATTGGCATGGAACTCTACAGAGACCCCAAGGGATTGAGTCCAATTAACCTTCCATCGTTTTATCAACCACCTATTGACTCCCAGTCATTTTTCAACCCCTTAGATCAGGCCTGTCAAACTCTCGGCCCACGGGCCGGATGCGTCACATGCTGGCCACGCCCACGCCCGGTTTAGTGAAGGGGAAAAAAGTCCCGATACGTCATGTGACACCACCGTGACAACATGAGTTTGACACCCCTGCCATATAGTCCCATTAATCCTTGAGAGTCCATATTGACCACTTTGATGAACCCTGGGATAGATCTTCCATGTTGGCTAGGTGTGCCCTAAGAATGATGTTTTTTCAAGGGCATAGAAGTGAGAGACTGTTTCACCAGCATCCTTCTTACCCGTGTCGCTCTCGTTTCTTAAATTATTAATAGCTCAATTGTGCTGGCTCATCTCAACATCAGCACTGAAGCCAGCTTGCACTTGTGGTGCCCTCGCACCATGTGGCAGGGCTAAGATGCAGAAAAGCAACTTTAATCAGAAGGCAAAACCAGTCTGGAAGAGTTCTTGCTATGTTCATCTGCTGAAACATTTAACTCTGTCTTCACTCTGAACTTTTCTATTTTTTTTTCTTTCCAGCTTTTTCCTGTCTCTGTTCAAAATCAAACTCCATATTAGTTGTAATAATAGTTCATATTAGCTGAATGATTTTTAATAGGCTAATACAGGGACACAATGTGCAAGCTTCCAGGTTCTCAAGAATTCTTTCTCACAAGGGGTGGCTCTGAGGAGTTTATGCGCTGGAGACAAATTCCTTGTGTGTCCAATAACATTTGGCCAATAAAAAATATTCCTATTCCCTGATGCTTTATTCTCACCCTTTAATCCTTTGATGCAGAATTTCTGAGAACATAAACACTTGCACCCTAATAGGAATCTGGATTTTTTTTTCTATTCCCCCAACCCCCCAAGAGTTGAAGATTCAATATCTGGTTGTTACTTGCAAGCAAGCAGTGCACTAGATCAGGGGTCTCCAACCTTGGCAACTTTAAGACTTGTGGACTTCAACTCCCAGAATTCCTCAGCCAGCAAAGTTGAAGTCCACAAGTCTTAAAGTTGCCAAGGTTGGAGACCCCTGCACTAGATTGTTTGTTATTTATAAGCACTTGAAAATTTCTAGGAACTGCTGAAAAATAAAAATAAAGGACACATTTCAAGTTATTTATTTTGATGTTTATTTGAAAATTGCTTGTGTCTCTTAAACTGTTGTTGACTGGCACTGAAGAAATCGCAACAAATCTAGTCTCCAAATTAAACACCCCAAACTTAATTTCTTGCACACCCCCACCCCCACCAGATGCCTTCCCCCCCCTGCTGCTCAGCTGATCAGATTCCCACACAGGTGTGCTGTAACACAAAACACCTGATTTTTCTCCAGCCTTTTTCCGATTCTGATCACCCCAGCTAACACGGTTGGGCATAGACTATGGGAATTGTAGGTTTCCGTAGGTTTGGCAGGAGCCTCTTCATAACCGAAAAGATTCTAACAACGCACAATGGCAAAAGGACAAAACACTCCACAAGGCCCAGCATTCTCCTTCAGCCGCGACAGGTAACCACAGCCTCACTGCGCACGCGCAAATGGGAGGCCAAAGCAGCCGTTAGGATGCTCCGGGTACCATCGCCTGACTGAGCGGCACAACGCACGCGCATTACGGCTCCTTGAGAGCCCCCACCCGCCCCGGCTTGGAAACAGACGGAGGCGTGTCTTCTGAGTGATGGGGGGGATAGGCTTCGGCTGTTGGGAGAGGGGGCGGGGCCTTAGGCGTTGCCTAGCAGCTATATAAGCCACCTCTTGGCCGTTACTCTCCGTGTTCGACGCCGTCGAGGATCTCGTTTCGGTTGGGGAGGCGGACAGGTGAGCGGGAGGGAAGGGGAGGTAGAGAACCAGGGTGGCCGGCAGCCGTCAAGAGGCAGGGGGCTCCTTAAGCGGCTTCCCCCCTTCCCCTTGCTGCTCTGGGGGTGTTGGGGGCACCTCCCATCATCCTGAGCATAGGGACCATGGTTCAAGCTAGTGGGGGATGATGGGCACAGCAGAGGAGTAATTGGAGGACCCCCCCCCAAGCAAAATGAGGGGGGGCTTATATATAAATCAGCCTGAATTGTGCAGATGAAGAGGGGGGTGGTGGTGGTGGAGTGATTTGAACAAAGATGCTAGAGGGGAAAAAAGGGAAACGAAAAGGCTAGGAATGGCACCTAAAAGGGGGAGCAGAAGTAAATTGAAGGGGTTCCCCAATATGCTGGTTTGTGGGAGATGGAGGAGGGTCCCTTAAAAAGCCGGTTAACCTTGGAAAGGCATACAAGGTTATCTGGGAGGGCATCGTAGCGTTGGTGGGCTGAAGGAGGGATGGGGCAGAGGTGGTCTTAACTGGTAAGAAAAGGTGATGGGGTTGTGGGACATTTCAAGGGATTTAGAGGAGTGATGTAGCTTCTTGGCACACAATCAATATCTTGGTCTTAATGACTATGGGGGAAAATGAGAGCTGGTTTTTGCTCAAGGCTTTGGAGTGCAGGCTTTTGGGTGGTTCGACGGCCCCTTGGTAACAACTGGAGGGGATTTCTAGATTTGGCATGGGGGAGAATGTCTTAGATGGGATTGCTAGCCGCTGCAAGGGAGGACCTGGGAGGACCGCTGGGCTGGTTGCTGCAAAATGGCAGTTGCAGACAGGAAAAGAGAGGCCCTTGTCCTTGAGAAGAGAGGATGCCTGCAATAGTCTTGGGGATTATGAGCAGCTGGCGAAGCTTACAGCCTTTGTGAGATGCAGCAGGAAGGATTATCTGCTCCTCTTGCTAGAGAAGAGATCCCTGAATACAGGAAGATGGGAATGCAGTGTCATCTGCTTGTGCTCCCTGGTCTGTGCAATGGCTCCCTCTGAAAATGCAACTGCGTCAGAAACGCCAGGAGAATTGATAATCCTGATTAGATTTAGAAGGCTGCTAGATGGGGAGCTTCAGCCCTTGACCTTCACTTAGGAAAGGGAGCACTTTTTCCGTTGGTTGTAGAAATCGAATGCAAAATTAATGTCTGTCTATATACTGTTATGATTTTTTCCCCCTTCTAGCTCCTTTAAACCTAGCTACTGGATTCCCTCACTCCATTCCCTGCTCCTGTTTGAGAGAAAAGGGTTATTTACCTTCTTCTCCAAATCATACATATAAAAAATTAGCTCCAAATATACCCTGATATATCCACACTTAAATGGAAAAAGGTACCGTGTGATTATATGCATGACATCTTCAGGCGTCTGGACTAGTTTATTTAACATCTGCACATCTTTTTGAAATGGAAAAAGTAAAAAAAGACCCCTCTAGTTTGCTTGCTTCTAAATTCAGCTCTGATTGCACAGATCTGCCTTGTTGATGTGACTTTCTCACTGGCATAAAAGACTCGACAGGGTTAGGATAACCTGCCTCCATTTGCCAGCAGGATCCTAGGTAGCAGTACTGCATGTTTATTGTAAGAATGTGTTATATTGTGAATAAAACCACCACCACCCATTGCAAATCAGACGGTGTAGAACAAGTGTCTTTCTTCCTATGATGCATATTTTTGTGCTCAAATATTTTGCCTATATATTTTTTTAAAGCCCTTAAAGCCAGTGATGGTTCTAAATTTAAGCATACAGAACATTGTGCTAAAATGTTTTTTAATTTTAATTGTCACTACCCTGTTTCCCCCCAAATAAGACATCCCCTGATAATAAGCTCAATCGGGCTTTTGAGTGCATAGCAATAAGGCCAAGCGCTTATTTCAGGGTTCAAAAAAATATGACAGGGTCTTATTTTCGGGGAAACACGGTAGTTGACTAAGCCAGAGTGGCCTGATTTTGGCACAGTTGCTAAGTCACAGTGGGCAACCCACATTAAACTGAGGAAAACGCAGCTGGTGTCTGGCTAGCTTGTCTGCATTGGAGATTGCAGCAGCAGCAGCTAGGTGGCTTTGGAGGAGAGATGATCCTTGGATGAAATGCCTGACCTTTCTCTGATGGGGAGATATAAGTCTTCATTGCTGTGGTGAATGGGTTATTTTGTCTAGGACCCCAGAGGAAAGCATGCAAGCTGGGCTTCTTGTCTCTGCTATGGAATTCAGAGGCCAGCAGTGGAGGGCTGGAGGCAGATACCGGGTGGAGATAGGAAAGCCAATTTTCTAATTGAAAATTTAGATTGCATTTGCTGTCAGCAGGATCAATGCATAGGTACTAAGACATTTCTACTTAAATTTCTGTGGCTACAGTTGTGTGTCTGAC
The DNA here is from genome assembly GCA_003457575.1 of Thermophis baileyi. Classification (NCBI taxonomy): domain Eukaryota; kingdom Metazoa; phylum Chordata; class Lepidosauria; order Squamata; family Dipsadidae; genus Thermophis; species Thermophis baileyi. The sequence goes on from QLTV01002007.1 coordinate 309,742, forward strand.
ATTAAAAACACTATACCTAGCCTACATTGTATATAAGCTACCTCTTGGCTGTTACTGTCCGAGGGGAGGTCATTCTATGCCAGTGACATCTTCAAGGTCATAGCTGTTGCAACCAAGATATGATAGGTTTTTTTTAAAAAAAATCCAGACTGCTTGTACATGAAGAGGCTGGTCCTGGACTGGTATCTCCTTAATGTGTTATTGGGTAAGCTTGGCGCTCTGTTCTTGGCCACAGAGTAGCACTGCAGCAACTGAGAGCCTGCAATGAGAATGAGAATGCATTATTTTTTTATGATAGGTGAAAGTTTCCATTGCATATATGAAAGGTTGGAGCATCAAAAATGATATAGTCAATTTTACATTGATATGGAATAAATATTTCCTGGGCTAATCTTTTCTGGTTATCATTAAATCCGAAGCCATTGCCAAATATGCTTATACTAAATAGATGCTGAATATGCCAGCTTATATACACGTTAAATAAAATAAATAGATGAGAAGATCCTAGAATTACAAGAAGATAGCTCATAATCTCAAATTTTTGATTTCTATAGCAACAGTTTTCATAGCTGAACTGCAAGCTGTTGCTACTGCTATACTTCAGAAGAAAGGTTTCTTTTTTTTGGCTTTGCATTTAAGGTATGTATTCCAGCTTCCTTTTTGATGGTGTAGTGTTACACATAAATAATTACTAAACAAAAAGATTGTCATGAATCTGTAAAGGGTTTTAGTAAAACAGCTAAAATGTTTCTTTGGAGTACTGCAGAGTTGAATTGGCAGGGATGAAATGAAGATGGCTTCTGTTCTGTCTTGTAGTTGCCAAGAAGTTGTGCGGGATGTGCTGTCAGAAAATGATTTCAAATAAACACAAGTCCAGGGGGATGTCTTCATTGGGACAAAGTGTGTGTGTCTCATCGGATTACCTGGCTTAGTTTGATTTAATACAAGGGTCCCCAAACTCTTCAGCTCATCAATCCCTTTATGAAGTTTCAGATTGTTCATCGACCATGAAACACATGAAAATAATAAATGGTACTTTAATCACAACACAACACAACACAACACAATAATAATAGATAACAGACTATAAAATAGGCAATATTTAAAATATATGGTTTAACATACCTTTTCTTACTAAAACTGTTGATGATATTAATGGGAAGCCTGCATCAAAAAAGGGCATTGATATTTGTTGGAGAATAGTGAATTTTAATCACAATCTTCCAGGAACAGTCGTTTGACACCCAGACATTTATTGATCTTATTTTGACCACCAGCTGTTTATTGGCCTCTTGGATAGACCCACTGATCCTTGGGGTTGATATTGACCACTTTGGGCGAAACCTGATTTAATAGATCTGTGCTGGGAGTGAAACAGTGCACTTCGGTTGGGGTATTCCTCCCCCCCCCCCGAATCTTCCAGCTCAAGAAGACCCAAAAAATCTTCAAAAAGATACATATTTAGGATAGTTAATTGAAATCAAGTATTTTGCCCTATCCCAAGTTGTTTGAGATATTACATTTGTCAGTCTGTGAATTGAAACGTAAAAGGAAAATGAAGAAAATAATTTTGAAAAGGGTTTGTGAATGGAGATGAAGTGTTTTCTGATAATGGTTAAAGAATGCTCAGCTGAGAATATTAACTTTTTGAAATCCTGTTTCAGTGTCTCTAGGTAGAGAAGCAGTAGATAGGTCAGCCAGTATATGAAATCAACGCAATAGTTCACCGAAAATGGATCAGTGTAGCACATCAGTTAGTGTCAAAGTGTTCAGGTAAGAAAATATCTTGAAAGACTTAAAGGTTAACTGCTATCTCCTCCATGAAGTTTATGGAATCAACATAATCAATGGTAAGATCTTTGGATTTATGCCCGGAAACAGGGAGGAGGAACTTGTAATCTTCCAAAGATTGTTGAACTGCTTTTCTCAGCAGCTTCAGCTGACCGGACAAATGGTGAGGATGATGGGAATTGTAGCCCAGCAGTGTTGGAGAGGTGGGCATATGTTATCCAATGCTTCATTAAAGGATAGTGGTATGCCTATCAATATAGAGTATTGTACTTGGAAAAAAATGACTTTCATGTATATTCACAAACTAAGATCAGTGGAGGGATAGGTGTTGGAGCAAAAATAACAGTGTTTCCAAAATGTCCTTTTAGAAGCCTGCCTAGCCACATGGAAATTATTTAACATCTACTTGTTGTATAAAGTGTATTTTTTTTTTTTGCGCTGAATGAGTATATTTCAGCTATACATGGAAGAAAATATTTTCCCTGTTTGGAGGCATTCAACAACTTTTTGGTTGTCCTCTCAAATAATTATCTTGAATATTCTTTACATAAAGGAGGAATACCAGTATATCTGAGCATTCGTTTTTGCTTCACAAATATCACATCCATTAACCTTGAAAGAATTTGTAGAAACAGTTGAGGAACTTATGGTGATTGGAGTAGATATGTACATGAGATCTGCCATTCCTTCTCTCTTGGAATCTAAAGTAGCACCTTTGTCAAATTTTAGTTCTCCAGATCCCTGAAGAAGAACTGTAATAGTTTCTAATAAGAATTTAATAATAGGTAAAATATACTCATTGTAATCGTTGATCAGAAACCATGACTTACAAGCCATAATGGCTGTGTTTATATTTTGCATTAAGCCAAATGCAAACAAATAATAGAATCGCTTAGAGTGACGAGAGAAACCAATCTACATATGAATTGGCCATAACCGGTTCAAGAGTATAATATTTTCAGATCCACAGTAGAATCATTTTGATTGATCCCAGGGAAGGTAAGCATGCTAACTTTGAAAACTCAGAAAGTTTTTCTCAAGCAAAGTTGCCGAAAAAAGACAGTAGAGAAGAAGGAAGGGAATCCTAAAATTAAGCTATGTATGTAAGTTTTGAATTTGCAGTTAGAAGATAGAAATGTAAGCTGAATGCATCTGACAATTGTAGTGCTCACTACATAGTGTTCAGAAGGATGATATTACTAGAATATGTTTATTGATTTCAGGTAAGTCCTTGAGAAAAATATATGCAAATTCTTGCTCCAATGCAGGTGTGGTGAAGATATTTACTGGGAGGACCTTTCAGTGAAGTTAATAGGGTCTTAAATTATTGAGTTAGGAGAACTACTCATGCAAATGCAGTAATTTTTTAATAATTGAGATTCAGCTTGGAATACTTTTAGGGTGTGATGTTTATTGATTTTAATATATAGATGTAAATTATATATACATATATATATATGCACACACATACACACTATACACACACACATACATATATACATACACACATACATATACTACATTCTCTCTCTCTCTCTCTCTCTCTCTCTCTCTCTCTCTCTCTCTCTCTCTCTCTCTCTCTCTCGTTTGCTTTTATGTCTCTAGTTATACCTATCATCTGTATCTCTATCATATCTATCATCTCCCTCTCTCTCTCTCTCTCTCTCTCTCTCTTTCTCTCTCTCTCATCTATATGTATATATATATGTGTATGCATATATATGTGTATGTATATATGTACTGTATATGTATGTATGTATGTATGTATACACACATAAACACAGACATAGCCTGATATAGTATTATATCAGAAGAAGGCTACAAATGTCAACCGAGATAAATTTGCAATTACTTTCGCTCTTTTCGTGATGTTTATGTTCCTCCAGGCTTGAGATCAGTGACGGGTCTCCTCCAAAGATCTCTCCTGAGCCAGTGCCAGGTACCCCTGAGGCAGAGCCCGAGCCCCAGCCACCCACCCCAGAGCCAGAACCAGAAGCTCCACCTCCACCCCCTCCACCGCCTCCACCACCACCTAAAAAACACATGGCGGAGTTTGCTGTTGGAATCAATGGGTAAGCTTTTTTTCTTCAGTGCCCAGTGGATATTTTTGTATTTTGTATTTTAAGACGAGGTTGGGAGATTCTGGGAATTGAAGTCCACACATTAGGAAACAGTAGTCTAGTTTCTTGAAAATGCCCTCCTAATGATAGAAAATGAAATGGGTATTTTTTTTTCTTGGTCTTTTGCAACAATAATGTTCAAACAAAGCCTTTGTGATTGAATAAAACTTGCTGGTTTGATTCTGCAGCCAGAATATTTGGGTTGCACTACGTGATTGTTTATGTTAAGTTGGAAAGTTGCAGTGAAACCTAGGTGGAAGTACAACATGAAACCGAGAGGCAAACCCCTGACTTCCAAGCCTTCTAGTTTCTGGGAATCTTCCTGCTGTCTTGTCTATCTGAAGGTCATAGCAATTTGCAGAGGTTCCTGAGGCCATTTTAAAAACAGATATGGGCAGAGGTCACGCCTGTGGGACCCGAGCTTGAGAATTCTGGGAGGTCTATATGTCTTAAAATTAAAAATTTCTTATGTGGCCAATAAAGAACTATTCTATTCTATTCTGTTCTGTTCTGTTCTGTTCTATTCTATTCTATTCTATTCTATTCTATTCTATTTTCTATTC
>QLTV01002007.1:314672-327228 GCA_003457575.1 Thermophis baileyi
TTCTCTCCTCTCCTCTCCTCTCCTCTCCTCTCCTCTCCTCTCCTCTCCTCTCCTCTCCTCTCCTCTCCTCTCTTCTCCGTTGAGAAACATTGCACTAAAGGAAGTCTCTTTTTAAGTAATCCCTTCTGCTCACCTTAATTGTACCAAAGGGGTTTGGGAATGCGCTCTAATGGATGGGCTTCTTTGCTCCTGCAGATTTGGACGTATTGGGCGCTTGGTCCTTCGGGCCTGCGTGGCGAAGGGGATCAAAGTTGTGGCTATCAATGACCCTTTCATTGATGTGAACTACATGGTAATGGCTTTCTTATGAGATTACACCAAACCTCTTGTGGAAATTAGTTTAGTTTCCTTACGGGGCAGGAAAGGAAGGCCTGATATGAAAAGTGTCAGAGTTCATTGAAACCCTGGTAAGAAGGTCCTTTCTACATGTCCCCCATCTCTTTCTGTGAAATATGCTGGAATGGAGAGGGAGTTGGGAGTCCAGCAATAGAGTGTAAGCAGAGGTTAGGACTTTTCTAATTTGATACCTAGTTATTCTTTGGAAACAGGAATGGTCTCTGTTTACAGGTAGTACTTGACTTATGACCATAAGTGAGCCCAGAATTACTGTCATAAGTCATGCTGGTTGCTAAGTGAATCACTAAGTGACTGACCCGATTTTGCAACTTTTTTTTGCGGCGCTTGTTAAGTGAATGCAGCAGTCATAAAGCAAACCCATTGTTCGCAATGGGCATTTTTTGCTGGAAAATAAAAGTAAATATCATTTCTGGCAAAAAAAAAATGATGTAAATTGTAGCCCTGTGATCTCGGAGGCTGCAAATGGACATAAATGCAGACTGTTTGCCAAGCACCCAAAATGCAATCACGTGACCACAGAGGTGGGGTCGATGTTGGAACTTCGAATCGGGGTTGTAACGACCGTTTATTAAGCAAGGACCACCTGTATAAGAATTGGGTGCCTAACCCTTTGAAAACCCAGCATCCTTGTGCAGCTGTCAGATGCCTAGACAAATGGAGATTGGCTGTCTCTTTTTAGACCTCTATCAAGCTAGAGAGGTGAGTGTTGCAGTGGCCTAGAGGTGGCGCTCTCTCCTCACAATCAGGAGGCTGTGAGTTCGATCCTAGGTAGAGGCAGATATTTCTCTCTCTGGGCACATTGAGAATATCTCTGCTGAAAAAAACCTCCGCATTGGCGACAGGAAGGGCATCTGGCCAGTAAACACTCAGTTCCATTCAGTTGCCCAGACTCCACCCTGCAAAGGATTATGGGGTCATTAAAAGAAGGTGATGATTAAGCAATAGAGGTGGCACAAATTCAGTTCTCCTGGCATGATGTGGCTTTAGCTTCTTTCCTCCACAGGTCTACATGTTCAAATATGACTCTACTCATGGGCGCTTCAAGGGAGAGGTCATGGCAGAGGGTGGAAAGCTGGTAGTGAACGGTTCAAAAATCTCAGTATTCCAGAAGTAAGTGGGAATAAGACGGAGCATAATGCATTCACTCCATTTCATTGTTTTATCCATTTAAAATATTTTAGTATTTTAATATTCTCGGTATGCCCAGGGAACTTTGGTAGTTGGGCAGCTTAGAAAGACAGTTATGAGAATATAACTATCTTTGTGTGTGTGTGTGTGTGTGTGTGTGTGTGCCAATCATTGTCTCCTGGCGACAGTCTGAATTACTTCTGCAGTTTCCTTGGCAACATTTTTCAGAAGTAGTTTGCCATTCCCTACTTCTTTGGGCTGAGAAAAAAAGACTAGCCCAAGCTCACCCAAATGGCTTTGTGACTAAGGTGGAATTTGAACTCGCAGTCACCTGGTTTCTAGCCTGAGACCTTAACTTCTGTGACAAATTGGCTCTCTTATCTACCTTTACGAGATGTCTGTTTAAGGAAGTTGAGATTTTTCATTGGGGCTGTGTAAATACTATAAGAGTACAACACTATTTCATAGGGTTTGCATTAGTGTGGCATCTGTGTGTGTAAGAAAAATAAAATGAAAAACAGAATTACACTATTTAGCAAATTTATATAGTTGCCCCTCTGTCAAATGTGTCTTTGGAGATGGAGTTCTTACAATGCTTTGGTTTTCTGATGCCTTCCCGGGGCATCATAATTGTGAATTTAAACAGGGTGACTAGTGATATTAGAGTAAAACCAATGCTTTGGGCTCTTTGGGGAAGGGTAGTCTTATCAATTCTCTTCCATTTTATACCATTTTCTTTCTATCACAATAAAAAATTATGAGCTATAACGAAGCCGATTGGCTTGTCTGGATTTAGCATGTGTGAACTTAACCAATTACCATTTATTGTACAACTCATTGCTTTTCACAGCATGTGAATCAAGTTGAGGTGCTGCAGAAGGGTAAACCTTCGGTGGGAGTTGCACACTTAAACAAGGAAAGAGCATGTGAATGTCAAGGATGCTTGTGTTTCTAAAGGTCAGAGAGGAGAGTGGATTCCATGACATGTTCATCCAATTACTTGGCTGAAGCCTAGAGGCCCTGAAAATAATCTCCTGCTTGAGTAGAAGTCCGGGTGGGCAGGTCTGAATAAAGATTGTCCTCTTGTATTTCATAGCATGAAACCAAATGAGATTCCTTGGGCAGATGCAGGTGCCTTCTATGTAGTAGAATCCACCGGAGTCTTCCTCAGTGTTGACAAAGCTTCGGTAAGTATCTTGAGGTAGGTCCCTTCTCTGAGATAAGAACCAGTGTAAATTCCCTTTCATGATATTTGCTGAGATTTCACTTAGATGCTTGTTTTTTTATAATGGGCCAGCACAGATTTCTGCTGCATTGGGATAAAGCATACAATCTTCTAATTACTCCTTATTGAGGCTGTTTGTTCTGTTGCCTGTGGGCTGGCAGAATCTGATATTCTATAACGGAAATCTGCCATTTTTTTTAACAGGCTCATTTCCATGGAGGAGCCAAGCGAGTAGTGGTGACTGCCCCATCGCCTGATGCACCCATGTTTGTTATGGGAGTCAACCATGAGAAGTACGATCCATCTAGCATGAATGTTGTGAGGTAAGATCGAACTGGGCCAACTGGAGGAAAGCTTATGGGTTGACAGGCAGTGACCAATCTATACAAAATCAGTGCGATCCCTTCCTCCCTATAGGCAATTAAAATAATCCAGTACAAAGAAGAAAGTTAAGGCACAACATAGCAATTTCACAAAAACAGACCCATACGTATTGGGCTCTCCTAATATCCTGGCCTTGAAGCCACGGGGAAAAATCCAGGTTTTGGCTACCTTCTGGAAGGCCAAGAGGACTGGGGCCCTCTGAATCTTAGGAAAAAGGCTGTTTCATAGGGCAGGCACTGTAACAGGGAAGGCAAGTCTTAGCGGCTTTATTCACACCATTTAAGAAACATAGTTGAGTAAGATTGCTTTTCAATTTCATTCTGTTGGGTTACTTTATGGACCAACATATTGAGCGAGGAAAGATTGGGTGTGCTTTCTCAGCTAATATTCGAAGCTTATGGCACCCTTTATAACTTTCCCCAAAGCCGTGTAAACGATGCTGTCTTGGCATGAATCATGAGAAAGATGATAGTTTTGGGTTCATATTTGTTGGATTTGGAGATGGAGCTAAAAATTTAAGAGAACCTAAGAATACAGATCTGTGTTGAGATGTAACTTCATATGCGGGTTGGTTAGGTGCTGAACAACATCAAAAATTCAGGGTCATGTGTAACTCTTGTTTTCCAGCAATGCTTCCTGCACCACCAACTGCCTGGCACCTTTGGCCAAGGTCATCCATGAGAACTTTGGCATTGTGGAGGGCCTGATGGTGAGAACTATGACATTCTTTCCAATGTGCTTATTCATTTCTTGATTTATGGCATTTTTATACTGCCAAATTCATACAGGAGAGCCAATTTGATGTAATGGTTAAGGCACCAGGTTAGAAGCTTGGAGATGATGTGACCTTAGACCCAAAGCCAGCTGAGTGACCTTGGGCCACTCGCTCTCTTTCATTCCTAGGAAGAAGGCAAGGGCACACCACGTCCAAAATCTTGCCAAGAAAACTTCAGGGATTTGTCTAACTGTTGTCAGGAGTCAATATTGACTTGAAGGCACACACACAAAAAGAAAAGAGAGAAAACCAAAGACAGCTAAGCACGTATATATAGTCTACAGAGCTGTAAAAGCAATTTGATCTCAAAAAGGAAAAAAAAAAACCGGTTAAAATCACTTTCTTTATTCCACAAAGAACACACTTATTCCTTCTGATGAAATCCAGATACTGCCATTCCTGTGCCTCTTATAGCTATGAAGGTTTGGGAATAATGGATAATGGAGCTCCTCAGGAGATGGTTGGGTGTGTTTTGATTAATCCCATACATCAACTAACAATAACTTTCAGTTTGCCAAGTTATACAGTTATAGCTGTCCTTCAGTCCTTAAATACCAGGCTTCCTAATCAAGTTATTGGGGGGGGGGGTGTTAAAATTCTGAGTATGGATGGCTAACAGTCATCCATACTCTACATATTTTACTCTATTTGCTTATAGCAAAATTATTCATAAATCACTTCTTCCAGTTTGAATTGATTTTTTTTTTTTGGATTTGCTATAACTTTCCATAAGTTTTGGCATACAGTTCTGTCTTCAGCATTTGTGCATCAGTCCAGATAAAATCAAAGATTGCAAATGATAGCGAATGCACCCTAAAGTATTATGTATTAAGTCTGTTTTTACATACAAAAATGGCCCCTTTAGAAAACCCAAGTGACTTGTTTAGATTGAATCTACTGTTGAAAATGCTTTGTATGTCTGTTCCTATATCAACTGACATTTCTGGTCTGCAGACCACTGTTCATGCTTACACTGCCACTCAAAAAACGGTGGATGGACCTTCTGCCAAGGCATGGCGTGATGGGAGGGGTGCTCACCAGAACATCATTCCAGCTTCTACCGGTGCTGCCAAAGCTGTGGGCAAGATCATTCCTGAACTTAATGGGTATGCAGAACAAATTTAACTTCTGAAAGGTGGGGGGGGCGTTGTGCATTTGGGCTAGTTTTAAAGATGTGACCATAAGAGACAAGCAAGGCTGTATTTCTAATTACTGATTTGTGACCATGAGATTGAGGGAAAACCATAGAACTGCCAGGATTTCATTCTGAGAATATTTCTCGGACACCTGGATGTTTTATATTATTTATCCTGTAACCCTTGATCATTAGCCATGCTTACTTTGAAGAATGAAAGAGCTAGTCTAAAACCTATCCTTACTTACTTTGAGTGAGTTATATAGACTGCTGTCCCAGTGGGGTCAATCTACCCCAATGTGGTAGGTTGGTGATGTCATTAAGGAAATAATAAAGATATTAACAAAAACAGAGAAAACAAAATAGCACAGATACTGCCAAATGATATTTATTGCAGTTGGGAATACTTATGTTGTGGCCTGTCGGCCGCTGGCCCCTCCAGCAGCCAAATCAGATGAGGAGGCGTGGGAGTCAGGGTCAGCATCAAGGCAACCTGAGCTCCAAGGGGGAAGAGGGAATGGAGCTGTCAGAGAGAGAGAGAGAGAGAGAGACAGACAGACAGACAGAGACAGACAGACAGAGACGGAGCCTGGGCTGTCCGTCAGTCAACAGCCCCCAGGTCTGGAGGTGGCTGATGAGGAAGAGGAGGAACAGCTGGGTCCAGTGCCTGACGCGCGGATGCGCAGAAGGCAGAGGAGAGGAGAGCAGTGGAAATCTGTGGGCCGATCCTTGGGACTGAAGAGCCACCAGTGCTAGCGAAGCCCCACTCTAGCTCTGGGGATAAAAGGCAGGGGGCAGAGATGAATAGATGTGGCAGACAACTATTCATCTCCCAGCCAGATGGACTTGTTAACCTGTGGTGAGAGAGAAACTTTTTGCTGGGGCTGCTGGCATTCCTAATAAAGGAATCATTGATTTAAATAAATACAGAGGGTTTGTCATGTTTGGGGAGCTGGGTCAGAACAACTTAGCTGGAGTCTTAGTCTTAGATGCCAGACTGTCAGTTCTCACCCTAATTCCTTGAAGGACAGAGTGGTTGGTGGTAAGACACTTCAAATCTAGACTGTCATGGGAACCGTTTCTTTCTCCTTTTAATGACCAAATCTCTTCCCCACCCCCCACCAGGAAGCTGACTGGCATGGCATTTCGTGTGCCAGTGTGCGATGTGTCTGTTGTTGACCTGACCTGCCGCCTTTCTAGATCAGCTACCTATGCTCAGATTAAAGAAGCTGTCAAGAAGGCAGCTAAAGGGCCAATGAAAGGGATCCTGGGATATACAGAAGACGAGGTAAACATGCTGTTTATGCTTCCATTGGCGAGCTGCAGGATTATTTTAAGATGCTCCGATGAGCTATATTAAGCTTCAGCCGATTTAATGCAAGGCAACCTCTAGAGTAGGCCGGCATAATGTGCTCTAATAGCTGATTGTTGTTTGCTTTTTCTAATAATGCTGACAAGTGGAAGCCCGTGATAAGGGACAGGCTAGGGAAAGCCACTGGTGGATTTCTTGCTGGTGGGAAAAACATCACCAGTTGTTAATGTGATTTGGGGTGAAGGAAGAAAAAAGGTGAGTTTTGATAACAAGCCAGTGGGTTTAGTCTTGTATGAAAAGCTGATCTGAGGAGTGGATGGGGGTTTCTGCCTTCTGTAGGTTACCAGGAAGCCTCTGTTCAGCCAGTAGATCAACTCTTGCCCAACCATCAGATTATCCATGGATTATCCCCCCTCCCTCTCCCTCTCCCCTCCCTCTCTCTCTCCCCCCTCTTTCAGTCACCTGACTTACTCTTGTTCTTTTCACTCCTTCTTCTCCCTGTCATTCCATCTTACTCTCTTGTTTGCTGTCTCACTCTTGTCCTGTCTCTACAGAGGTGTTGTGTGTGTATGTTTTGTGCTGAGAGGTGTTAGTGGATGGATTTTCATTCTTTAACCTGTGCTGTTTTGCTGGCAGTCAGAACATTTATCTATTCATGTAGACAAGGAGCTGGCATCAGATGCCCCATGCTTTCTCCTGCTGCTCAAGCCTTAATGTCCTTGACCAGTGTTCAAAGGGAAGAAACTGTATCTGCGGCTTCTGAAAATAGCCAGGGAGACCAGAGGGCAGGTCCCAGTGCCTTTTGTGTAACTATAGTCCCATTTAGAGGAGAACATCTGTAGCTCAAGGAACTACCAAGGAGGAAACCACACCCCCACCAAAACTGGCAGGGCAAATTACTATATATAAACAGGCAGGAAGCCCCATACTCTCTGACACTGATGATGGATTATGAAATATCTGCAACCAAACAACCAAGCTCAGACAGCACCAAGAACTGCACACCACTGAAATGCAAAAGATTGTGCATATAGAAAGCTCTGTGGGGAGAAAATGGAAAAACACTGTTTTAACCTTCAATCAGATAAATATAGTTAAGCAGCCTCAGCTATAGGCTGGAGATGAGATGACGTTATGTCACGAGGCCATGTCAATAATGGTAAATGAGATAGCTTTAAGACACAGGGGAATGTGTGGATAAACCTAAGGGCCAACTGCAGGTTGTAACAATTACAAACAAGTGCAATGGCAGACACGGCTTTTGATAAAGGGTAGGTCTGTGGACTCTGTCCAAAATGGTGAACCCCTTAGCCAGACGGCTTAATCACTTGGGATTTATAGAAGTGTGCAAAACATTTGAATTTGAAGCACTCCATTTCAAGTGGAGTGCTCTTGATCTTCTTGGAAGGGTTTGACACTCAAAATTCAAGCTTTGAGCCCAGGATGTTGGTTATTACACGTGTCTCCTTCCATCTTCTTTGTATACTGTAATTTTCTCTTCTTTGTTTGCAGATTGTTTCTACCGATTTCATTGGTGACGAACGTTCCTCTATTTTTGATGCCGCAGCAGGCATCTCCCTCAATGATAACTTTGTGAAGCTCATCTCCTGGTAAGCTGAACCCTTTGTTTCATCTCCCAGTTGAGCTTTCCAAGGTAGCTCGTAAGGAAAATGGCCAGGGCATTATCTCACGATCTTTTGCCACAAGCAGAAATGCCCATCAAAATTGTCTGAGTTGCTTTCCTTCACCAATAAGGATATATAGTTAGATGCTTTCAGTCTGTCAAAACACCAGACCATCACTTGCAGAGTAATTTCATCAGCTAATGTTAGAATTCAAATAATGGAGAAATATTGAACTGTACTACGGAAAATACACCTGGCATTTCCCCTCATTTTAAACAGGGATGTTTTCCCAATCCAGAAAGCATACACTGCATTCAGACATTGAACTTCACTTAGCATTAACCAGATTTGGTTACAAATGCAGGCATTGGATGGAAAATGATTTTTTTAAAAAATTACTGTCTTATTACAAATGGTCACTAAACAAGGTAGTTGCTAAACAGGGAATGCCTGTACAACCACCGCTGACCTGCAACACGTTATAATTATAGATTATAGTTAGTGCATTTTTCCTTAACCCAATGTTCCAGAATCTGGAAAACCGAAGTATGGAATAACTTCAGAAGGGCATTGTATATCGAGGGTGTTCCAGCCTTTTGACTTTTGTACAATGTCATTCTTGAATATAAAGATTTGCTTATGTGTTTTTCCCCAGGTATGATAATGAATATGGGTACAGCTGTCGTGTAGCAGATCTCCTGAAGCACATGTACAGCAAGGAGGAGATTTGAACCCTGAGTCCGAATTACATTCCAGGCTATTCAATAGAGGGCCTTACTACTTTTAGTCAATAGATTCTTTGCTTCAACCACAGAATCCCAAACACTGCACTTTGTGTAAAGCTTTGTGTGTATGTGTGTGTGTGTTATCCGTGAGCGTGATTCCTTCTTTCCACAGCAGCTTATTTAGTAAAATTTATTTAGATAAATTGCACCAAGTTCCTCCCTGGAGAAGGAGTCTAGTCTCTGGGGTTATGCATTGGTTTGTGTGGCTGTAGCATCTTTAAGATCTTGCAAGTGTTGAAATAAAAACCACTGGAGTTAAACTGACTTTGATTTGTATCCATGTGATCTTAACGTCTTAGGGATTTGGAATTCGTGCTCTTGATCATGCCAAACGAATGTGCTTTGGGAGGTTTCTGAGCACTGAAAGCTGCCACTTCCCTGGGAACTTCTGTTTTGCTTCGATTTATATTCATGGATGATTTTCTCATAAGAAAAAACTCATGTTGTGCTTTGTGCTAGCACACCAAAACTATAGCAATTGATAAGTTTGAACTTATCAGAAATCAGCATGGATTACAAAGGCTAAGCAAATACCTCTCTCTTAATCACTCTCTTCAATGGTGTCAGAGGATTCTTTCTGACCATAATAGGTCATATTTCTGAATGGAATCATTTTGTACATGCAGAAGAAAGAACTGTTTGGAAATGCAGCAATGATCAGGGTTTTATTTTATTTTATTTTATTTTATTTTATTTTATTTTATTTTAAAACACTGTTTACTCAAGGCATCTGGTAAAATGGTAAATATGATGGAGAATGTCTCTGGTCTGTCTTTACAGTAGGAATCAAAAGAGACCCTAATTTAGCTCAGATATTATTGAGATACAGTCCCTAGCATTCAGCTTTCACAGCTCCATGTTCTGGAAGAGACTTCATAGGAAACTTCTACACTCCACACTTTTTTCAAAACTTCAACACTGTAAGAATGCTAAGCTATTTTGCTTAAGAAAATGGGATTTCTGCTTCTAAATTTGCCTTATTGCTAATAGTAAAGCTAATGGTATTTTCAGATTTTGTTGATCTTATCTGCAATTTACTGGTTTCCTAGGCTGCAGGCTAATTTTAGCAAACAACTTTGTACTACTTATAGGAAGAAAAGGGTGTTGCCGTACCTATTGTTAAGGAACAGGAGGTTGGAGATATCCAATGCAATTACAAATATAAGAGGAATCAACAAAGCCATTCGCCAGTCCAAAATGCCCTTTTGGAATAAATGCACCCCTTAAACTCTGGAAGTGTTGGAAAACACTTTCATTACCCACAACCAGCAAAGAGGCCAGTTGGAGAAATCTAATTGGACTGAGTGTTCATCAATCACAACATCCCCTGTATACTTTATTTAAAAAAATTCCTTGAAATGTTGAGCAAGAGAGAAAGCAAGAAACAATAGAAATAAAAATGTTGGAAAGAATTCCTTGGCATAAGGAACCAAACTAGAATTGTGGCAGCTTGCCTTATATTGGCAGTTTTTGCATGACATACTGAATCTTGTTACTGGATTAAGTCTTTTTCCGATTTTACATAAAATATTGATCCATAAACTAATGGGCTGGGTGGGTAACCCACACGTATAATTTCAAGCAATTTTTCAACATCAGAAATAAACTCCAAAGCGCGGCTTGATTTTTGTTTCAATCAAAATTAGCAAAAGTCCCCTGAGAGAAGTATTGATTTATTTCATTTCCAGGCCACTGAATTTTGCTATTCTCACTGGTTTAGATTAACAAGACATAAGAATACAATTAAACTCTCGTAAAAATAACAACGTAACCAACATTGTAATCAAGAACAGCAAAGGTTCTAAACTCGGCCGTCTGGTTCTGCAAGTTCTCCTTAATGAAAGGGTCAGAGATAATCCCTTTTTAACATGCAATAGGATTACACCTACGGAAAAGTGAGTATCCTATCTGAATATCCCTCAGGTCTCCCTGTGGCTTCAGAGAACATCTGGTGCCTTGAGCTTTGGAAAGGTTTATCACTGGAAAGGAACAAATAAAACTGCCGCCTTTGTGATATGGGCTCACTGACTTCTTGTGGTTTCCAGGAAAGAGGTTGAAGGGGGAACAGTATGGGAGTGAAAAGATAAGCAGCAAATTTACAGAGTCCCAGGACTGATAGAATTAGCATCCTTCTGTTTCCTTCATCAGATGACCAGAGCAATGACTATTGCTGAAGCCAAAACAGTAGAGTAATATTAAAGGGGTGGGGACTTGCATTAACGTTACTAATCTGGCTGATTTGTACTTCTACGGGTTTGCTCGCCAGCAGGTTCCTAAATGAGGCAAGGGGATGGATTCTTCTAAGTCAGGGGTGTCAAACTCGCGATGACACGTCATCACATGACATATTGCAACTTCCCCCCCCTTCGCTAAACCGGGGGTGGGCGTGGCCTGCATATGACGCATCCAGCCTGCGGGCCACAAGTTTGACACCCCTGTACTAAGTGCATCAGCGTCAAAGCCCCATCTTTGCAAGTATCAGAATGAGAATAGAATCAGAATAGAGCTGGAAGGGACCTTGGAGATCATCTAGTCCAGCCCCCTGCTCAAGCAGGAGATCCTATACCATTTCAGACAAGTGACTGTCCAGTCTCTTCTTAAAAACTTCCAGTGATGGAGCACCTACAACGTCTGAAGGCAAGCTGTTCCATTGGTTAATTGTCCTCACTGTAAGGAAATTTCTCCTTAATTCCTGGTTGCTTCTCTCCTTGATTAGTTTCCATCCATTTTTTCTTGCCTTGCCTTCTGGTGCTTTGGAAAACAAGCTGACTCCCTCCTCTTTGTGGCAGCCTCTCAAATACTGGAACACTGCTATCATGTCCCCACTAGTCCTTCTTTTCTCTAGACTAGCCAAACCCAAATCCTCCAATCGTTCTTCGTATGTTTTAGCCTCCAGGCCTTTAAACATCTTTTTTTGTAATGTGACCAAAACTGGATGCAGTATTCCCGATGTGGTCTTACCAAGGCTTTATAAAGCGGTACTAATACTTCACGTGATTTTGATTCTATGCCTCTATTTGTACAACCAAGGATTGTATTAGCTTTTTGGGCGGCGGCTACACACTGCTGACTCATGTTTAAGTGATTGTCCACTAAGACTCCAAGGTCCCTCTTACAGTTACTGTTTTGGAGCCAGGTTTTGCTTAATCTGTACTTGTACCTTTGGTTTTTTCGGCCCAGGTGTAAAACTTTGCGGGGTTGGGGGGAAAGGCACAGTATTCACACGCGCCCATCTTTTACACTGCTGGATGGGTAAGAATTGAAGATGCAGCACAAATTAAACCAATCAAGTGTGTATGGGGATTCTCAGTCATCCAGGTCATGGTTGTCCCAAAGGTGCTTTTTCAAGAGGCAATCGGACTTTGGTTTTTGGTGTTTTTTTTTTGAAGACGTTTCGCTTCTCATTCAAGAAGCTTCTTCAGTTCTGAAACAGCTTCTTGGATGAGAAGCGAAACGCCTTCAAGACAAAGTACACTTGCCTTTTGAAAAAGCGCCTTTGGGATAAAACCGATTAAGGATTGCTACTTTCTTGCGATATACTCTTTCGTGGAAGAAATGTAACAAATGAGATTTCTGGTGTATTTCTGCAACATATCCAGAAGAACCGTCTGCAAAACGAAGTGGCGAAAAACATTTTCTACACTTTCACTGAACTCCCGTAGTCCAAACTAGATTCGAGAACTACAACTCCCATCCATCTGTGCCCAGTCACCTTCCGACAGCGATTCCCAGAATGCACCGCTCGGCAGGCGCACCGCCTCTTCCCCCCCCCCCCCACTTTTCGCTCCAGTGATCCTCCCCACACGCCGCCCTTCGCGTTAAGGCCGACG
>QLTV01002007.1:327426-349163 GCA_003457575.1 Thermophis baileyi
TTCCCCCCCCCACCACCAAACCTCTAAGCATTATGGGGATTGTATTGCATCCCGTTCCCTGGCTCTATGGAAAAAGAAGCTGGCGGCCGCGGGAAAGAACTACAATAACCACCAACAAACGGGCGCCGCCGGAGGAGGGCGGCGCCGCGGGCGCACGCGCAGATGCGGTTGAGGAGGAGCCGGGAGGAGGAGGAGGAGGAGGACGTGTATGTCAAGGGAAAAGGGACGGGGGAACTTGATGAGGGAGGAAAAGGGGTTTTGGGGCTTCCCTCAGCGGAGAGCTCCGTAGAGAGACTTGCGGTGCTTTTCTGGGAGCGCTTCTCGAGCGGTGGGTCGGGGCTGAGGCGCTGGCTCTGAGGCGCTTCCAGTCGGGAGCAAGGGCAGCCCGGGGTGTGGTGGGAGAGCTCCGACCTTCCAAGGCTTGCCAGAGCCGCCTCCAGTCCCGTCTCCCTGGCAACGCTGGCTGAGGCTGATGGGGGTTGTAGTCTGCTGGAAGGGAGGTCGTTGGGGGAAGGGCAAATTGGGATGTGAGGGGGGATGTGTCTGTGTATATGTGTGTGCGTGCGCGGCCGGAGGCTCTGGGTATACAGGTAGTCCTCGACTTAAAACAGTTCATTTAGGGTTAGAGGGCTTTGTTCATTTAGTGACCAAAGTTACAATGGCCCTGAAAAAAATGTGACTTAGGACCCTCTTTTTCACAGTTATGGCCTTTGCAGCATCCCCAGGATCAAAATTCGGATGCTTGGCAACGGAGTCATAGTTACGACCGTTGCTGTGTCCTAAGGTCACGCGATCCCCTTTTGCGACCTTCTGACCGGCAAAGTCAACGGGGAAGCCAGATTCCCTTAAGAACTGGGTTGCTAACTCATCCACCGCAGCGATTCACTTAACAGCTGTGGCAAGAAAGCTTGTAAAATGGATCAAAACTCACTTAACGAATGTCTCACTTAACGACGGAAATGTTGGGCTCAATTGTGGTCGTAAACCGAGGACCTCCTGTATTACAATTAATTAATTTTTTTTCTCCCTCTGTCTCTCCATAGGAACATCACCACAGTACTAGGTGTCAAAAGCCACCCCGCCTGGTCCAGCTGTGTGCCAAGATGACTCTTTTCCACTTTGGGAATTGTTTTGCCCTGGCCTATTTCCCCTATTTTATCACCTATAAATGCAGCGGCCTGTGAGTGTCTTTCTTACTTGGAAGAGGGGTATGTGTGCGTATTATGTGCTGATAGTGACTGTGAGATTACAATATCGGGGGCTGCTTACAATATCGGGGGCTGCGCTGTAGTTCAGAGACAGTCTCTAAACCAGCGTTTCTCGATTTGGGCAACTTTAAGCTGTGTGAACTTCTACTGCCTGAACTCCCCAGCCAAAGTTGCAGAGTTGAAAAACTTAGTCCTTTAGTCTCCTTTATGGTATTTTTCCGGCAGAATTAAACATCTAATGGTATAATGCAGGGGTCAGCAACCGCAAGCGGCTCTTTGGGCCCTCTGCTGTGGCTCCCTGTCTCCCTGGATGGCCTCGCCCGCCCCTCCCTCACCTGGCCTGAGAAGGTAAGGGCGACGGCGGGAATAGAGAAGCAGCCGGGACTGATTCTCCGGCGCTGGTTGAGGAACGATCACCACCCCCGGCGGAGGCTTCCCTTTCGGGCGACCCTCCTCCCCCTCTCGTGACTCCCTGGCTGGCTTGGGGCCAGGAGGGTGCGCACACGCGGGAAGACCCTCAAGCGAGCGCCAAAGCACAGCAAAGGCGCGCGCGGAGGGTGGCCGGCCACTTGCTTAAGGAAGGTCTTTGGACACGGCTTCTCTCCTGCCCTAAGGATCTGGCCATCGCCTTGCCATGTCCACCCCTCCTCACGCAGCTCTTCAGCCGAGCGGGGAGGGCGTAAGTGGCAGGAAGCGAAGGCTGCTTTATGCACAAATGTGGCGTGATAGCGGGTAGAGGGCCGCTTCACTCCTGCACTAAGGCTCCGGTGACCCTCCTCCCACTCCCCCTCCTTCTCCTGTCATACGGGGGGGGGGCACGGCAAGGCGATGACGGAGCCTTAGGGCAGGAGAGAAGCCGCATCCAAAGAACTTCCTTAAGCGAGGGGCCGCGTGCCTTTGCTGCACTTTGCTGTGCTTTGGCGCTCGCTAGAGGAGGGTCTCCCCACGCGCACGCACCCTCCTGGTCCTGCCACAGCCAGCCAGGGAGGAGGGTCGCCCGAAGGGAAGCCTCCGTCGGGGGTGGCGATCGTTCCTCAGCAGAGAGAGAGAGAGAGAGAAGGGGAGAGAGAGAGAGAGAGAGAGAAAGAGAGCAATGAGAGAGGGAGGGAGAAAGAGATGGGAGAGGGAGAGAAAGAGAGGTGAGGGGGGGGAGGAAGGGAGAGATGGGAGAGGGAGAAAGAGAGATAGAGAGAGAGAAAGAGAGGGAAAAGAGAGAGAGAGATACCTGTTTCCCATAGAAAAGAAAACAGGGAGAGCCATAAAACCTGGGTAGGCGTGGCTGGGGGGGTGTCATGTGACTCAGGAGTGAGTGACATTGAGTTGGCCACGCCCACCCAGGTTTTGTGGCTCCCTGTGTTTTCTTTTCTCTGGGAAACGGGTTCAAATGGCTCTTTGAGTGTTTAAGGTTGCCGACCCCTGGTCTAATGTATCAACTTTTTCTTTTTACATGGCTGGCTGGGGAATTCTGGAAGTTGAAGTACACAGATTTATAAAGTTGAGAAATACCACCTTAATACTGCAGTAACTGCTGTTCAATGCACCAAGAAGCCTTTACAGCTAAATTTAAAAAAATAAATAAATCCTTTTAATCCATCCTACCAGCAAATTTACCTTCTCCAACAAAAGCGGAGTTGCTGTTTCACAGCCAGAAGCTCATCCGTGCTGGGCCAAGAGCTAAGCTAGCTTTGCCCAGACACACAGACTCCTGGCTGGGACAGCTGCCATTGCCCCTGGCCGCTCCCTGAGGTGCAGTAGTTGTCTGGCAGGTGAGAAAAAAGTTGAGGGGGCTCTCCTTTTGCCAAGGAGGGGCTGCAAATCCTGAGGCGGATTCCTGGCTTGGAAGGAAATCTGGGTGTGGCTGGGCAGGAATGCATGCAGATTTATAAAAGTTGCCAAGGTTGAGAAAACACTGCTTTAAATGGTGCTTTGAGAGTTTGGGAGTTTATACCGGGTTGCAGCCCCTGAAAGCCGTGTGCTGTTTTTTACAATGGTGCAGCAGCATTTTGATTCATTCTTTGGTAATCTCTGTATGGTTACAGAAGAGCCGAGGTGGCGCAGTGGTTAGAGTGCAGTACTGCAGGCTACTTCAGCTGACTGTTCAGCAGTTCAGCGGTTCAAATCTCACCGGCTCAAGGTTGACTCAGCCTTCCATCCTTCTGAGGTGGGTAAAATGAGGACCCAGATTGTTGGGGGCAATATGCTGACTCTGTGAACCGCTTAGAGAGTGCTGTAAAGCACTGTAAAGCGGTATATAAGTCTAAGTGCTATTGCTATTGCTATAATCGCCAGTGTGATGCTGTGTAAAAATAGAGATTTTATCCAAGGCATGATTGTATTGTCTCTCTCATGCAGCTCAGAATATAATGCCTTCTGGCGATGTGTGCAAGCGGGAGCCACCTACCTCTTTGTCCAGTTATGCAAGGTAATGGGTTAACACTTTTTTTTGCTGAAGGAGGGATGAAGGGCTGAATGAGAATCTGGGTGCAAAAATGTGAGGCCTGTAATGGCAAAACGCTGCAATGGATTCTTCTCTTTCTGTCTTTTACAGATGCTGTTTTTAGCTACATTCTTTCCAACCTGGGAGGGTGGTGCAGGAGCTTATGATTTCGTTGGAGTAAGTGTGGTTGTTGGCAAGCAAGGAAGAGTCTTAAAAGTTGGCATTTTGAATACTGCCAGGTGCTCAAGAGAGTGATGTGTTTACAAAACAAAAATCCAAAGGGCAGTGATTTCCCACCCTCCCCTGGTGGATTTTCCTTTGTACTTTGTCATTCTTCACTGTAAATCTTGTGAGTTTGGCGATTCTGTGGGGGCTGGAGCCATTTCTGAAACTGAAAATTCTATTTTCCTTTGGGGGGAACCTATGCCTGAAAAGGTTAGCATCCTCCTCTTTGCTATGTAAAACGCTCAAGGCGGCAGAAAGTTTTATTAAATAACTATTTACCTTCCTAAGTAAGACCATCTTGCTGAGAGAAATACCTTTTGAGTGTAGAGTAATTTGGGGTTCGAGTACATTGCTTGGACAGGGGCAAGTGAGTATATTTTGCAAATCTGTAACACTGTAATCTCACTTCCATTAGCAAATAATAGTGTAAGTTGTTGGAGCATAAGTATGAATACTGGCTGCTACTGCCTGTAGATCCTGTTCAAGGACCTGAATGAATGCTCTTTGGGCGCATTCTACTTTGTTGGGTTTGGGAGTTGTGTGTGTATGAACCTTCATGGAGTTTGCTTGCCTGCTTCTGAGCTTTGTCTTGTGCTTCAGGAGTTCATGAAAGCTACCGTAGACCTGGCTGACTTGGTGGGTCTGCATCTGGTGATGTCCCGGAACGCGGGAAAAGGGGAATATAAGATTATGGTCGCTGCACTGGGCTGGGCCACGGCGGAGCTCATTATGTCTCGGTGAGTTGGGTTTACCAAAGTGGGGTCACTGCTCAAAAAAGGGGTGGGAGAAACTAGATTGGCATTTGCTTGCCCACATTTTTGATGCTGGCTCAACAAATGCAGCCTGCAAGGCTGCTGTGCAAAGTTTTGTGTCCGTCTCTTTATGAGGTGCCCCATCCTAATTGCCTCCATACTTCCAACAGATGCATCCCACTGTGGGTGGGAGCTCGTGGCATTGAGTTTGATTGGAAATACATTCAGATGAGTATCGATTCCAACATCAGCCTGGTAAGTGTTAATTTTCTCCCTGTTTTCAGTTGAGCTCTAAAATAATACCTCATATGACAGGATTAAATTACTGAGGACTAGGAAGATGTTTTTTATTTACTGAGAGGTGGGGTTTTTTTTTGGGGGGGTAATGTATGTAGATTTGCCTTCTTGCTATATACATTTGGATTGGCAGTCCAGTTAAAAATATCAATCAGTTCATTAAATTTGTGGATCTTTGCATGTGAAAGAGTAAAATAAAATAATATTTCACAGACAGGATGTTCATATACTTTCATGCATTTACTGGGATTTAATTTTAAAACACTAACTCATCAATGTATGTATGTATGTATGTATGTATGTATGTATGTACGTATGTATGTGTGTGTGTGTGTGTGTATATATATATATAAAGCAACTGTGAAGTGTAGGCTGATAAAATAAAAAGGTTAGAATGTTGCAATGCCATTTGCAATTTGAAGAGACACAAAAATGCATACATTAGAGAAAAAATCTGCACAAGATGCTGGGAAAAATCACACTTGCAGTAAATATATGGATGAGTGAAAATGCACATTGAAACTATATATATACACACACACACATACATACATACATACATACATATATATCTATATCTATATCTATATCTATCTATCTATCTATCTATCTATCTATCTATCTATCTATCTATCTATCTATCTATCTATATATATATATATACACATAAAATTAAAAAACTCAATCTGCGTGGCTTCTGTAACAGGGAGCTGGGAAGTAAGTGAGATCATTCTGTGAATGTGGAACTTTCTGTAATCAAACATGACTCCAGTAAAGAATTCCCCAAATTGTTTCTTTGATGGAGGGAACTGTTCTGACCCAGCCTTAGCAGAAGCAAGAAACAGACTCCGTCACGAAAACCCCCTCTTTATTTACCTCTTGTGAATTAATTGCATTCACCCACTGAAAAGTCCAGGCAATAGTCTTTCAAGGAGTTAACTGCAGTAACAGACCTTATCAGTTCCTTGCGATGAAAGGCTGCAAATTAAGTTCTGGCAAGCAGTCTTTGTGGCATGAAACACAATGAGCAAAATCTTCAGAAATACGAACTGTTGTCTCCTACGACAACCACTCTCCTTTCCTTCTATTTATTCCCCAGCCAGGGAGGGGCCATTCAACATCCACGGGTGCTTTGCTTCCCGAGTCGACTCCTTGTCCTCCGTTGTTCCCCTCTCCTAACTGCTCTGCGCATACGTGCATCTGGAACAGGCTCCAGCTGTTCTTCCTCCTCACTCATATCAGCCTCCAAAGGCAGCTGCCTCTCCGGTGGCTGGGAAATGTCGGACGGCCCTGGCTCTATCTCTGCGTCCGACGCAGAGCATCCATCAGAGCCTTCCTCAGACTCCAGAACTGGCCCAAGTTCCTCCCCATCGTCCGAGTCTGCCGCCAGCTCCGCTGGCAGCTGGCGGGCCACAACAGGAAAATCTCTAAGGCCGTTTTTCTCAACTCTGGCCATTTGAAGATGTGTGGACTTCAGTTCCCAGAATTCCCCAGCCAACCAATTTGGGAGTTGGAGTCCACGCATCTTCAAGTTTCTAATGCTGAGAAACGCTGCTGTAAGGAATAGGGTTTCCCCTCAACAGCTAAAATGGAAACTGAGTGAACTTTAGGGGCTAGCAAAGCACCAAGGGGGAGCCTGAACTTAGAGGGCTTTGTAAAGGAGAAAATCGAACAAGGGCAGAGCTGGCTAGCTAGCTAGCTTTGGAAGAAACATATTTGAATTTTATACTGCAATGGTTTATAAATCCCAGGTGACTTGAACGTCAGATGTTCTGCTTGGCAGTTAGGTTTTGGAAATCATTGGTTAATCTTTCCTTATCCCTCGTTTTCTGCCCTTTCAGGTTCATTACATCGCCACCGCTGCCCTGGTGTGGATGTTCACCCGCTACGATTTACCCAAACATTACCGACTGCCCCTTACTTTCCTCCTGGGTGTCTGTATCTACAAAGCCTTCTTTATGGAGTGAGTGTTCTTGGTGGCATTAAGGTGGCCAAGGGAGGTTACTGGGGGGGGGAGGGGAAATCTTGGGAACTTCCAGGCCCTTGCTTCAAATCCTGGTCTCCCCTTTCCTTTATTTTCTGTACAATAATCCTTCCCCCCCCCCAGAACTCAGTAACCTTTTTGTATGAGTGAGGAATTGAAGCTGGGCCTCCCACATCCTCACCGTGGCTCCCTTTCTTTTAAAATTCCTCTTCCTCTTCTCAAAGAATCAAGACTTTCCTTTGCTCGAATGCTTGGAGAACTTCCCCATCTCAGTATTTGTGCTAGGTCAAAAAGTAAGAAGGGGGTGGGGCTGTGATCAAAACCACCATCTTGGCTTTTTTTTTTTTTAAACCCTCCCCCACCCAGTGGACGCCCCTCTCCGTGGCTACATTTGGTTGTATTCATCCAACACCGAAAACCATCCTGTTGGCTTGTTGGGTCTTTATATTACAAACTCAACAATTTTTTCCCCCCATAAAGGAGAGTTAGTAGGTGATCATGTGGTGATGATAAATGGTATCTTGGTTCAGCGTGATGTGCAAATCAAGCATGGGATATTGATGCAATAATGGTTTTTTTTTTTTTTTTTTTGCCAGCCTTAAAATCTCAGGCCTCATGTACTTCTCTCTGCTTTTCTAGATCGTTTGTGCACGTCTTTCTCCTGGGTAGCTGGACTGCACTTCTGGTTAAAGCGGTGATCACTGGCCTCCTTTCCTTCAGCTCCTTGGCTCTCTTTGTCACCCTGGTACACAGTAACTGAAACTCCACCAATTGTTGCTCCAACTTGAGAGACCGTGTCTGGGTACATCCTAAGATCTCTCAGCTACGGATTCTGTTTGCAAAGGCGCGCAGGCCTTTGCACTGCCTTCTTGCCGTGAGATCGTTTCCAGTCATGGTCACTGTGGCATTCCAAGAATGATGCTAATTTAAAAAGTATTATTTATACTTTGCCCAGTATGAATTCATTTGTCTGTTCTGTACACGTGTTTCCTACATTATGATGGTGTTTATGCAACCCATTAAGCCAACAAGACGGATACCACTAAACCAACAAGTATACACAATGATTTCATATTCCTACCCTGTTCAATCTTAGTTCTATTGCGTCGGCATCCATAACCAGCCAGAATAACATAAAAATGACAACACATCATAAGATCCTCATACACAAGGTAACACTTATTATTATGGCATTGGATGCAAGTACATCAACCGTATTACAGGCTCCATCATTTGCATCGTGATGTACCTGGCACTCTTCCCTCGTAGAAACTATTGCCGTATTATCTAACCTAAAACTGGACGGGGTTTAGAGAAGCTCAAAGATAAAGGCACAGTGAATTTTAGTAATAACGTTTGAATTACATTTGAAGCTGAGGTTATTTAGGCTTTGGTGTATATAAAGGTTTGCAGGTAAAGCCATGTCTACCCTGTTTCCCTGAAAATAAGACCTCCCCAGATAATAAGCCCAATCAGGCTTTTGAGCGCATGCGCTAAAATAAGCCGTCCCCCGAAAATAAGCCCTCCCCAAAACACAGCAGCAGCCATGAGGTGACCACGCTCGCCGCCTCCTGCACCTCAAAAATAATAAGACCTCCCTGAAAATAAGGCCAAGCGTTTATTTCGGGGGTGAAAAGAAAATAAGACCCTGTCTTATTTTCGGGGAAACACGGTAGCTGGGGATAAAATGGCAAAATTAAAATTAAGGCTTTTATGGTTTGGCCTGTCATGGGGATAATAATAAAAGTGTTATCTTTTATTTTTCTCCTTGCATATGGCAACAGTGCATGGATGCTCATGATGGAGGAGGATGTGATGTAGTTCCAAATGGTAATGAGAAACACAGGGTTATATGGACAGTCGTAACCTTCTGAGAGGTCCCTCTTCTCTGCATGGTCTTGGCAGCAAGAGAGTTCCCACTCTGCAAACCATTTTTGTTTTGTTCAGGGAATGTGAACGGTAACTGGCTAGATTTAGGGAGCATTATGGTGACTCTCTTTGGAAACCTCTCTAGTCCACGTGCATATATATCTAATTGTCCTTCCTACTTGTAAAGCAACAGAAGCGGAAAGATTCATTTTTGTCCCAGGGCATATATAATACTTAGTCTTTTATAGAGAATAATAATTGATAAATGTCAGCAAGTACAGTTAGATGAAGTATACTAGCCCAAAGTCTGACTCTAGGGGTATTTTCTTCTGCAGGAACTAGGTTCTTAAAAGCCGTTAAATGAGACTTTGTGGGCACGGCGATGCTTCCCTTTAATTCAATCTTATAGTTACCTCCACATCGGTGAGCGAATTGACTGGAGAAAGATGGCAGGATCATTCTCTTTATTCATAGGGTGTGGTAGCCATGGAGGAAGGGAAGTCTCTCGCAAGTACAGGAGGTGGTTTGTGGTGGTACTATGATCTGCCCATTTGATAACTGACAAATAATTTCAAAATAACACCATTACGCAAACAACAAAATTATTTACTTGCATCATAAAGTATGGTGCAAGTATACAAGTCGTGTTTGCCTGATGCCATCATGAGGCAAATATCATCTTATTTTTTTTCTTTTCTTATTGCAGTCCATTGTGCTATAGGGTAATCAGAATTTGAAGGAACAGAAAATATGTTTATAGATAGTTTCATTGTCTGGTTATCTTGAACTGAGGCTGCTTGCCTATGTATGAATTTCTCTGCTTTCCTTTCATCCACTCTGTGAAAGTTGTTCTGTGTAAGCTTTATGCTTTGGGAACTACTAATCCAAAGAGACCAAAAGTCCAAATCATGCAGAAGTTGAAAGTGATGCTAATGTGCCATTGCATATCTTATACATGTTTTTTTTTTTTAAAAAAATCTGCTTTTCCTATGGAGAAGGCAAATGGAGGCAAACCACTTACTCAACCTGCTCAATTTACTTTTCCTTGAGGTCATATTGCCTTGTTTGCGGGCTTTGGGGTTTGAAACCTGTTATATATATATATCTTTTAAAAAAACACTTTATATCTCTACCAATGTTTATATTTGGTTGCCATCTCAAGGACCGTCCATTTCCCCTAGCATATCAGTGTCCCCAAATATTTTTCTTGATTGGCAGATTCTAGTCCCAGAGTAGCTGGAGCAGGACATGTGGAATATGGAACTTCATCACAGGAAAGGTAAGAAATTCAGCAAGCTTGGTTGAAGGTATAGCTAATGAAGAAAGCAAATCCTAGGTTCCTTCTTACTGTAGTATTTTGCACCCACAGGGAGCAGCCCAGGCAGCATAAACCATGCCAGTGGGGACGTATTTGTGCCCAGAGTTTCATCTTTAATAGTAAAGTTCTTTGTCCCACCAACCTGGAGGAAAGAAACAACATGGGGATCAGGTTAAGGGTGATGATGGTATCATTGATGCCTACAGCAGTTTCTCAGACGATGGAAAAACAAAGAGGTGTACCCCTGAAGGTTTCTAGTAGTACAGCACTATTTCTGAGTGTTCCACGATTGGGAATTGCAGTAGAAGATGCCTGAATCAAGCCTTCTATGAACCTTATGTCAACTTGTGCCTCCCTCCTCTCTATCCATTCTTGTAACTTACTTCCAGGGTGTCTCCGGACTCCCAATTTTCGGATTTCGTCATACACAAAGATGAGAAGGCCAAATGGTAGAGGCACTAACCACCATTGGAATCTAGAAGGGACGGGACGGGGGGAAACAAAAGAATGGACAAAGTTAAGCTTAACAGCTTCAAAAGTTAGCCTGCTGAGCTGAATTGTCTTTGAGTGAAATGGCTTGAAGCAGACAGGAACTGAGCATCGTTCTGCAACACAAATATGGCCCCAAAGCTTTGTTTTTCAGTTTTTGATCTGTGTTTTTTCCTTCTAGGTCCCAGGAAAAAGGAGGCAGTTGTAATGTAGGGCGGTAGTGGCTGCTGTCCTTGGTGCTGAGCTGAGCTGCAGGAAGTTCCCTCTTGTGAGAGGATTTGCTTTCTCCCACTTAGCTAAAGAGGAGAATTGGATCAGGAGGATTAAGCTGTAGCCTTCTAGCTCTTTAACTCCTCATTGTCTTTCCCTGTGTCTGTACTTACTGTTGTTATAAGGTGATGTGTAAATGAGCCACTCTCGCTTTGCTGAATTTAATATCTAAATGTTTGATGGGATAGGAGAAACAATAGGCAATGGAAGTACAGCTAGAGGAAAATATGTATTAGAGCAAGTTGAGTAAGGATTTCTAAGATGTGAGGTGGGGTTTCCTAAAGAAACAAGAAATGATTTGTGAAGGAGTGGCAAAATAGGTTTTAAACCCTGAATTATATATATAAAGAATATAAACCTAAAGAGAGCCAGTGAGGTAAAGGTGTTGGACCAGAAATGGGGAGACCCAAATTCTAATCAGCTATAGAAGCTTCCTTCTATATTTTGGGCTGCCCCCCCTCAACCTTACCTACCTTATAGAGTTATTGTTTGGGGAAAAGAATTGGAGGAATTAGCACTATAGGCTGCCTTGAGCTCCTGTTATAAAGGGTAGATTGTAAATCAAATATATAAATACAGTCATTGATGTCTGTGCACTGCAGTGGACAAATCTATATCTCTATGCTTCATGTTTTATTTTGTGTGTGATTAGTAGAGATTGTTGAGTTTTATCTGGGAGTTTTTTTGCCAAGTTAGCTAATTCCTGAATAAAGGGTAAAGTGTCTGGAGAGTTGAGATTTATAGCTATGCTAAGTGGAAAGAGAGAAGCAAGAATGTGGGAAGAGAACGTTGGTTTGCTTATTCACGTTTGCCAGAATTGCTAGGATTCTTATACGGTATAGCATTGAAAGCCATCTCTTGCAAATCACAATGCAACACAAAACAAACCACACAAAATCATGCATCTGAGGTTTTGGGAGGCAGGTTCAGAGGTGGCTATGGGCTTTTCTAACTAGCTCTGCTCTGTAGCATGTCTTCATGAGAACTTTTGAGAAGTGGTTTTGTCACGTTTGAATACCAATGTGTATAACTTCTTACCGTATGGGCATAAAATTGAAGATATTGGGCATCCCAGGGCAGTAACAGAGGAAGCAGCCCACACAGATCTGGAACACAATAGCAATCACCAAGACCTTATTTCTGAAAGAGAAAAAGATGAGTAGGGCTGGATGGAAGGTGTTCAGCTGTTCTTGATTTCTGCTTTGAATAGACCAGAATTGGGTGATGGTCAATTGATCATTGGCAGAACTGGATCACTCAGTGGAAAGAAGCCAATTCCAGGGTAAGAAGGAAAATATTCCTACTCTGTTGTTGAATTCCCAAAATGGTCAAATTCAGTGAGAAATCAAATTTGATCTTGGGCTGGGGAAAGCTGCAGATGCTTTGCCAATTTTTCTGGGAAAGGAGCTTATTTCCTGGACACATGCTTGATTCAGATTTGCCCATCACTAGCATCATTTGGTCAGGAAAACACACTGTCCAACCAACACAAATTCAAAAACTAAGAGAACATGAGGTCGAACAACAGGTTGAATTTGTTGGGTTGGAAAAGTTAAGAAGAAAGAGTCCAGCTGTAGAATCTTATCAGCAAAGTTTAAATTTTGTGCCATTTGCCTACTGGAAAAATTATTTCTAGTAAGAACCTCCCTAGAGATTTAGGATATCTGTAATCCTTCCTATTACATTATAAATAGCACTTTTCCAATATGAGTACCAGTTCTTCAATGAGCCAAGTGGGTTCAAGGTTACAGCCTAATTCAACTTTTCTTTGGATAGCTCAAAGTCACTACTGAATTGTTGGACAATCCTGAAGGTTCCTTCATATTAATAGTTTGTTCACTGATCATATTGCTGTCAACATCTCAAAGCAACCATTGGCTACTATCACTTTGTTTTGATGTATAATATCACAATATAAAAGACATGAATTTGAAAAACTATGTTCCTAGTTGTGCCAGAGTAGGAAGATCTCACTTGGAGCTGCCGGGGTGTGATCTACCTGAAGAATCCTTGCTGGAAGACAGAAAGTCGTCGTGTCTTGCGGATAACCACATCTGCAATTTGGCACATCTCAATGCTGATGAAGAAGACGGTATAACAGGTGTACTCTTGGTAAAGACGTTGTCCAAATGTCTGAGAAGAGAAAGAAACGGTGGTGATATGAAGGCAAATTCAATAGATGACCACCAGCCATCAAATAACCCCGAGAACTTAAATATTTTTGAGGTTCTAAGACAATACAGAGTATTTACTCATAGAAGAGAATATTTGCAGCTCAGGGTTGAATGGTGGTGTCCTTGGTGTTCTCTGAGTTTGATTGTTTTCTTGCAGACATTTCATTACCTAACTAGGTGACATTATCAATGTTAGAAGGGAGCGGGGTTTGTTCTCTATATACTAGTGGCTTGCCCTGTCAGTGATAGTGGGAGTGTTCTACCAATTCATGCAAACAAGCTAAAAGTAATCAATCTAATCAAGGAATCATCAAGAACATTCCCGGTTACCAGGTTGGGTAAACATGGCCTGTGATTAAATAGTCCTGAGTTGCAACAATTGGAACATCAGGTTGGGAGTCGGGTTGGTCTTTCTCTTCTCTACTCACCCACTCTTGGCCATAGCTGTCTTGAACGTCCTGGATATGATCATTCTCCCAGGCGGCTCGAAGCCCTACGCACTTCAGTGGGAACCAGCCCTCTTGTGCCATGGCGGTGAAGTAATCAACAAAGCCAGCACATGACTGGATGGCTCCTGCAAGGCAAAACACCACAGGTTGTGTTGGATTTCTGGTCCTGCTGCACCTTGGCATCAGATTTTTAAGCCGGGGTTTCAATGTTTGGGTGAGCACATTTTGACAGTATATTGCAGGCACGTTCACCAAATGAGGTAAAGTAAGGAAGTTGTGCCTTGCTATCTCTTCCAGCTCACAAGGATGGTCCTTATCACCACCTTGTCTTCTGGCTTCTAGGCAGGATGGAATATTTATAATAATAATAATTTCCTGGCTTGTCTGTTTTCCATCTATTTTTATTTTTAATAGGTTTTTTTTATATTTTAACAAGTTTTTTTATATTGTTGTAAGCCGCCCAGAGT
This sequence comes from Thermophis baileyi, assembly GCA_003457575.1. NCBI lineage: Eukaryota > Metazoa > Chordata > Lepidosauria > Squamata > Dipsadidae > Thermophis > Thermophis baileyi. The sequence goes on from QLTV01002007.1 coordinate 341,366, forward strand.
CCCTTGGGAGTTGGGTGGCATAGAAATACGAATAAACTTAAACTTAATTGAAGTGATCCTACAAATGCCACTTTGCAGCATTTTAAAAGATTCTTTGTCAGGACAGAAACCTGGTACTCCTCACAGATACTGTATTGAAACTTCTGGATCTAGCCCTAATCTTGATGTCCTTTATGGTTAAGCCAGCCTTTCCTAACCCAGCATTCTCCCGCAATTTTGGGACTCCAGTACCTAGAATTCCCTACTGGTGTAGGAGATGCAGTCCCCCTGATACATCTGGAGAGGCCTCTGTTGGATAAGGCTAATCAAAACCTATTCTAGTAAGCTATCTAAAAAAATAATAATAAACTTTGAATGCTTATTGTAAAGTTGAATTAAAAGCACATTGCTCTCTAGCAAATGCATTCTCTTTTCCTAGCTCTAACCACTAGGTGACGCATTCTTGCATGCATACATACCAATCTGGAAATAGGAATAGACAGCTAGTGCTTCATTGACCAGGCGGTCCCGTCGAGGATTTCGGGGCTTCAGATGCATGATGTCGCTCTCAGCTCTTTCATAGGCCAGTGAAACCGAGGGGAACTATGGGAGAGGACAGAATATCTAAAATAAGCATTTGGCACACAAGAACAGCTTTAATTTCATCTCAGACTTGCTATGATGGACTCTGAAATTTTTGGAACTTGGTGTGGTGGATTAAACCTTTTGGAGCAAGAGTAGGCTTTAGACCTGTAAGGTTGGATTCATACAACACACTTAACCTGATAATTGAATTAATTTGTATCACTTGGGTTTACCTTGACCTAACCAATTAGGCTAAATTGGCCTAAACTGGTTAGCTACCTCGAAATTAAACTATTAAAAAAAGCACACCACCTTATAACTCATAAATACAGCCACTGGCTTAATGGGTTTAGTGTGTTGTGTGAATGCAACAATGATATTGCCTTAAACAGGCTGGGTTAACACTTCAGGCTAAGCCAAGATGAGGTTTGTTTCAAAAGAAGTGGCTTATACATCCACAAAATGGGACCCACAAAATTAAAGATGGTTTAGAGGGGGTGTGTCTCTTATTCTGCTTCCTGCAAACTTTAGTTTGGTCCTTTAGGACTCACAATGTCTGTGCACAACTCGATAAAGAGGATGGTGATGCAGCCAAGAGGAAGAGGGACACTGACGGTGATGTAGATCAAGTAGGGGGTCAGCTCTGGGATGTTCTTGGTCAAGGTATAAGCAATGGATTTCTTGAGGTTGTCAAAGATCAGGCGCCCTGGAGGGGAAACAAAGAAAAATGCAGAATATGAATGGCTTCCTTCTATGTGTTGTAAGAGCCGCGGTGGCGCAGTGGTTAGAATGCAGTACTGCAGGCTACTTCTGCTGACTGCCAGTTGCCTGCAATTTGGCAGTTCGAATCTCACCAGGCTCAAGGTTGACTCAGCCTTCCATCCTTCCCAGGTTGGTAAAACAAACTCAATTTCATTGAGGGCTGCATAAGGGTTGTGTTTGACCTCAGGGGCTGGGGTGGGCATGACCAGCTTGACGTCACTCATGTCAGGGGTGCCTGTGGTGGCCCGAGTGCTCCGCCAGTGAAAACAGGCTCCTGAGCTCCATTTTCGGCCATGACGGCCTCCTGCATCCCTCTGCCAGCAAAAATGGAACTCAGGGGGGCCACATGGGGCCTCCACAAGCTCCGTTTTCACTGGCAGAGGGCTGCAGGAGGCCGTCATGGCTGAAAACGGAGCCTGGGAGGGCCGCACACAGCCCTCCCAAGCTCCATTTTTGCTGGCAGATGCACCACGGGCCGGTCCGCTGTTTCCAGGGTTGCCTTGCGGGCCAGATCTCAGCACCCCGTGGGCCAGATCTGGCCCAGGGGCCTTGAGTTTGACACCACTGCAGTAAAATGAGGACCCAGATTGTTGGGGGCAATAGGCTGACTCTGTAAACCGCTTAGGGCTGTAAAGCACTGTGAAGTGGTATATAAGTCTAAGCCAGAGGTGGGTTTCAACAGGTTCTGACCAGTTCTGGAGAACCGGTAGCGGAAATTTTGAGTAGTTTGGAGAACCGGTAAATACCACCTCTGACTGGCCCCGCCCCATCTATTCTCTGCCTCCCGAGTCCCAGCTGATTGGGAGGAAATGGGGATTTTGCAGTAACCTTCCCCTGCCACGCCCACCAGGCCACGCCCACAGAACCGGTAGTAAAAAGTTTTGAAACCCACCACTGGTCTAAGCGCTATTGCTATTGTTCTAGGTGCGTGAGGACCACCTGTCTCAGAATCTCTCTAAGGAAGGGATCCTCCCCAGGAACTGACCCTGTTCAACGCCGGTGACAATGGAGGCAAAGTTGTCATCCAACAAGATCATATCTGCAGCATTCTTGGCTGCATCGGATCCAGCAATGCCCATCGCGACTCCGATATCGGCTTTCTTCAGCGCCGGGGAGTCATTCACCCCGTCTCCTGTAACAGCCACAATTGCACCCTGTGGACAAGAGCGAGAAGTGTGAGACTCGGGTTCTACGAACGGGGTTCAGAACAAAGATTCGTAATGGGCAACACTTCTCTTTAGTATTCCATCTGCTCAAAGGGTTTGCCATGCCATGTCTTTCTTCTTGGTCTCCTTCTGGAAAGGTATAGCTACCGTATTTTTTCCATGTATAAGATGATACTTTTTCTTAAAAATATTTACCTAAAAATGGAGGGGCGTCTTACACACATGGGGGGCTGAGAGGAGAACAGCGGTTGCGAAACTGCCGATACCTTATCTCTGCAAGCTAGCCTCACGAGCAAAACTTCCGATTGCAGAGACAAGCCAACAGGTTTCCTCCAATCATGAGCCTTATGTAACTGACGTTGGCAGAGAATGTGTAGCCAGTGCCCACATGCGACAGGGAGCGGTAATGTCAGAGCATTCTGAGCCCATAAAAATGTCAGAAAACTAAAAAATAAATACCGGTACCGGTAAGCGAATGTCTTACTCTGCAAAATAAATGTCTTCTATTTAATGTTTAAAATATTGATTTCTGAATTTTGGGTAAGAAAAGTGTGGGGGGGGGCATCCTATACATTGGGGTGTCTTATAGACCAAAAAATACGGTAATTAGAAGCTTCCTAATATCAGAACTGGTCCACCCAAAAGGAGCAGAGGCTGGGTGCTTCAGGCATTTCTATATATCCCAGAGTAATACAGTTAGCGATAGCAATAGCACTTAGACTTATATACCGCTTTACAGTGCTTTACAGCCCTCTCTAAGCGGTTCACAGAGTCAGCATATCGCCCCCAACAATCTGGGTCCTCATTTTACCCACCTCGGAAGGATGGAAGGCTGAGTCAACCTTGAGCCGGTGAGATTTGAACCGCCGAACTGCAGCTAGCAGTCAGCTGAAGTAGCCTGCAGTACTGCACTCTGACCACTGCGCCACCTCGGCTCTTAAGAACGCTTAAGAGTTAAGAACGCTTGTCCGTTCAGCCTAATGTATTTCACAAAGCAATTATGAAGATTTAAAAAAAATGGCAACCCTGCATTGTATTATCTTTGGAGGAAGGGAAGGATGCAGACAATTACTTAATTATGGACCATGTCCATGTAACATGCTTAACTTGTTTACTGGATTCATCAAAACCCATCTGGGAAGTTCATATCAAATTATAAATCAGTCGTGATTTATGGGGTTACACAAATCAATTATCTGTATTATGGTCACTGGCCAGCCTTTATACATATTAAAACCATAAGAAAAAAAAATCTAAGGGGAGAATTATCAGCGCTTGGTATTTTGTATAAATGATGTCACTGGTTCTGTAAATGTTCTGGTTTCAATGGGAAAGAAAAAAGTAGGTGTCAAATATATCTAACTTTTTTAATAAGAAGTTTGGATCTTACCAGTTTCTGACAGCTTTCTACAATGATGAGCTTCTGCTGCGGAGAGGTGCGTGCAAAGACCATCTCTGGATGCATCTTGAGGATCTCAACCAAATCTTCACTTTCCATATCTTTCAATTGACCTCCATTGACCACGCATGCCCTGGCATCTCTTGAAATAAGAAAGAAAAGCTCTTCAAGATTAGGAAACTTCCCAATAGCAACCCCAGCCATATGACTTCTTCCCTTGCACAGGATATCTTTCTTGTCTGGTGCCGCTGTCACTCAAAGTAGCTCTTTAACATGTCTGGGTATTAAGATGCTCACCGCTTGTTAACCTGCTCCACGGGGATGCGAAGGCGGGTGGCGATATCTTCAACAGTTTCGCTGCCCTCTGAGATGATGCCAACACTGGCAGCGATGGCTTTGGCGGTGATTGGATGGTCTCCTGTTACCATGATCACCTGGGGGAAAAAAATGGGAGAGGAGGTGGGGATTGCAGCAGTTGTTTCTGAAGTTATTTGTCATACACCCAAGTATCATGAGCCACGGTGGCGCAGTGGTTAGAGTGCAGTACTGCAGGCTACTTCTGCTGCCTGCCGGCTGCCTGCAATTTGGCAGTTCGAATCTCACCAGGCTCAAGGTTGACTCAGCCTCCCATCCTTCCGAGGTCGGTAAAACGAGGACCCAAATTGTTGGGGGCAATAAAACTGATTCTGTAAACCACTTAGAGAGGGCTGTGAAAGCACTGTGAAGCGGTATATAAGTGCTATTGCTAGTGCTATTGCTATCATGGGAGCTGAAGCCCAACATATCTAGAAGCCTCAAATTAGGAAATAACCATCCTAGGATCTTGTAAGATTTCCACGTGTCCACGTCTGGCTTTCACAGCATTATTACGAATACTTTCCCAACCATTGAAATCATCAGAACATCTGATGAACTTACCCGGATACCTGCAGTACGGCATTTCATGACGGCATCGGGCACAGTGGCTCTGGGTGGATCAATCATCGAGATAAGGCCTGCAAAGCATAGCCCACTAGTGGGGAAGTTTGTTTCATCACTGTCAAAGTGGTAGCCATGGGGGAACTCATTCTGGGGAAGGTAGAGGTGACAGAAACCTGTGGACAAGAGAGAAGCATTGCGAGACCTACTTCATAAGCCCATAAGTCGAACTACTTATTCAAATTCAATACAGCTCCATCTTCACTTAGCCCACAGTGCTCTTGGTGCTTCACTTGATATTTCAGGTTTCTCATAATCCAAGTAGTTGACACTGTTGTGGGTGCTGGTGGATACTTCGGTAGATGCCATACACAGGATGAAGCTCAAGAAGCTTGGAGACATTATTTAAATTTTCTGAATGCTGCTCATGTAAAACACCTCTGAGAAATTGTAGGAGAGTTCAGTGGTGGCTGCTCATGCTGCTCACGAGAGCATAATTGCTACCTGGAAGGGCTCAACAGGTCAGTGAAGGAGAAGATCCAGAAAGAGGGCATTTTGATGAGGTTCTTCTCAAAGATAAAGATGCCCTACCAGTAGGGAGTTGCAGAGATTTAAAAAAAAATACTTAATGAAAACTTCAGTCATTGATACCATTCTTTCTTACCCAGCACACGCTCGCCCAGTCCACCAAGGTCCATATAAGCTGTTTGGAAAGCTTCCCTCCATTGCTCGTCAAGGGCCAACTCCTGGCCCTTAATCATAATGGTGGAGCAGCGTTCCAGGATCCTCTCAGGAGCACCTTTCATCACCAGCAGATGGCGCTGGTCTCTGGGATCTTCAAGCTCATGGACAGACAGCTGAAAGTAAGGGAAGACCATAGAATCCATGAGATGTGTCCATACCCAACTTTCTAGCTTCTTGGCTTTTGGCAATGAACTATAAGTAGGAGGGAACCGAGTCTGGCTTTAAATGCCAGATTAATTCAGTACTATTTGAATCAGAGTTCCTTTTGGTGACCCTTGTTGAACTTTTTGGAACCAAGGGGACAGAAAGTCAGCTGCTAACCTGGAATTTGTTGGTGGAGTTGAAGGGAATCTCACAGACTTTTTTGTAGCGCTCCCGGTACTCCATGACGTTGCCGAGGGTGATTTCAGAGAATTTCAGTAGGGCAGTCTCTGAGGCATCTCCAATCACAATTCGCTGGGATTGAAAAGGGAGAGAAACATAGAAACAGGATTAGCACCGTTGAAGTGCTGGATGAATTTGCATTGATACTAGATCAGTGTTTCTCAAGTTTGGCAGCTTTAAGATGAGTGGGCTTCAACTCCCAAAATTCCTCAGAAGGCAAGATAGTTAAAATGAGGTTGGATAGCTCGTGCAGAAGCAAGTTTTCTAGGTTTTTGATTGCCCCTCACTTGGTGTCTATGGAGATTCTCAGTCATCCAGGTCATGGTTGTCCCAAAGGTGCTTTTTTTCCCCAAGAGGCAACTGGACTTTCTGGTTTTTCTTTGAAGACGTTTCACTTCTCATCCGAGAAGCTTCTTCAGCTTCTTCTTCTTGGATGAGAAGCGAAACGTCTTCAAAGATAAACCAGAAAGTCCAGTTGCCTCTTGGGGAAAAAAGCATCTTTGGGGCCCCTCACTTGGGTTTGAGTTGAATAGCTGACCTGACCTTGCTGCTTTTCTTGTGTTTCACAATAAGCCTCATCTTTTGATCTTAACTGGTTTGGTTGAGGATGCTAGGAGTTGCAACTAAATGCTTATTGTGGGCAAAACCTCTAGCCATTATACCACGCTGGGCAGTGTTTCTCAAATTTGGCCACTTTAAGACATGCTGATTGGGGAATTCTGGGAGCTGATGTCCACATGTCTTAAAGTGGCCAAGTTTCAGAAAAGTGGGTTTCCCTCACATCTTTTTCTTTATAAAACATTTCTTAGCATTGAATAACAGAGTTTTTTAATAACAGAGTTTTTACAATTTTGTTACATCTCTTGTAAAGATTCCTAAAATTTTAGCAAGCTTATGAAATTTATGGCGGTCTGTGCATTGCATATGTCAATCTCACCTCCAAGAACTGACTTGAGCAATGTGCTTCATATTAGCGAAACTGCTATCCAAACCATAGTTTTAATAATGGTAATAGCACTTAATCATCCATATGAATGTGGATCCATATGGTATTGATATGCAAACTATTAAACATGTTGTACAAGATTGGCCATCACATATGTTCTCTGGTTCCCTAGAAAATCTGCACGAAGCAATGCCAGAGCCTGGATAGCTGAATTGGACATCCACTGCCATCCATATAATTATGTGGATTGTGTGTATAGGTAGTCCTTGACTTACGACCACACTTGAGCCCCAAATTTTTGTTGCTAAGTGAGACATTTGTTAAGTGAATTTTGTTCCATTTCCTGGCTTTTCCTTAACAGTTAACAGTTGTTAAGTGAATCACTGTTAAATTAGTGACACAATTGTTCAGTGAATCTGGCTTCCCCATTGACTTTGCTTGTCAGATGTTTGCAAAAGGGAATCACATGACCCCGGGACACTGCAATCGTCATAAATATGAGTCAGTTGAAGTTGGTATTTAACACCGGATAAGTTATCTAGATGGAATGTATAAAGGTATTTCAAATGAATATTGGAAGTGTAAAAGTAAAGAAGGGACTTTTTATCATCTATGGTGGTGGACATGTTTGATAAAGCAAAGAAATTTTGCAGTAAGATTCCATATTTTAATACAGAAAATTCTTAAAACGATGATAAAGAGGAAACCAGAAACTTTTCTTTTGGGTTTAATGGCAAAAGACTTGGAGAAAAATTTTGGAACTTTGATCGCAAAAAGAGGATCACATGACCCCAGGACACTGCAACTGTCATAAATACGAGCCAGTTGCCAAGCGTCTGAATTTTAATCACGTGACCATGGGGATGCTGCAACGGTTGGAAGTGTGAACAATGGTCATACGTCCCTCTTTTCAGT
>QLTV01002007.1:371685-400994 GCA_003457575.1 Thermophis baileyi
TGGTGACCCAAACGGGATGCAATATTCTAAGGGGGGGGGGTGTCTTACTAAGGCTTTATAACATTATAAAGTGGTATTAGCACTTCTTGATTCTATCCCTCTGTTAATGCAGCCTAGAACTGTGTTGGCTTTTTTGGCAGCTGCTGCACACTGCTGGCTCATATTTAAATGGTTGTCCACTAGGACTCCAAGATCCCTCTCACAGTTACTACTGTTGAGCAAGGTATATACATAAGTGCTTTGTGAACAGTGTATTGTCGGGGTCAATCTGCTTACATAATAGCAATTTCCCCGCTCCTAATTTCTACCTCTGTTATCCAAACATTTATAAAATAAGTCCCATGTTCGAAAATACTCTGTGTCTTCTTTTTCTGTTATCTTTAATGTCAGTCTGTCCATTTCTGCACAGTCTAATATTTTTTTAATGACATCTTCTTCTCTCGGAGTTTCCTCTTTTTTCCCAATACTGTGCGAATACAATCCTTGCTGCTGTCCAAACATATAATATTAAATACAAATTCCCCCTTTCATACTAATTTTATAGAGCCACAGCTCTACGGTGTGCGTGGGATGTGACCTTGTCAAAATCTTTAAGTTGCAGGATTGTGATAGAAGCCCTGCCCTATACAAAAGGGACATAACTTGGATCACAGTTCCATGCCTTCCGTCTTGAGTTATTTATTTCTATTTCTGAGTCTATTGCAGAAACGAAGGACATTATAAACATGCCACATTTTTTCTTCTTCCATGTCCTCAAGGCAGGGGTGGGCTGCTGGGAGTTCGGTGGGGTTCAGGAGAACCTCTAGCTAAGATTCTGTGCCGTTCGGATAACCCCCAAATCCCACTTCTGGCTGGCCCTGCCCACCATGCCCCTCCCCTCCCAGGAGTCCCCACGCGGCCTGTTTTGGATGCAGGTAAGTGCAGGGTGCATGCGGAGGCTCGGGGAGGGCGAAAAACAGGCCTACCGGAAGTTTGGGAAGGCCAGAGGGCCTCCGGAGCATGGGGAGGCCATTTTTGCCCTCCCGGAGGCTCAAGGAAAGCCTCCAGAGCCCGGGGAGGAGAAAAACAACCCCCCCCGCCGTGGTGCAGGAGGCTGACTAGGCCACACCCACCATGGCCACACCCACCCAGCAACCGGGCAGAGAACCCCTTGCTAAAATTTTTGAAGCCCACCCCTGCCTCAAGGTATTGTCTTTATCTCATCCAGATCATGAGCGAGATGGCCTTTGTTGTCTTTAACAGTTGTGGTGTACAAGCAGTAGCGTCCTCTCATTTCATCCCATGTTAACTTCAAAGTATATCAAATTTGATTTGTTATCCATCTCCTTTGCAGGAAGCCAGATGGCTACGGTAATGGAACAGAAGCCATAGAGGCACAATAGGGAACTGGGATAGGGACAGCCAATGTTATTTATAAAGGAGAATATTTGTAGCTCAGGGTTGAAATGAGGGGTCCTTGGTGCTCTCTGAGCTTGCTTGTTTTCTTGCAGACGTTTCATTATCCTAACTAGGTAACATTACTGATGATGTTACCTACCTAGGGTAACGAAACGTCTGCAAGAAAACAAGCAAGCTCAGAGAGCACCAAGGACCCCTCAATATTATTCATTTAATGTACCGTGTTTCCCCAAAAATAAGACCCTGTCTTATATTTTTTTGAACCCTGAAATAAGCGCTTGGCCTTATTGCCATGCACTCAAAAGCCCGATTGGGCTTATTATCAGGGGATGTCTTATTTTGGGGGAAACAGAGTCCCTTGGGAGTTGGGCGGCATACAAATTTAATGAATAAAATAATAATATTTGTTTAAAAGATTTATATGGCTGCCCATCTTAAGAAACTCTGGCTAGTTCACAACAGTAGAACCAATAATTAGAAAACAATTAGAAAACTAATCAAATATAAATAAATAAAAAACCCTGTGCCTTCACCGTTCCTTGGTTTTCCCTGCAGCGAGCTTCAGTTATTCTCTTTTCATGCTTTCTGTTCATACATGATTGTGTTGGTACGGTTTTCTCTGACCCAAAGATGGGTGGAGAGCAATTGAGAAGGCCTCCCTTTTAAAGCTCCTTCATATTCTCCACACGTATAAAAGCCTCCTCTGATGATGTCATTGCAGGAGGAGAACCGTAGAACAAGCAGAAGCAAAGCAACTGATTTGGTGATTTGTTTTACAATGGGAGAGGTCTGCAGTATTTCAAATACTTTGCATGAAGTTTTGTTGGAGCAAAATCTCTCTCTGAAGCTTTGCGCAGCCTCAGCCCTAATAAATATGCCTCTCAAGTTTTAGCTGCAAGTTGTTGAGTGAAAATGAGGCTCAGAGGTATACATGCTGCAGAGGAAGCTTCCAATATTTGGAGAGAAAGGCTTTGTGTATCCTTCTAGCAATACTCCATGGATTTCCCATGGGCCTTTGCATCATAACCACCCTTCTCTAGAGGACCTTGATAAGACCTTGCATTAAAACTCCCGGGAGCTTCAACATGTCAGCAGATCTCCACTTATCAAAGCCAAAGTTCTTTGGAAAATGTTGCCCACTCTTATTCTTATCAACGGGTGACCTTATGAAGCAGGAAGGAGAGATAGGGAAGGAGCAGCATTAGCGTACAAAGGAAAACAAACACATGTGACAACTTGCTTTTTGGACTGCAGCTCAATGTACAGTTTGAATTGTACCAGAGTCATATCCTGAAGCAGTGGTGGGTTGCTGCCGGTTCGGACCGGTTCTCCCGTACTGGTGGCGGAAATTTGCACCCGCTCGCCGAACCGGCAGCGATGGCCAGCTGTCCACGCCTCTGAACTAGTTCTCCAGTCATCGCAGCTGGCAAAAAACCCTCTGCGCACATGCAGAGGCTTCTGTGCATATGCAGAGGGTTATTTCTGTGACATGACATCGGCGCACACACACACAAAACACGCACTTCCATCACGATGCGAACCGGTAGGGAAGGTACTGTAAGTGGAACCCACCCCTGTCCTGAAGGCTGGGAACTTGCTTGTCATCTTGCCAAGAAGACCATCTACATGTGTTTTGCAACCAAAGTGATGACACTGCTGTGGACACATAGGTGCATCGGTGCCCTTAAATGTGTAAAGAAAAAACTCGGTTAAGAAACACCAGTTGGACTCAATTTCTTGTTTCAGAAGCCTTGTTTCTTTGTTGGGGGGTGGGGGGAGTTCTCAAGCATATCAAGCCGACATAAAATTACGAATCGTAAAATATCTCTGACTTGAAGGAATCAATGTGCTGAAGAGTTTGGGGACCCTTGCTCTGCAGAAGGATGTCCCTCACTTCCCACAGGAAGTTTTGACAGAATAAACCCCCTTTATTAGTTTCCCTTACAATATATAATAATGAGTTTGGTGTAGCATTTGAGGGGCTGGCTTAGAAACCAGGAGACTGTGAGTTTAGTTCCACTTTAGGCATGAAAAATTAACTGGGTGACTTTGCTCCAGTCCATCTCTCTCAGTCCAATCCAATTTACAGATCCAATTTACAGAACCCTAACCCTAACCCTAACCCTTACCCTAACCCTAACCCTAACCCTAACCCTAACCCTAACCCGTTATTATGTGTAGCATCAAGTACTTTGATTTTTTGTTGTATTTCGCCCTAACTATCCCCAAGAGGAAAAGTTTGGGTTTAAATTCTATTTGACATTTGATTATGTCTTGCAGCCAATTCTGTATATTCTTCCAATTTCTTTTCACTTCAGGGCATAACCACCTTGTCCCTGTTTGCATTTCCAGCATTTTGGGTTTAAATTTGAGTACATCTTAGCCAATCTAGCGGGTGCCAAATGCCAACGATAAAACATTTTATATTGATTTTCCACGGCCACGGATTTAGTAATTGTGTAGTTTTTGTTCCAAATTTTTTCCCAATCTTCCAATTCTATATTATGTCCGAAATTCTTGGCCCAAGCAATCATGGGTTCTTTTACCACCTCCTCTGCTTTGTCAAATTCTAGTAGATAGTTATATATTTTAGATATTAATTTTCCTTCTGGACCTACCAAAGGTTTATCTAATTGTTTCGGTTCGGGTTCCATTCCATATTCCTCTACATCCTTCTTGTATCTGGATTGTACTTGTAAGTAAGGCCACCAGTCAATGTATATTCCTTGTTCCTTTAGCTCTTGATTATCTTTAAGTTTCCCCTGGGAATCCAGAATTTCATTACATCTATATGTTCTAGCAATATCCAATGTATTGGGGTAAATCATTGCCTCCATGGTGGATAACCACCCTGGAATCCTCATATAATGTTTATTCCTAATGTCTTCCCAAGTTTGTATCAACAAATCTCTTATTTTATATCTATAGAAATATGAGTGGTTTTTTTTTTTTTGCCTTATCCCACAAGAATGCATGCCACCCCTTTTGCAGATCATGTCCTTCTAGTGTTAGAATTCTTCTATTTTTTAAGTTTACCCAATCTCTAGTCCATACCAGGATTGCTGCTTTATAATAGAGCTCCCACGCCGGGAGTCCAAAGCCACCTCTACTTCTACTATCCTGAAGTGAAGATAGTTTTATCCGCGCCTTTTTACCTAACCAAACAAATTTTGTAGTTATTTTATTTAAATCTGTAAAAAAAACCTTTATCCAATTTTATAGGAATTGTTTGGAATAAATAGAGTAATTTAGGTAAAATATTCATTTTGATAGTTGCTATTCTTCCTAATAGTGATAATTGTAGTGTCTTCCAATTTTCCAAATCCTTCTTTATTTGTTGAAGTAGTTTTATGTAATTATCATCTTTTATTGAGGATCAACTTGCTGTTAACCAAATTCCTAAACATGCGCTCATGCGCAGCAGAGACCCAAAGACCAGCTGGCCGGCAGGAGGCGGGGCATCCCAACACCGGCAATGCAGCAAGAGGTAAGATCTTTTTCTTTCGTGAGCTTCTGTTTCGTCGTTTGCAGGGAAACAGAAGCTCACGAAAGAAACGTCACAGAGAGCTGAGCTGGGGTGACGGTGCACGTGCCAGCAGAGAGGGCTCTACGTACCACCTCTGGCACGTGTGCCATAGGTTCACCATCATGGCTATAGGGTATTTTTGCTGAAAACTGATAAGTAAACACTATTTTGGGGGAAAAAACATTGTAAATTGCAGTCTTGTGACTGTGGGACACTACAAATGATGGTAAATGTGGGTCAATTGCTGAGCAACCAAATGTATCATGTGACCACAGGGAGCCCATGTCCATCTGAGCTTTGGAACTGTGTCATTAAGTACCTTTTGGTGGGGGTGTCTATTATAACTTTGGTCACTAAGCAACCAGTCCTAAGTCCAAGACTACTTGTATTAAAACCTAAAGTATATATAAAAATCAAGAGTCCAAAAGTAATTAAAAGAAGGGATAGGAAGATTTGATTGGTGTAGGGCAGTATAAAAGGTTAGTATGTGGGAGACTATATCTAACAAATTAAGGAGCATTCTAATACGTTGAACTAGGTGCTCACTAAGTCTAGTTTATGGCAGAGGTCATCATCTGACGAATTTTGAGTGTTGCTGCCACAGCATATTTAAGGCATTTGAATAATTGCTCTTCATTGCAGTAAAAAAAATGGAGACTTTCCTTTCTAGTAAACATAAACAAGATTATTCAACTTTCTCTCTCTCTCTTTAGCAATGTGGAGAATTCAAGCAACTAATTGAAAATGTACCAGGAAATAAAAATCACCAGAGTTTTACAGCATTGATTTATTGATTGATATAGCACCAAGAAGTGCTCAAAGTAGCTGATGAAAGCCTCTTGCAGAATCAACCCAGTGCAGGCCCAGATCTCACTCATTTGCATGAATCGTAAGGGGCCAGGCCATGTAGAGATCAAGGTAAAAGATCTCTTGTTTTCATCTATGAAATATTGAGGAGAATTACAGTTGAATAAGGGAAGCTGGGTTGGCTAGACAGGAGCACTAGAGAGCAGGTGGGAGCTGTCCAGATATTTGGATGGCTAAGCATCGTGCAAGCTGTAGTCCCAAACATCTTCAGGAAATTTAATTTCCTCACTAGGTTGGATCCTTGAAGACAGCTCTGAAAACCTCTGGGAAAGATAGTGCTGAAATGTTACGGGACTAGAGGGGTAATGCTCAAATATATAGGAGATATTTAATTTAACTGATTGCAATTAAACTTACATAAGTTAATTCAAATGTCATTTTGAAGCCCACCATTTAGGCCAACTCTAGAATAAAATGAAAAAAAAAATGGTCAGATGAATGAAAAAATATTCTGTTACTGGCTGAAACTCACATTAAGGCCATTCCATTGTTTTCCTTGACAATACGAAGATAACTGATCAGTTCATTGAACAAAAGGACCAGTCTGGTGTAGCAGTAGTAGTTAAGATGTTGGATAGGGAAGACCCAAATTGAATTTCACGTTTGACTATAGAGCAGATTGAATGATTGTGCGCTGTCACAGCACTGTTGTTTTGGGGATAAATAAAAGGGAGAGGAAAATCCATAGATTAGACCTTGAACTGCCAGAAGAAATATAAATTATATACATGTAAGAAACAAACTAATAACCCTGGCTAAAGTGATATTGTTCCAGGTAGCCAATGGACCTCCTATGACCTTCATCTGGAGATCTTTTGATATCATAGAGTTGCATCACACATGAGATTTATCACTTGATGTGGATGGGTTACTGCTAGGGAGAACTTTCAGAATGTTAGAAATTGGCTCAGGTGCAAGACTTTGAAGTTCTCATGCTCTACTGCTGACCATCAAGTCAGTTCAATGTGCATATGAATGGAATGATGCCGACAACGTTACTTCCAACCAAGGCTTTTGGGTAAAGCTGTGTGATAAGATCCTCACATAATGCCTGATGTTCTAACGGACTTCACTTGGATGTCTAACACTTGGAAGCCTAGAAGCGGAGTGAAGTTAAGGTGATGTACAGAGTCCACAAAATGATCCCGACGCCAATTGCACAATAGATAAATATGCGGGCCAGCCTGGAGTTCTCTCGAGCAGATGTATAGTTTCCATTTCGGTTGGATTCTTGAGTCTGAAGAGAAAGAGACATAAGAATCAGATTGGTGAGCAGTTGAAACTGAGAAGCATCTCCAGAAATAAGGTGACCTGCAGTAGTTGTGGAATGATCAACCGACTTGGAACGTCAACCCATCTTGTTTGTCAGGTATTCTCACATTACTATTATGTGATAGGTTGACACAAGCCTTGCAAGATGAAGCTTACTTAGATCTCAAGCTCCAAACTAGAATCTTGAGATCCTCTGACTGGAACCAGATATCAAATTCTGGCTCAGAAAGTTAACATAGCCTAGAATCAATGAACTGGGTGTCTTTGAGCATATATGGTGTTAGGAATAACTTTTACCAGGGCCAAACTCATAAGCTCTTTTAGTAGAGAAAACAGAACAGAATAACTGATTTGGAAGGGACCTTGGGGGTCTTCTAGTCCAACCCTCTGGTCAGGCAGGAAACCCTATGCCATTTCAGACAAATGGTTGTCCCATCTCCTCTTAAAAATGTCCAGTGTTGGAGCATCCACAACTTCTGGAGGCAAATCATTCCACTGATTAATTGTTCTGTCAGGAAATTTCTCCTTAGTTCTAAGTTGCTTCTCTCCTTGATTAGTTTCCATCCATTGCTTCTTGTTCTGCCCTCAGGTGCTTTGGAGAATAGTTTGACTCCCCCTTCTTTGTGGCAACCCCTGAGATATCGGAATACTGCTATCATGTCTCCCCTAGTCCTTCTTTTCATTAAACTAGACATACCCAGTTCCTGCAACCGTTCTTCATATGTTTTAGCCTCCACTCTCCTAATCCTCTGTTGCTCTTCTCTGCACTCTTTCTAGAGTCTCAACATCCTTTTTACATTGTGGCGACCAAAACTGAATGCAGTATTCCAAGTGTGGCCTTAGAATAGGCATATCCAATTCCAGCAACTGTTCTTTATTATGTTTTAGCCTCCAGTCCCCTAATAATCTTTGTTGCACTTCTCTGTCCTCTTGTATTGTTTTACATCGTGTCAACCAAAACTGGATGCAGTATTCCAAGAGTGGTCTTACCAAGGCATTATAAAGTGGTATTAACACTTCACATGATCTTGATTCTATCCATTCTAGACCATGGATTTTTAAAATAGCTCCAGGTTATTTTATATTGGATTACTTCTGATTTATAAACCTAAAGGTGACAGATGCTCTAATAAAGCACCAATTGTTCTAATATTCTACAAGAAACATTGCGAAACCTTTCCCATTGTAGGATGAATTAAGAAGAACAATGGGATGACATCATGGTCAGTAAAGAATTTTTGGAAGTAAAAAGGCAAACAGTCTATTAATTTCTTTCTTTAGGATGGCATATACTGCAGGTGAAGTAGTGCCTATTTCATGGTATGCTTGTATGTTTTAAACTATCTTCAGAACAATTTATGATAATTGTGCCAAATAATATTTTCTGATTAATATTGAGAGATGGCATGGTGCTTTTCTGGAAAAATATACTTTGGTAACAGTAAATGTGGTTATCGAATATATATGATATGAACCCCAAATAGCTCACAAAAAGCCTTTTTAGATTTGTAAAGGATTCATTATTTACCATTAGATCACGGTAACACCAATCAATGTGTATTATTTACTCTCTTTAAAATGTCAATAAGAATATATGATAAATTATGTGATAAGAGATATAATTAGTTGACCTATTGTTTTGCCAAGTGTCAGGCAGTGGCAAGGTGCCAGAGATTGATTGATTGATTGATTGATTTTGTCAAGCATGTATGAGAAAACAATTATAAGTATGAACATAACATATAAACATATAAGTATAAACAAGATTGGTTCTTTGAGACTCCAGAGACAATGAATACATCACTAAGTGAAGAGATTTCAAGCTTTATTGTTTTAATTCTGGTAGAAATTAAATGGAAAGACAAGAAAGCATAACATATTAATTAGGGAACCCCGTTTCAAGCTGTGGAGAGACCCATATGCTCTGGCTACGCAGCTCTGAGCTCAAGCCAATGCAGAGTCTCAGCTTAATGGGCAATATTCAGGTGTTTTTTTTAAATTAAAACCTAGCACCAAGACTTCATGATCCTTCTTATGTGGTCACAAGATTAGAAGCCCTAGTCTTGACTAGATAATTCTGGGATAGGAATCAAGTCAGGTAAGACAAAGTTATCAGCAGATGTGTGAAGACTTCCTCTCCCCTTATTCATCAAGCAAGAGTGAAAATGAGCAGGTTAAACAAGCAGAATGAGTTCTCAGCTTCAACTTTTCTTAATATGAAGGAAAAATCAAAATATATCATTAACTCCTCAAAATACACTTGCCTTCTATATTGCCACTATACCTATTCTCTCTCCCTCCCTCCCTTTCTCTCCCTCTCCCCTCTCTCCCTTTCTCTCCCTTTCTCTCCCTCTCTCTTCCTCTCTCCCTTTCTCTCCCTCCCTCCCTTTCTCTCCCCCTCTCTCGTCTGTCTGTCTGTCTATCTATCTATCTATCTATCTATCTATCTATCTATCTATCTATCTATCTATCTATCTATCTATCTATCTATCTATCTATCTATCTATCTATCTATCTATCTATCTATCTATCTATCTATCTATCTATCTATCTATCTATCTATCTATCTATATCTCTCCCTATCTCTACTTCTATCTATCTATCTATCTATCTATCTATCTATCTATCTATCTATCTATCTATCTATCTATCCATCCATCCATCCATCTAGCTATCTAGCTATCTAACCTCTAGTTATTTATCTATCATCTAGCTATCCATCTATCCATCCATCATCTATCTATCTAATGATTAAGTATTGAAGTTCAAATCCCCACTGACCAAGAGTTATTTGGATAAAGTTGTGCCATTCATTCTTTCAATTCAAGCTACTTCAAATATGGTACCGGTATGGATGAAAGATAGGGACCCTCCCCTTCCCTACCATTTTGAGCTCCTAGAGGAAAAGCATCTGCAAATGAATAACAAAATTTGGCAGAATACAAATGAATGAACGAATGAACGAAGAGCTAAATATGAATACTATAAGAAGGAAAAACAGGCAACTAATCCTAAGTGAAGATATCGTGATGTCACATATTCTGTTCCTCTGCAAATGCCACTACTTTATACTCTCTTACTTGTCCCCTTACTAATCTCTTTCCCTGTAGCCACGCAGCCCCTGAGGAACATCTCATAGTGCTGGAGCTATGAAAGGGGCTCTTGATGAGTTCCAGAAGCTGGAGCCCACCTACTTTAAACCATTAGATTCTGTCCCTTTCATTTTTCCAAATATAACTAAGAGGGACTTCGGGGAAAAAAAATAAAAAGTCCAAGCTCCCTGCCACCTGCAGCACCCGTTCCCAGAGAAACTTACCTTTACAGAATAAACCATGGTCACCAACTCACCTTTATGGAATAAATCACAGCCACAATTCCAAAGGGTAGGAAACAACAGAACATGGTGCAGAGGGAGTAGCGCAGGTAGTCAGGCTCACTGGTGGTCTGGACGTGTGAAATAAAGATATCCTCCTGAGACTCAACAAATAGATCTTGTCGGGGCTTTGCAGAAGGTGGATCCTGGTACATCTGATACTGTGGTGGTGGTGGTGGTGGTGGAGGCATTGAGGAAGCTGCCCCATAGCCCAGAGAAGATGGTGGTTCAACGTGGAATTTAAGTGAATCAGACTCTTCACAAGGTTTTTGTTCAGGATAAGGAGAAGGATTTTGGGGGACAGGAATAAGGGTTTCATAGCTTGGGTTGGTCATCATGCAGAGCTGCTCTCTCTCTTTCTTTTGTTACGGCCAGTGGGGTCCTATCTTGGCTTCTGATTGTCTTCCACTTCAACTGCCCTGCAGTGAAGCTGCTTAGGTTTTTCTCCTTGGTGGTACCTAATGTCTGTTTTCCAACTCTTGCTTCTGTTCTTGGCAAGCCTTCTCTTGTTTCCTTGACGCAATACTTTATAATGCAGTTTCCTTCTTTTTTATCTTGTTAAGAGACCGCTATATATTGCTCTGGCTCTCCAGCGGGATGACATCACTGTGTCTTGAGGATCAGGAGAAAGAGTGGGTAGAATAAATAATTAGGCAGCCAGGATGAACAGAGTGATGGATACTGGACACGTCCTATGGAAAGGGGTGCCAGGCTGGAGTCTGATAGGATGCAGAACATCTGTTAGTCCAAAGGCTAATTAAATAAGCCCAAATAAAATAAAGTCCAAATAAACCAGGTTTGTATCGGCATGTTCAGAATTTCAGTACAAAATTAATGGGCCAATTTTGGGTGGGGTGGGGTGGGGAATGCTGAAATGAAAAGGAGGCCATTTACAGAAGAGGGCCCATGCCTCAGGTGAACAGAACAGTAGGTAGTGCTGATGGAGAAAATCTGGACTAAGGGTTTTAAGAAATACAGTTGCATTTGCCCTCCCATCCAGAATTCTCCAAAATTCAAATAAGAGTCAACCCTTTTGCTCTGAGGAGTATAGAACACATGTTGGTAGGCCCCAGGCCATTGTTTTTGTGCCCCTGTTATAGGTGGACAGACTTTCGTACTTGCACACACAAATACACGGACATTGTGTCTTGCATATCTTCATAACTGAAGAATAACATTGGTCCAGCCACTGACAGCTGAGTATAAAAGAGCTGTCAGTGCCTCAGAAGCTGCTCGCTCTCCCAGACTGTTAGCGAACGGAGCGAGTCACTGTTAGAACTAACTATTAGCCTTTGTTAGCATTAAACGTTTGTTAAACGTAACCTGCCTCGCCTAATCGTTGCCTTGTTCAGCGAATCGAACATAACAGTTCTGGAAATGTTCCAGGGATCCATCCAGAGGTGGTATTCAGCCGGTTTGGACTGGTTCGAGCGAACCGGTAGTGGCCATTTTGACCAGTTCGGAGAACCGGCAAATACCACCTCTGGTTGGCCCTGCCCTCCCGCCCCCGCCATTCCCTGTGCTATATTCCGTTTTTTTAGCTCAGCTGATTTGCGCGGCAGAGCGGATTGCCGCACCTCAGCTGAGCTAAACAACAGCTGAGCTAAACAACCAGCGCTGACACAGAGGGCTGTCTTTGAGTGCTGCCATGTTTTCGAGTCACACGTGCGAGCCAAGCGCATGCGCGGAAGGTTTTGTGCATGTGCAGACACATGGGCACGCACTCACATTTTTGGTGCTGCTGGGTGAACCGGTAGGTAAATTATGTGAATCCCACCCCTGGATCCATCATTGACTTTGTTGAACCCAACTGCTCAATGTCCTAAAATCCAGGAAGAACAATCCCAGCAGATGAACAATCAGTCTCTCTTTGAAATCTCCATCAATGAAAAGACTGTTCACCCTCAAAGTAGTTCAATTCAATTCAATTCAATTCAATTCAATTCAATTCAATTCAATTCAATTCAATCCTTTATTGTCAGAGTACAACGTGTGTACAATGAGATTGGCTGAGCCTCCCTTCATGCACCCCCCCACCCAATAGAACTCACAGTGAAAGACAAAAAATCCCTGACCCAGTGAATCCTACTAACAAACATACAATCCTACTACTCCATGTGAGCTTATTGCACATCGTGCCGGTCCCGCAAGTCAATCGTACTACGTTGTTATAAAGTTATTTTCCTATTCCTATTCTCCTATTAAATTGTTTTTATATTCAAGATTCAGATGAAAGGGGCAAATGGAGTAATTATTATTAATTCAGGTTGTACCATCCATCTTGTCGCATCTGACGTGGCCGCGTGATGACAAAAGTGTCTGCTGATTGGCTGAACTCCCGGCTCCTACAAGAGCGGGAGATTGCCGGCCGGGGATTGGCTAGGGCGCTTGACAGCTGGCATATAAAAGAGCTGTCAAGACGCCGTATGTCGCTCGCTCCCTCTCATGGTTAGCCAGGAGCGAGTCATTGTTAGCCTGATGTGTAGCCTCAATAAAAAAGAGTTAGACGCCAATGGGATTCACCCAACCCCATTCAAGCCATACAAAAGGCACCTCCTCCATCAAACAGAACTGAGTTGCAGGCTTTTCTTGGACTTTTAAACTTTTACAATATGTTCTTGCCTCACAAAGCCACAGTAGCAGAACCCCTCCATAGGCTATTAAGTGTTAGCGCTCCCTGGAAGTGGGGGAAAACAGAAGCCACCGCCTTTGCAGGGGTTAAGTCCCTTCTAACTTCAGACTGCGTGTTAGTTCAATACAACAGCTGCCTGCCTTATCCCTGGCATGTGATGCTTCTCCCTACGGCGTCGGAGCGGTGTTGAGCCACCAGTTGCCCAACGGCACCGAGGCCCCCATAGCCTACTTCTCCAGAACATTGTCACAAGCTGAAAGAAATTATAGTCAGCTCGATAAGGAGGCCCTTGCCCTCGTATCTGGAGTGAAAAGATTTCATGACTACCTGTATGGCCGTTTTTTTCGCCTGGCTACTGACCATAAGCCTCTTCTGGGAATTCTGGCGGGCAACTGGCAAACCCTGCAAATTCTCTCACCGTGAATGACCAGGTGGACAGTATTCCTCGCGGCTTACCATTATAAGTTAGAACACCGACCTGGCAAAGCTATGGGGCATGCAGATGCCTTCAGCCGTTGCCCGCTGTTGTTACCAGTAGAGGATCCTGCCCCTGTCTCGAACGTCAAGCTGATCGAGGACCAGCTGTTGCCCATCACTGCTGAGGATATTGCCAGATGCATCGAGAAGGACTGCATGCTGGCCCAAGTAAGAGACTGGGTGCGCAGGGGGTGGCCCTTGGGAGAGATAGCTAGGGAGTTTCACCCATACAGAACCAGACAGCACGAGCTATCCGTGCTGAGAGGGTGCATGCTTTGGGGGAATAGAGTAGCAGTCCCCACAGTATTGCAAAAGCCTCTGCTAAGGGCGTTACATGAAAGTCACCCTGGTATAGTCAGGATGAAAGCCCTTGCCTGTAGGTATCTGTGGTGGCCAGGACTTGATCAGGCTATCGCTGAGTGGGTAGAGACCTGCCCACAATGCCAGCAGTCACGTCCAGCACCCCCAACAGCACCGGCTAGGGAATGGGAGAACCCCAAGGCCCAGTGGTCCCAAATCCACGTTGATTTCGCCGGGCCCTTCCAGGGACTGACCTTCATGGTTGCGATAGACGCCTACTCTAAATGGGTCGAAGTAGTCCCCATGAGGTCAACCACGGCGGAAGCCACCATAAAGGTCCTTCGCCGATTATTTACAACGCATGGCCTGCCAGATGTAGTGGTGTCCCATAACAGACCCCAGCTAATGTCGGTGTACTTCCAAACCTTTTTGGCCTCCCATGGGATCCGACATGCTACTATAGCCCCATGGCACCCTGCTAGCAACGGGCTGGCGGAAAGGGCAGTTAGAACAGTAAAGGAGGCGCTGGCTAAGATGGGGCCAGGGGACTGGGTGACCAAATTAGACAGATACCTCCTAGCCCAGCACTCCACGCCGTGCCCCTTAACCAAGCTTAGCCCAGCTGAGATGTTAATGGGCCGGCGGTTAAGAATTGATCTGGACAGGGTGCACCCTACCTACGCCCTGGCCAAGCCCGCAGAGCTAACCTACAGGGCCCACTATTTCCACCTGGGTGATTGGGTGTTCGGCCAAAACTTTGGGGGAGGTTCCAGCATAGTCACTCAAGTAAAAGGTCCCCAGTCTTACATGGTGGCAATAAGTGACGGCTGCCTGTGGCACAGACATATAGACCAACTGAGGAAACGATGCAGACAGGAACGCGCAGAGGCTGACAGGGACCCACAGTCAGAGACAGTTTCTCCAAACATCCTAACCGACGACGAGTCTGAAGACCACCCACTTCCCACCAGGAATGCCGACCCCAATCGATCGCCAGACTCACCTCCTAGCTGTAGCCCATCACTGCAGACAACGCCCCACACTCCAGTCCAGGAGGCCCTAGCCACAAACCAGCACACCGCGAGAGAACCTGTTGAGCTGCGCAGATCTACGAGGATCCAGCGACACCCAACCTACCTAGACGAGTATGCATGCGCTATCCAGGGGGAAGGAGTTTCGCATCTGACGCGGCCGCGTGATGACGAAAGTGTCTGCTGATTGGCCGAACTCCCGGCTCCTACAAGAGCGGGAGATTGCCAGCCGGGGATTGGCTAGGGCGCTTGACAGCTGGCATATAAAAGAGCTGTCAAGATGCCGTATGTCGCTCGCTTCCTCTCATGGTTAGCCAGGAGTCAGTCATTGTTAGCCTGAGGTGTAGCCTCAATAAAAAAGAGTTCATTTGTTTCCGAGACTTGCCTCTCTCATTAATCGCCTCATTAGCAAACATTACACATCTCATCTAACCAACTCTGGGTAGCTCTACTTTAGACTATAATGTATAATTCAGTGATACATTCCCATTAGACCTTACACTGCTCCCTGGGGGCACAAATTACCAGTCTTGTCTAACTCCCGAGTGGCAGAATCCTACCACCTATAGCTCCATTTTCCACATTTTTCATTGAAAGATCTTTGTGGTCTTCAGTTGGACTAATTCATTTTGCCAACATTTTCTGAGAGAGGCAAAAGAGAAGAACTAATAAGTGCTGTATAACGGAGAAATATCTCTTTTTGTGACTTGGAGATTCTACTTCCATTACCATTATTACATTGCACCATTTTGTTTTGAAGCAGTCTGACACTGCGGATTCAATCAATTTATTTGAATTATGCTTTGCATGGAATATTATGCCAGTGCATTGTCTGTTTCTGCCTCGTTTTCCATACTGAGAAGTTACTGAGAGTTAATAAAATTTTCCCCATGTATTAACTCTCTCCCTATTTATTGTCATGTATAGATCTGATTTCTTCCAATCTATCTTAATAAGGCACCTCGCTCTAAACTAGTTTAATGAGAAGCAACTGACTTAGCATTTTGTGGTACAGTATTCTAACCAGATCTGAGCCCACTTGTATAATTCTGTAGCCTGCATTTCACCAATTGTCTAGCCATTATTGGAGCATTTGTCTCCCACTATCACCTTTACAGCCTGAGACGTTAGGATTCTTCCTGAGCCTCTTTCTCTACCCATTATGCAGCTGCAGGCTAAGCCTTCTCTTATCTGATCATTCCCTCGGCAGCATCTCTTGGCCCCATTTCTCAGGTCTTTCTTACATACCGCCTCTAGACAAGATGGGTGGCACATAAATTTAATAGGTAAGTAAGTAAGTAAGTAAGTACCGCTGGGTGAGATCATCCAACGATGCGGGGTGAGGTATCAGAAATATGCTGATGATACCCAGTTGTATATCTCCACCCCGCGTCAGTTCAGTGAAGCAGTGAAGCAGTGAAGCAGTTCAGTGATGTGCCGGTGCCTGGAGGCTGTGAGGGTCTGGATGGGAGTTAACAGGCTCAGACTTAACCCAGACAAGACCGAGTGGCTGTGAGTATTGCCTCATAAAGACTATGTCGACTGTCCATCCTTGCTTCTGGGGGGGGGAATTGTCCCCCTCAGAACAGGCTCGCAATTTGGGTGTCCTCCTAGAGTCACAGCTAAAATTAGAGCAACACTTGGCAGCTGTAGCTAGGGGGACCTTTGCACAGGTTCGCCTGGTGCACCAATTGAATTCTCCGCGAGCTGCACTGGCTCCCTATTGGTCTCTGGGCACAATTCAAGGTGTTGGTTATTACCTTTAAAGCCCTACATGGCTCAGGGCCAGGTTATCTTTGAGACCGCCTTCTACCACATAGCTCCCAGTGACTGGTAAGATCCCACAGGGTTGGGCTCCTCCGGGTCCCATCAGCTAAACACTGCCGGCTGGTGGGCCCGCAGGGGAGGGCCTTCTCTGTGGCTGCCCTGGCCCTCTGGAACCAGTTACCTCCTGAGATCCGGACTACCCCCACCCTGCTGGCCTTCCGGAAAGAGGTGAAGACCTGGCTGTTCCGGCAGGCTTGGGGCCGTTGATCTCGCTTCTGCAATTTGGCGAGATCCGGCCATGAAAAGGTGTGTATGGGTTTTTAATGGTTTTTTAATGTTTTTTATTATGTATTTTTTAAATAAGTGTTCTATATTTTAATTGTTTTATATATTTGCTGTAAGCCGCCCAGAGTCCCTTGGGAGTTGGGCAGCATAGAAATGCAAATAAAAGTTAAAAGTTAAAAAGTTAAAGTTAAGTAAGTAAGTAAGTAAGTAAATAAATAAATAAATAAAAATACCATTTACAATGGATGAGTTTAAGGGCATGAAAAACAATGGATGGGAGGCCTTCCATTCTTGTTTCTATTTTAATTTTGGGGGGAGGAGGGGAAAGAAAACCACACGGCTGAAATTTGGCTATTTTGCTGTCAAATTTCAGTGTGTGGGATCTTTATTTATTTAAAACATTTACATGGACACCCATCTTGTACCAAATTGGGTGGTTCCTATCCAAAACATAAAACAGCATCTACTTAGAATAAAAATATGAAAACCAAAAAACCTGAATGCATAGCTCAACTTTCCCATGTAAACCGCACCAAGTTCATTTAACTAATCTCAGCCTATCCCAGGGCTTGCAGGAAAAGCCAGATCTTGAGTCCTTTCCCGAAAGTTAAAAGCAAGTTAAAAGCGTGAGGACCTGCCAAATTTTAAGGGGATGGAGGTTCCATTGGGCAGGGGCTGACACAGGAAAAACATGTTAGATGGCAACATTTCAAGAGAGGGGACTAGGAGCATCCTCACCCTATCTGATCTGGCAGGATGGGCAGATCTCACAAATAATCTGTTCCTTCTCGGGATGCTGAGGGCTGTTGACTGAAAACAAGTGGACTTATGTAACCTGTGGTCTTTGCGCTGCTACCTCCTTTCTCTGTAACATTTATATCTAGCCTTGCCTTCAAAAATGATATTCACAATGGTACTTAACACCAGATAAATTATCCAAGATGTATAAAGGCATGTTAAATGAATGTTGGAAGTGTAAAAATAAAGAAGGGACTTTTTATCATTTATGGTGGACATGTGATAAAGCAAAACAATTTTTGGAGTATGATTCATATTTGAATACAGTAAATTCTGAAAATGGAGATAAAAATGAACTTTTCCTTTTGAGTCTCATGGAAAAAGAACTGGAGAAAAAATTTGGAACTTTGTCGCTATCTATGTTGACAGCAGCAAGACTATTGTATGCGCAAAAATGGAAGGACACTTCGATTCCTACCATGGAAGAATGGTTGCAGAAGCTGATGGAGTTGGCTGAAATGGCAAAACTGACCACTTTGATTAAAGAAAAGAACACAAGTACTTTTGTTTCCACATGGAAACCGCTTCTGAACTTCGTGCTTGATGTGGAAAAGAATGAAACTCTGACTTTGGGTTTTACAGATTAGATTGATAGATCTTTATAGAAATGCAGGGGTGAAATGCAGCTGGCTCTATACAGCTCGCTAGAGCTGGTAGGGCCGGCGGCAGGTAGTTCGGAGAGCCAGTAGCGCCGGCGGCGGGAGGCTTGGCCCCCCCAAACTGGGACGTCGTCACGTCCTGGTTTTGACCCTCTGTGCATGTGCAGAAGGCTCTGCGCATGCGCAGATGACAGCACGTGTGTGAGTGAAGCATTCGCATGCGCAGATGCCGCCGCACGCACATTAGCCGCACACACATTAGCAGACGCCGCCACAAGCACATTACCAGTAGGAAAGGTAAGTGCATTTTACCCCTGTAGAAATGGCTTGTTTATACTATTACGGAAAAGGAAAAAGCTGTGATTTGATCTTAATGCCTTATTTTACTGTAACAGAGAGAGTCGGAAGTCAATGCTTCTTTCCCCCCCCTCTTTCCTCACTTCCCTTCCCCCTTTCCCCTCCCCCTTTCCACTGTTCTTCTATTTACTTTGGTATTTTATAATACTCTGTAACTTAATACAAATTTTGATTCTAAAAATGGTATCCACAATGGCTCTATGAAGCAGGGGGACCCACAGAAGACCTCTGAGATGGGGCAATGAGTCGAAGCAGCTGGCTGCCAGAGATACTGGGCTCCCCTCCCCCTTGAAATCTGGGACTGAACCTGGGAGCTGGCTGAGGACTCTCGGTGCCATGTTAGAAAGGAAAGGAAAACGAGACCGAAATGACTGGTAATGTTTGCTGAGGACTTTTCATCAGCTGAAGGTTCTCAGAGGTGTCAGTTCAATGGAACCGACAGAAGGACAGCATTGCAGTAAAGGCAAAGGATTGGTCTGGATAGATTTTCCATCTCCTTATGGAGAAGTACGGAAGTTCTATGCCCTTTGTTCTCTAAGGACTCTGTCGCCTTATAGATCAATCTCTCCTTGGAAACCGATGTCCTTCTATGGAAGACCTGCTCCCATCATGCAATTCTTCCCTTCAGCTAGAAATTCAAACCAGCCAGGGCAAAAAAAAGCAACAAAAAAAGAATGTGTTGAAAGGAGTCAAAATGCTTTGCACATTGCAAATTGTGTACTTCAAGCCAAAGTAGGCATTATAATAATTACAGGGCTTGAAACCGTGCCAGTTTTTATATTTTATTTATTTTTTCTTAACTACCAAGTAGCCATTTCAATTAGGAATTGTGGTGTTCGATGAGGAATGCTTTAACTCTTCCCGCCTCAGCTATTTTTAATGAAAATAATTCTTACTCCACTGCAACCAGGTGTAGGCCTGGTTCCCTAGACTGCTTGGATCCTAAATCCCATAAGGCTCAGGCACTTTGGCTAAGGAATTTCCTGGCCATGGAAAGCATAACTCCATGTAGAGGGCGTCAGGTTGACTGTCCCAGAAAAAAATAGCTCTCATTGGCAAGCTATTGATTTTAGAACATTCTCATCCCATTTTCCATTAAAGGAAAGGTTACCACAGTTTGCACTTATTTTAACATTCAGACATTTTCTGCAGGGTATAGCACTTAGCACTAGCAATAGCACTTAGACTTATATACCGCTTCATAGTGCTTCACAGCCCTCTCTAAGCGGTTTACAGAGTCAGCCTCTTGCCCCCAACAATCTGGGTCCTCATTTTACCCACCTCGGAAGGATGGAAGGCTGAGTCAACCTTGAGCCGGTGAGATTTGAACTGCTGAACTGCAGCTAGCAGTCAGCTGAAGTAGCCTGCAGTGCTGCACTCTAACCACTGCGCCACCTATGTATATATGTTACATGTGGACCCAATAGATATTTTCAACTGGTGAAGGAAGAGTTGCAGCAATAGTACATGACCCAATGAAAAACTAACTGGTATCAGACAAACACACACACACACACACACACACACACACACACACACACACACACACCAAATGTAACAAAGATCACACACACACACACACACACACACACACCAGATGTGAGCCAGTTAAACTAAGCTCTCATTATGCCTCAGATCAAAATCCATTATCATTTCCTGTTTTAGCTCACTTAACATATTCATCGTTCTGTCCCACCTTACATTTTGACATTTCTGATTTCCATTTATTTCCAGGACTGGCTGGAGAATTTTGGGAGTTGAAGTTCACACATAAGGGCCAGAACACAAATTAGCATTTATTTCACATAAGTTTATATTATAAATTTACATAAGCTTAAACAAAAAAAAAATCTTCACAGCATTATACTTCATACATTTAATAAAGTCCTACTTTATATTATATCAGTGCAGTACACAGAATAATGTTATCAAGTTACAGAAGGGCAGATGCTAATTGGATAATATGTAATCATTTCCAACAATAAGAGCAATGTGACAATAAAATCAATGATACAGAAAGGTGAGACAGAGATATTCCTATGATCGCATTAAATTTTACAATTTGGAGTTAAATGTGTGTCAGGATATGGAAAGCTACATGAATTCTCAATTAATAGGATTTCAGACTGCCCAATGTTGTCTTCGGTGAGTTATGGGCTAGTTCTTAGGTGTTGTTGCTGGTCAACAAAGCATGTGTGTACTAGTGGGAAGTCTGAAGGACCAGCCTATGGTTAAATTCTGCACTAAGAGTTTTACATAATTTACATTTACATTAATTCAAAGACTATGGTTTTATTTTGGATTTCTGACTTCCCTTCCGTGTATTAAGAATATAAATCATTTAAGATAATATCGTGTCTTCAGGGATTGTAATTTCCAAAGCCGCTCTGATGAACTGTTGAAACTGTGGTCACAGCTACGGTGGTGAAAACAATGGTCAAAATAATAGCCAGAACGATCCATGCAATCCCCAATCCAAGTGCCGTGTGATCCAAGGTGAGTGCCAGTCTGGAATATCTCTTAGCAGACGCGATGTCTCCCTTTTGATTGGCCCCTTGAGTCTGAGGGTGGGGGAGAGGAAAGAGGTAAGAAAAAGATTATTGATACCCATATAATTAGTTGACTCTGAGCACGTGGGAGAGCAAGGAGGAGACAAATGTCAAAAGATGCATTAGAACACGATTTTTTAAATAAAGATGGCAAGCGTGAAGGCAGAAGGAGAGAGGAAAAGAAGAACAAGAAGAGAAGAAAATACATAAGGAAGAAGCAAAGGAAGAAAAGGGTAAGGAGAAATGGATTATATACAGAGTGGAACAAAAACATGACAAACGTAGTATTTATTCTGTCTGTGTGTGTTTGTGCAAGCACTGATCTAATTGCAGAAGGACAAGATCAGCCTGGGTCTCAAATTAATTCAGTGGAATTCCTTTTTATCCATTTGGTGCACTTGTACCCATATACCCTATTTTAAAAATCAAAGTCTTTGATAACTACTCCAATCGATTTAGCTCATCAGAATGAATAGAAGGTTTGCACAGGACTTTGAGTGATGTGAGACTTTTCCGGGCAAGTTGCACTGGAAACAAATCAACAGCAATGACAGATAAATAGATTTAGTGCAGAAAAAAAAGACTCATTTACAAAAGGAACCAGGCAGCTGCTGGGGACCTGTTTATGTTGAAATCAAGTTCTTACATGTCTTTCAACCACATGTCCAAGGCAACGGGTTAGAAGCCATTGCCAATCTCTGTCAGCCATGAGGGATAGTTTCCAGTTGTCTCTTGTTCATGTACAGACTGATCCGGCATCAGGCTGTTTGCTTTAATCTTTAAAGAAGCAGTTCTCCTAGGTCAGGGGTGTGATACTCAAGGCCTGTGGGCCGGATCCAGCCCGCGGGGTGCTTAGATCTGGCCCGCAGGGCTGCCCTGGAAATAGCAAAGGACCGGCCAGCAAAAACTGAGCTCAGGAGGGCTGCATGTTGCTCTCCCGAGCTCCATTTTCAGCTGCGACGCCAGCCTGAAACCCTCTGTCAGTGAAAAGGGAGCTCCGGAGGGCTGCACATGGCCCTCCCGAGCTCCATTTTTGCTGGCAGAGCACTCGGGCTGACACAGGGCCGCCACCCAACACGAGTGACGTCGAGCTGACTATGCCCACTCTGGCCATGCCCACCCGGCCCCCTAAGGTCAAACACAACTCTGATGTGGCCCTCAATGAAATTGAGTTTGACACCCCTGTCCTAGGTTAATTGCCCCCCTCACTGTCAAAGGACTCCAGGTGGCTTATAGTATAATAAAAGAGTACATATAAAAACAATTAAAATGAGCAAGAATTAAATAGAGACTAAAAACCAAGAGGACAAATGTTTATGTGGGTGGAGTCTTCTCTCTTTTCCCCATCAACCACCTCCAGCATAGAGCGTCCTCATCAGGGCGCCAAGCCAACTGACAGAGCCAAATTTTAAGGCCCTTCTGAAAGGCCAAGAACGTGGGGACGGATCTCACCTCTGGCAGGATCAGCAGTGGTTTGCTCCCAGTTCGGCCCGGTTTGGCGAACCGGTAGCAGCAGTGGCAGGAGGCTCTGCCCACCTGCCCGGGACGCTTATGCGCATGAACCTGTAACGATGGGATTTAGAACCCACTACTGGGCAGGATGTTAGCCTTTGAGCCAGTTCAGATCAGGAAGCAGGTTTCACAAATTTGACTGGAACTCTTCTTGTGTAATACAGGCTACACACTACCAGATGATTCAAAGTATAGCTGTTGTTTTCCCTTCCATCCCTCTTATTTCTCAGGAAATGAGGGCATTTGCGTTTCTTTCTCAGGTTTTCCTTGTTTCTTGGGTTTAAAGCATGGTTTTTTTTTTTTTAACTGCCTGGTTTCTCCAAGGTCATCTCTGTAACTTTCTATGTATATGAGAATTTGGTCATCGATCTGATGCCCATTTTTTCCCCTCCAACGTCCCCTCCAACATCCCCTGCAGTTGCATTAAGACATGTTGTGGCCCAGTTGCATAAAATCCAGCATTGTAAGCTAAAATAGCACCTCTGATTCTCAGATGTTTTTAGAAGAAAATGACTGCATGTTTTTTTTTTTTGCCTACATGTGGTTCTGCTGCTTCAACAGATATTCAATGGGGCTGCCCTTCAAAAGGACTTGGACTTTGTGCCTTTGGTGCAAAACGCAATAGCCAAGCTACTATCCAGAATAAGTAGCAGCGACACACCTGTTCTTTGTTGCTCATTGGTTGCAAACAGGCATTGAGAGCTAATTGAAGGGGTTGGTTTAACTTGTTCCTATAGCAGGGGTGTCAAAGTCAAGGCCAGGGGGCCGGATCTGGCCAACGGGGTGTTTAGATCTGGCCTGCGGGGCCACCCTGGAAAGAACCGGTCCGCGGTGCCTCTGCCAGCGAAAACGGAGCTCGGGAGGGCTCCCAAGCTCCATTTTCACTGGCAGAGGGCTGCAGGAGGACCCCCCCAGCCCTGCTCGGGCCACCACAGGTGCCCCCAACACGAGTGACGTTGACTGGCCATGCCCCCCAGCCCTCCAAAGTCAAACACAACCCTGATGTGGCCCTCAATGAGATCCCTTGTCCTATAGCATATCTTGTCCTAAGTGCTCCTTGGCTGGATTGTAGTGACTTGGTGGGGCGTGCGTCATCATTTTGCCGTTCCTACAGACCGCTTGATGCCCCTGTGCTGTATTGCGTTTGTCAGCTTTTTTTGTTATCTGCCTTCCGATCCCACCTTTGTCGCCAGTGTTAGATAAGGTGAACGGATGAGGCAGATATCAGGTTCAGTAACAATAACAGCTCTTTATTCAGGCAACTATGTACAATCCAGCAGCTCTTTGTCTGACAGCTTCCCCTTATATAGGGAGCTGTCAGACTGCCCAGCCAATCAGCTTCAAGTATTTTCCCACTGGAATGGAGGACCTGACTGGAGCCTTAATGCTCTAGTCCCGTGATGGCGAACCTATGGCACGCATGCCACAGGTGGCACGCGGAGCCATATCTGAGGGCACACGAGGCGTTGCCCTATGTCAGCTCCAGTGTGCACGCGTGCGCTGGCCAGCTGATTTTCGGCCTTGGGGAAGGCTGTTTTCGCCCTCCCCAGGCTTCAGGAGGCTTCCCTGAAGCCTCCAGAGTGCGAAAAATGGCCCAACGGGCAAACCGGCAGTCCGTTTTTCTGAACTTCTGGTTTGCCGGTTGGGCCGTTTTTCGCACTCCGGAGGGTTCAGGGCAGCCTCCTGAAGCCTGGGGAGGGCGAAAATGGCCTTCCCCAAGGGCAAACCGGAAGTCCGTTTTCCGAACTTCCAGTTTGGCCGTTGGGCCGTTTTTCACACTCTGGAGGCTTCAGGGAAGCCTCCTGAAGCCTCAGGAGGGTGAAAAACGGCCCAATGGGGGGCATGTGCGGGGATGCGCGCATGCGCAGTGCGGCACACATGGGGGGTTGTGTGCCAGCACGCATGCGTGCTAGCGCACGCACGCACGCTCCCATTTTTGGCACGCAAGAAGAAAAAGGTTCGCCATCACTGCTTTAGTCCCAATACGTAACACTAACCACTGTGGGATTCGCTTGATAGCTTTAGTGATTTGCTTAACAACGGTGGCCATAAAGGTAATAAAATGAGGTGTGACTCATTTAAACCACACACGCCCCGCCCTTGTTTAGCAACATAAATTCTGTTCCCAATTCTGGTCATAAGTTGAAAACTACATACGCTTTCTCACATTCATCCACGCTTCTGCTTGCAATAAATAATTCTATTTAAGAGTACTTGAACAATACCTTCAATTAAGGCAGTCTGATAGCGCATTGAAAGGAGCTCTTATCTCTGCAAAGCTAACTTTCCTTCTGTGAACTGTATTTGATCTCTGAGTAAGGACTTGGGTTAACAAACTCTGTACACTTCATTGCCCCCCCCTCCCCCCCCCTTGCTCTCTTCTTTTTTACTCCCTCTTCTTCTACAGTCCTGTCCCTGCTTCACAATTCACTGCAACAAGTAACAACCTCTTACCAAGATTAATCTAGCACTGACCACATTCATAACCATCTAAGCAAAGTTAGTCATGGTTCTTTGTCGCTCTCTCAGAAGGCTACCTGTAAATTCATATCACCCTTCCAAAATGAACATCAGGCTGGATTTTGGCTGTAGTTTACAGCCCTTGCTGAGATTCCCTTACTGAAGGAGAAGGATAAACATTAAAATGTCTGTACAACATTTTCCCTAGGAGCCCAGTCCCAAATTCTCCTTCCCTCCCTCCCTCCATCCCTTTCACTCCCCCTCTCTCCCTCGCTTCTGCTCTCCCTTTCTCTCCCTCTCTCCCTTTCTTTCTCTCCCTCCTCTCCCTCCCTCTCTCCCTTTCTTTCTCTAGCTCTCTCCTTTTCTCTCCCTCCCTCTCTCTCCCTCTCTCCCTTTCTCTCCCCTTCTCTCCCTCGCTTCTGCTCTCCCTTTCTCTCCCTCTCTCCCTTTCTTTCTCCCCCTCTCTCCCTCCCTTTGTCCCCTTCTCTTNCCATCTCTCTCTCCCCCCTCTCCCTCCCCCTATTCCCCTCTCTCCCTCCCCCCCTCTCTCATTGAAACTCACCTTTATAGAGAAAATCAAAGCAGCTATGCCCAAGGGGAGGCAACAGCAAAGGAGGGTGAAGATGGAGTAGCCCAAATAATCTGGTTCATTGACAGATTGGACATTTGTGACGAAGATGGTCTGTTGAGGCTGCATAGTTACGGCACCAGGAGGTCCAGAATAAGGTTGATACTGGTATGGCATAGAGGGAGATGTTCCATACATTGGAGGTGGTGGATTAATAGCTGATTTCATCGGATCAGGCTGTTGTCCAGGATGAAAGGATTCATTCATTTGAGATGTCTTCTCGTTCTCTGGATTGCTCATCTTGCAGCCTGGTCTCCTCTCCTCTCCTCTCCTCTCCTCTCCTCTCTTGAAGTTCTGCAATGTCTCTGCTCGCTTCTCAGCAGATTCTTCTTCTTCTTCTTCTTCTTTTTTTCAGATGGTCCCCCAAGTCCTGCTGATCTTTTTCTTTTGCCTTGGTTGCACTTTCAATCCACACTTCGCTAGCGTCCTTCTCTCATGGACAGAAACTTCTTTCTTTTGGAGATTTGCTTCAAACAGGTGGTTACTTTATGGTAGAATTGCCCTGCCCTCAGAAATAACAGTTTCTTATTGTCGTAGGATAAGCTTTGTCTGGTGTGGGGAAATGTGGCAATGAATAAACAGGGATGGATCTGGACTGGGTGGGGCAGCACTGGCAAAGAACGGATATTTCCCTAGCAGCAGATGATGTAAATTCAGTTACTCAATTTCTTTTCTTCCTCAGTAAGGGTAAGTTAGAGAAGCTCCTCCTACCAAACAGGCCTACCATTTCACAACTGAAAATAGGGACAGGGTCTGGACACCCCCTACATTTATTTCTGGCTTCAGTGTTTCCCTCCACCATCTTACTGGCTGCTAAATCTTTTCCACACTGGCTGGATTTATTGCCTCCCACTAAGTGGGAAAAAGAAAAACAACCCTGTCACCAAACATATAAGGATGTCATTGCACCAAGTTCCCTCTAAGCAACGGACGTAGGTCTCCTGCAATTGTCTTACAAGGGAGGCCAGCCTATAAATAACAGGTAGTCCCTGACTTATGACCGCAACTGAGTCCAAAATTTCTGTACTTAAGTGAGACATTAGTTAAGTGAGTTTTTTTGCCCCATTTTATGACTTTTCTTGCCACAGTTGTTAAGTGAATCACTGCGGTTGTTAAGTTAGTAACCTGGTTGTTAAGTGAAACTGGCTTCCCCATTGACTTTGCTTGTCAGAAGGTCGCAAAAGGGGATCGCATGACCCTTGGACACAACAACGGTCATAAATATGAACCAGTTGCCAAGCATCTGAGTTTTGATCACGTGATCATGGGGATGATGCAAAGGTTGTATCTGTGAAAAACTGTCAGAAGTCACATTTTTCAGTGCCGTTGTAACTTTGAACGGTCACTAAATGAACTATTTTAACTCAAGGACTACCTGTAGAGGTGTATAAAAGTAGTCCACAACTTATGACTGTAACTGAGCTTGGCAGTTACAGTCGTAAGTCATGATTGTTGTAAAGTAAGCTTTCAGATGACCAAACCAATTGTTCGGTCTTGTTTTGCAGTGGTCGTTAAGGAAACCCATTGTTCACCATGGGCCAATTTTTTGCCAGAAACTGGAAGTCAACTGGAAGCAAACACCAGTTTCTGGCAAAAAGAAACCTCGTAAATCACAATCATGTGACCGCAAGACACTATAAACAGCTGTAAATGTGGGCTGATCGTTGAGGGCCCAAAATACAATCATGTGACTGTAGGGGCAGGGGAGGATGGAAGCTGGACAATCAGAATGTGAATCCTGCTGCACTCAGCTTCCTGGATCCTGAAGAAGGGGAACACTTTGTGGACATTTTACCTTGGAAGCAGCAACACCTTTGGCAAAGTTTGTTGTTCTTCATAAAATGGTGAAATGATGGGTTAGATATTACTGTTGGGTGGAGTCAGAATTGGCTGAATGATGGTGTCAGGGTTCCAAGCGATGCATCCATAGCAAACAAGACTCTGAGGCAGGTAGATTCTTCAAAGAATAGTTTTATTTGGTATATCATATTGGCACTGATCTGATGAAAACCGACTCTGAAGGTTCCCGCGGTTTTCACCTAATGAAAAGTAAAAGTTTTTTCCCTTTCCCCAAACAATCAGTCACATGGTTCAATCGAGGTGCCGTCCGGTTGCTGGGTAACATCACTCCTCCTCCCTCTGACCAGGTGTGAGAATGTCCTTGGTTCCCAAGGGAAAGTATTTTGTCTTGGCTACAAAAACCCAGCTATCTCTATTCCACCCTCCCTATCCCTCAGCTCCAGTGTGGCAACACTGAATCAACAAAATGGGTTTGGTCAGGTCAGCTTCAGGGTTGACAGACGGCAGCCTAAGACTGATCATTAATGGCTTCACAGAGCTATCAATCCTTCCCTCCAAGCTGGATTGATAGCTCTGTCCTGGTACCATGTAGATGACTCCATGTAGATGACAGTGTGCACCTGACATGAACCCGGAGGCATGCCTAATACCAGGGGTGGGTTTTAATTTTTTTACTACCGGTTCTGTGGGCGTGGCTTATTTTGTGGGCATGGCTTGATGGTCATGTGATGGTGGGCGTGGCTTCGTGGTCATGTGACTGGGTGGGAGTGGTTTGGCAGTCATGTGACTGGGTGAGAGTGGCTTTGCGGTCATGTGACTGGGTGGGGGTTGCTGGGTGATCATGTGACTGGGTGGGTATGGCTAACTTGACGTCACTCACGTCAAGGGTTAGGGTTAGGGTGCTTGGCCTCTCCTCGCCTCAACAAGATACAATTTCCCAGTCTATTTGCTACTACCGAACATCCAAACTCTACTATTTAATCCTATGTATATATGCCATATGTGTACATACATACTACACACAGGCACACAAAAAGATACATTATCTACTATATATACTGTATGTGTACCTACACACACACACACACATACACAGCTCTTCTAAAACTACACATTCAACCTCACTTACTGCATTTGGAAAAACACACTGAGTCCACTTTCTGCCACACATTTAACCATAACTTCTGTACATTAGAAGATTACACATGCCTTCAAATGTTCTTCCCTAGCTTGCACATCACTGTTACAGCCAGGAAATGTCATGGATTAAGTAAAATGTGGTGAACCTCACTTAACAACGCTCTTGCTTAGCAACCAAAATTTTGGCCTCAATTGTGGTCATAACTTTTTCTTTCTTCGTTTCTTTCTTTCTTTCTTTCTTTCTTTCTTTCTTTCTTTCTTTCTTTCTTTCTTTCTTTCTTTCTTTCTTTCTTTCTTTCTCTTTCTTTCTCTTTCTTTCTCTTTCTTTCTTCTTTCCTTCCTCCTTTCCTTTCCTTTCCTTCTTTCCTTTCCTTTGCACTTCCTTTCTTTCCTTTCCTTTCTCCTTTCCTCTCCTTTCCACCTTCTTTCCTTTCCTTTCCTTTCCTTCTTTCCTTTCCTTTCCTTTCCTTTCCTTTCCTTTCCTTTCCTTTCCTTTCCTTTCCTTTCCTTTCTTTTCTTTTCTTCTAATTTTTTTCAA
>QLTV01002007.1:418592-429233 GCA_003457575.1 Thermophis baileyi
AAGGGGCGTGCATAAGCGCACCATCGTGCCTACCGTCCCTGTCCTAATGTACCCATATATTCGTAAAATTTCTTGTACTCATAACCATGCTTGTACTTATATATTCACAAACATGTTTATACTCTGTTTATACTTTGTTCGTAATCATATATACGCTTGACAAATAAACAAACAAACAAACAAACAAATAAATAAATAAATAAATAAATAAATAAATAAATAAATATGGATGAATTTTAAATTCAAAGACCCTTCAATAATACGTATGCTGGCTAAATGCAGCATGACTATGCAAAACTTGCAAGCAGTTAGTTAAGTTGTATTCTATTCTATTCTATTCTATTCTATGCTGCTTCAATTTTAAAAGTGTACTATTTTATAGTTTGTTTTGCTCTAAGACTGGAAATAAAAATTGATTTAGTTTAGGCCATGGAGCTACTGAATTCAGCCAGAAAATTCCATAAAAGGGGTGAAAGTGATACTTTATTGCAGTGTGTTTTTTTTCCCCTTAAACTTTGCAACTTTGATATATCTGCACTTCAGTTCCCAGAATTCTTCCGCCAGCATGGACCTTCAACTTCTGGGAATTGAAATTTGTACGTTAAAGTTGCCACATTTGAAAAACACAGCTTTACAGTACAGGTAGTCCTCGATTTACAACAGTTCATTTAGTGACCATTCGAAGTTACGACAGGGTTGAAAAAAAGTAAAAAAAAAAGAATCCTCATTCTGTGTTTACCTATAGCATTTATAGCTGAATGAGTTATTAGTAAACAGTGAAATAGCTGCATGGTATTTCCATAGATAGATAGCTTGAGAAGAGCTAGTACAGGGGTCCCCAACTTCGGGGCCGTGGCCCAACTACCAGGCCGTGGCCTATTTCAGGGGTGGGTTCTAACTTACCTCGCTGCTGGTTTGCTTCCTCCCGTGCCGCGTGGCCACGCCTCGTGGGTGCCGAAAAATCAGAAAAAAATTCCACTGCATGCGCAGTGCCGAAAAATAACCCCTCCCCCCCAAAAAGCCAAAAACAAGATGGTGACGCATGCACAGTGCCGGAAACTCGGCGGGAAAAAAAAAACGGAAAAAAAATTAAAAAAAAACCAAAACAAAAAATTTCAAAAAAAGAGATGGCGGTGCCCACGGACCGGCACCGACCGAACCGGATCCGTGACATCATTGTGACATCACCAGAGGGTCGCTACCGGGATGAACCCACCTCTGGCCTATTTGAAACTGAGCCATGCGAGAAGTGGGCTGGTGTGCATGTGCAACTCAACTTGTGTGAGTGGCGGGCTGGTGGGCAGGCACATGCGTGCGCATCTCAACATGCAGTTGAGCTGTGTGCACATGCATGTATGCACCAGTCTGCCATTCGTGCAAGTTGAGCAAGTTGACCTCGTGCGGCCTGGTTCCCCTCTCCCCTCCCCCAAGCCTGGCTGCCGAGCCGCAACGGTTGGGGCCTCCTGATCTAGTATATACCTTTCCTTGAAAAAGTCTTTGATTAAATCTATTGTGTGATCATTCAAAGTGGTGAATCATTGTTTTACGAGGAGTGGTAGAATGTCATTGTTTATACAAGAGAGTAACATCCTGGTAACAGTTTGCATTAAACATTATGGACATGTTAAATGTACCAGCACTAAGTTAACTTTTGGAAGTTCAAATAACAAAAAGAAAAAGGGATATTTACATTTAACAATGTCTTGTTAGATGATCTATGGCTTTATATTGTCCTTAGGTAGAAAGACTTATTACATTAAAGGAATAAAAATGGATACAGGTTCCACCCTGCCTTCTTTAAATACAGGATATACAAAATGAAAAGTTGACTGAAGTTCACAACAGCATTGTAATTATGGAGACAGTAAAGTGCATTATACAGTGCATCCTGTTTTTCTCTTCCCAAAGTTGGATCTACAGAGGTTCATGACTCCCTGTTGTCTTTCTTCGCATCCCAGTTCTCAAGCTGCACACTAATAATATAGTTTATACGAAGAGTGCTCTCAACTTTAATACTCATTCTGAAAGCCAGGACTACAAACAAGCTAACATTGAGCCTAGTAAGATGGGAGCTAAATGTCTATGGAGATTCTCAATCATCCAGGTCGTGGTTGTCCCAAAGGTGCTTTTTTCCAGAGGCAATTGGAGGAGGAGCAGGAGGAGGAGGAGGAGGAGAGGGAGGGGGAGGGGGAGGGAGAGGGAGAGGGAGAGGGAGAGGGAGAGGAAGCAGCTTCTTGGATGAGAAGTGAAACATCTTCAAAGAAAAACCAGAAAGTCCAGTTGCCTCTGGAAAAAAGCACCTTTGGGATAAGATGGGAGCTGTTTCTCTACGCTTTCATTTACTTTCCAGACTATCCCTCCCCATCTATTACGGGCAATTTGCTAGCGGAAGAAGCCGCAATTATAGCATGACAGCCAGATTTAATGAGTTGTGACTCTTTTAGAAGAATATCTCTGATTCCAGATGTCAAATATGCATAATGGAGCTGCTGAATCTTCTTCTTCTAAGCTTGTACATTTGAACTTGTCAGTTATAAAACTACAACCTCTACCCTGTTAGATACGGGGACCAGTGCAAATATAATTATCCTGCCCTTGTTTTAGAGTGAATGTTGGTTGTGAGCAGTGAAGCTAAAGGGGATCGTTACGGGAGAGGCTGTCAAACATTCAGTTCATTCTGATAGTTTTAGAATCAGGACATTCTGTTCAGCAGAGGTAGAGCTATGGAAGACGACAAGATTTATGGAAGAACAGGCTGTTTGGAACTCAACCGCTTGTATTTATTGAAGAAAAAATAGTATTATTTAAAAGGTAGATCCCTCCCCCCAGCAAATATGTATTTACTAAGTAAAAAACTTAATATAGACCATGAAACCCAGTCCAGGGTAACTCTGCAAAGGAAAGTGATTTTGCTGAGAATGAAAAATTCTGGAAGAGAAACAAGTTGATTTTTGAGTGTAAAGACTTTAAGCTTAATTCTGGTACTTATTTCTAAATTCCTAGGCTGAAAATATGCTCAGAGGCACTATTGCTCCATTATTTTCAAGTTCCTTGAGCCATTGTTTTATTCTTGAGTTTTGCTGGACATAAAAATATGCTGGATAGCCTGGTGTGCATGGAAGAAAAACAGCCAATATAATTGAATGATCTTTATTCGAGGGGAGGAACATAGAGGTGAATGAACTGTACAAGTTATTATTGTATAGAAAACATATGTATTTATTACAAATATGCAAAGTATGTAAAATATACGAGGCCTGCACTGAAGGTAAGAGAGACCCTAAGTCCAACAAAACCACAGAAGGGGAAGACCACAAAACACAATAATTCTGTTTATTTAATCAATTTATATACAGTAGCCCATCTCACAACAGTGACTCTAGCAATCAACAGAGGGTTAAAGCCAAAACCAGCAACACAGTATATATATATATATGTTTTTTGAGGTTTTCGCGGGTATTTGTATGTAGGTCTGTGGTTATTCGGGTTTTCTCCCGCGTGAAGTTGGAGATGTCATTGCAACGTTTCGACGAAGTCTCATTCGTCATCTTCAGGCTGATTATCAGGCTTGTGTCTTCAGCCTCCTGCTTCTAGGAGCAGGAGGCTGAAGACACAAGCCTGATAATCAGCCTGAAGATGACGAATGAGACTTCGTCAAAACGTTGCAATGACATCTCCAACTTCACGCGGGAGAAAACCCGAATAACCACAGACCTACATATATATATATATATAAATAATCATCCCAAACTAAGTAATTCAACATGTGTGAGGCTTAAAAATCATAAACTTCTAATTCAAAGAACAGAATTAAACAAATCTGCTAGCAGGGTTAAGGGAGCCTCAAAGTCTAAAGAAAGAGTCTCTTGTGAAAGGCCAACAGGATGAGGAACAAACCAGATGTCTGGGGAGAAGCTGTTCCATAGGCAGATGCCACCATTGAATAAGGTTGACT
This sequence comes from Thermophis baileyi, assembly GCA_003457575.1. Taxonomy (NCBI): domain Eukaryota; kingdom Metazoa; phylum Chordata; class Lepidosauria; order Squamata; family Dipsadidae; genus Thermophis; species Thermophis baileyi. The sequence goes on from QLTV01002007.1 coordinate 422,548, forward strand.
CCTGGATCTCAAAGGTGACATTGTCTAAAATAAGCAGACACAGGTGATGTCTACGGCCAGGAGTTTGATCCTGACCAGCTCAAGATTGACTCAACCTTCCATCCTTCTGAGATCGATAAAATGAGGACCCATATTGTTGGGGGCAATATGCTGATGCTGTAAACCACTCAGAGAAGTGCTGTAAAGCACTATGAAGCAGTATATAGGTCTAAGTCAGGGGTGGGTTCCTCCCGGTTCGGACCGGTTCTCCCAAACGATGACGTCACCAAACTGGATCGATCGGTGCCGGTCCGTGGGGGCCGCCATCTTTTTTTTGATTTTTTTTTTGAATTAAAAAAAAATTTCCCTTCTGAGCATGCGCAGAAGCGGACTTCTGGCACTGTGCATGTGGTCGCCATCTTTTTTTCAGCTTTGTTTTTTCCCCCCCAGATTTTTTGTTACCGCGCATGCGTGCACGTGCAAAGCGCGCGTGTGCGCCCACAAGGCGCACCCATGCGGCGCGGGAGGGAGCGAACCGGCAGCAAGGTAAGTTGGAACCCACCCCTGGTCTAAGTGCTAAGTGCTACCCTGCAACTATCTTGGCTCAATGTAGAGCTTTCTAGGTGATAACCAGTATCTTGGACTGCATCCAGAAGCCCCCTGGAAGCCAGCACAGCTCACAGAACATGAGGATATCGTGAAATGCCCCAAACTGCCTGCACTGCTGCATTTTGGGGTCAGTTGCAGCTTCTGAATGTTGTTTAAAGGCAGCTCCATGAATTGAACTTCGCAGTAATCCATCCAGGAGAGGACTAAAGCATGAGTTATCATGAGAACAGCCTCTTGATCCTGACATGTGTCCAATTGGTGCATAAGGCAAATCTGTGCAAAGGCTTTTGTAACCACTGCAGAAGCTGTGGGTTCAGGAGGCCCACCCGCACCATCCTCCCCCAAATTGTGAGTCATTTCCTTCTGGAAAAGAATAGCCTATGTAAATTCATACAGGAAGATAAGTTGAGCAAACAGAAATGGATCGGGAAACATAGTGATTTCTGAATTCTTTCTCATGTCCCAAAGTTTATGATTCATCACTCGCCTGTGGGTGTCATTTTTTAAAGGATGTATCATGTCCTCTTTGGGTCATTTAGAGACTGAGAGATGTTTATTTCAAGACTGCAAAAGTAAATAAAATAAAGATGACGTATAAGGTGATGATGCCAATGCCCACCCCGAGTGCTGAATGGGCCAGAATCCGTGCCATTCTGGAGTTGCGTTGTGCAGAGGTTCTGTTTCCTTCAAGGTTGGCTTCTCGGGTCTGAAGAAGGGAGAAAAAGAATATGCAAGAGTTGCAATGCATATAAAATTGACCTTCTGGAGAACATTCATGATACAAAGAAGTGGGTGGTTCTATACTAGTGTAAACTTGCTGTATGTCATATACAATGTGTTGCTTAAGTTCCTTCAACACTAGCTGTTGATCCACATAATCTGGAACAGGAATAATAAATCTCAAATCCTGGCTAAAACTTGTATCTATGTAGACCATTTTTTTTGGGTTGCTATTGAAAGAGATCTAGCAACTCAGTGGATTTCATTAGTAATGTTTAAGTTCTGTATGTGTAATACAGCACTTTCACAGATCAATAAATATTTGTTACCCCTGGCAGTAACAAAGAAATGATTACTTGCATGGTGAAATGTCACAATGTGAAAGTAATCCTGCCATTTTATACCTTGATCTTGAGGTCATAATTATGTTTTGTCATTTGCCCTTGCATGTACCCATACTCACACCTTCAACTCAAGGGTGGGTTCCTCCCGGTTCGGACTGGATCGCCCAAACTGTTAGTGACCCGCTGGTGACGTCACGGATCCGGTTCGGTCAGTGCTGGTCCATGGGCGCCGCCATCTTTTTTTGGTAATTTTTTGTGAATTTTTTTACTGTTCTGCTGCTTGAAAAAGGGCCCTCCCGCCCGCCCCTGGGTTTATACTGACCTTTATTTCTTTGCCCGAAGCACAGCTGATCAGCTCCTCAGCTGTGTTTCGGGCTGATTGCAGCTACTGAGCATGTGCAGAAGCCAAATTACATGAGGGAACACGCACGCGATGCGAACCGGTGGGGAAGGTAAGTGGAACCCACCCCTGCTTCAACTCACTAGCAAAATCCCTGTCCCCAGGTGTAAAGGCTTCCCCAGCTCAGTTACAAATTAGTGGCCCTACCTGCAAACATGCCAGGCTTAATTAGTTGTAAACTTAGAAGTTGTGCCTTCAAGTCAGTCTTGATGCCTAACAACTATATGGACAGGTTCTGGCAGTGTACTTGGCAACATTTTCAGAAGTGGCTTGCCATTTATTTATATTTATATCCCACCTTTATTATTTTTATAAATAACTTCCATATCCAATATTGAAGTTCCAATATCTCAGGGGCTGCCACAAAGAAGAGGGAGTCAAGCTATTCTCCAAAGCTCCTGAGGGTAGGACAAGAAGCAATGGATGGAAACTAATCAAGGGGAGAAGCAACCTAGAACTAAGGAGAAATTTCCTGACAGTTAGAACAATTAAGCAATGGAACAACTTGCCTCCAGAAGTTGTAAATGCTCCAACACTGGAAGTTTTAAAGAAGAGATTGGATAACCATTTGTCTGAAGTGGTGTAGGGTTTCCTGCCTAACAGGGGGTTGGACTAGAAGACCTCCAAGGTCCCTTCCAACTCTGTTATTCTAATTTTAATTCTAACTCAAGGCGGTGAACATATCCAACACACCTTCCTCCTCCTATTTTTCCACCAACAGCAACCCTGTGAAGTGAGTTGAGTTTAGAGAGTGTGATTGTCCCCAAGTAGAGCCGAGGTGGCGCAGTGGTTAGAGTGCAGCACTGCAGGCTACTTCAGCGGACTGCTAGCTGCAGTTCAGCGGTTCAAATCTCACTGGCTCAAGGTTGACTCAGCCTTCCATCCTTCCGAGGTGGGTAAAATGAGGACCCAGATTGTTGGGGGCAATATGCTGACTCTGTGAAGCGCTTAGAGAGGGCTGTAAAGCACTGTGAAGCGGTATATAAGTCTAAAGTGCTATTGCTAAGTAAACCTAGCTGGCTTTCAGGGTTAAGGCGGGACTAGAACTCACGGTGCTCTGCTTTCTAGCCTAATGTTTTAACCATTGACTAGACCAAACTGGCTCCTTGCCTTCTTTTTAGGGATGAGGGGGATTGACTGGCCTCGATCACCCAGTGGCTTTGTGCCTGAAACAGGACTACAACTCACAGTTTCCAGGACTCTAGCCTAATTTTGTTGCATATTTCTTTCTTTCTTTAGTGAGGCTTTCTTTCTTTAGTGAGGCTTTCTTTAGTGAACTTGGCCCTCTCCAGTGTATGATGCAAACCCAGAAAAATGAGCTCATTGTAAAAGGAAAATAAACATGTTCCCTGCTTACAGAGAGCACCCTAATAATTGCCTCTATTTTTTTTCCATTGCCTGAACATGGTTGTCTCTTAATTCTGCATGAAAATACCCATGACTGACAAAGAACTTGTTTCCCATCTATATCTGTGTAACCAAAAGTCAAAGTCCCTTTTCAAAGAAGGGATTCTAGGGGAAAAGAACAAAATCTAATGCAGATGTTGACGGAAAGGAACCATACACCATTCAAATGTTGATGTTTTTTTTAACTGGTGAGCAGTTATAAACAGCTGGATCCTGTCTTGATACAGAATGCTGCACACCCTGATGGTTCTCCTACCTTCTCCTTCTTTGTTTTTGTTACTTTTTTTTATTAAGTTGGAAAAAAAACAAAAGCCACTTTCAGAATGGAGAAGGAGGAGGGCAGAGCAAAGAAACTTTCCCATAAGGAAAAGGTAAAATGGGTGTAGCCATTAAAGCTGTACAGATTTGAAAATGATTTAAAAGAACAGGTTTGGGCGACCTGTACGCCAGCTGTACTTCTCTGTTATTCATTAAAGCCATCCAACCTTTTTCCAGGATTCCTTTTGAATGGAAAATAGGATTGGGGAAATCAGCCGCGTGATCTCTTTCATTTTGGAAAGGGGGGGGGATTCATATGCAGGTGTTTGGCTCTCCTAGTTGAGTTTTAGGGGCTTTTGGAAGCCAGCAGCTGAATTGGCCTGAAGCTGTTCTCTCCATTCCTTTTCTAAATGAAGAGTTGTATTAGTTTTATTAAGCTCCGAGATCACGACAATACAAAATATACAACACAAGCTGTATTACTGTAGAAATGGGAAAGCCATAAAATATTTGTTAGTCATCAACTAACAAAAGAACTGGCAAAATAAGTCAACCATAAAGGATTTGTATAGGAAGAATATTTTCAGATCGGCCTTTCAGGATATGTAAAGATGGACATTTTATCTAGGTTTGATGAAGGTTCTCCAGCATTTACCACTGAATTGGTTTAGTGGTTATGATGCTGACCTAGAAACCAGGAGACTGGAGTTCTAATTCAGCCTTAAACATGAAAGCTGGCTGGGTGATTCTGGATCATTCACCAGGAGAATGTGAGTTCTAGTTCTGCCTTTGGCATGAAACCTGGCTGGGTGACTTTGGGCCAATCACCAGGTGTTGGTGAATTCTAGTCCCACCTTAGGCATGAAAGCTGGCTGGGTGACTTTGGGCCAGTCGCTCTCTCTCTCTCAGCCCAACCTACCTCACAGGATTGTTGTTGTGGGGGAAAATATAAGGAGGAAGGAGTATTAGATATGAAAGAAATAAGTGACTGTAACTTTGGTGGGTCCCAGGAGATGTGTCTTCTTTGCAGGGCACCCATTTTATGGAACATCCTTTCCCCTGAAAATAGATTAGCTCCATCTTTTTGATATTCCTAAAGGCCCTCGAGACCTGGTTATTTATTTATTTATTAAATTTAAATGCTGCCTATCTCACAATCAAGCAACTCTGGCAGTTATGTTACCAGGCCTGGGCCTTCCAGGGTACCAGATACTTGCTGATATGGCTTTATTGTTAGGGTGGCCATTTTTATTCCTCTCATCATCTAGGGTTTGTATCTTTGGTTTTTCTGATATTTATTAATATGGATTTTTATGTTTTATATCTATAGTTTCTATATAGTTTTATCTCATTGTTGTGTGCCACCCTGAGTCACCTTTGGTGAGCTGAGTGGCTATTTAGATTTCATAAATAAATACTTTCTAAAATCTAAGGCTAACTCTGGAAGTAAATCCCTTTTCCCAGCCAGTCTCATCAGGATCTAAGGCAAAAATATTCAGAAGGAGCCAAAAGTCAACGCAGCTTCTATGAAAGCATTTGCAGGACTGAACTATTCATATAAAACATGGGTGAGATTGCATAATCTTACAAGACTTTTAAATATCTGGGAAGGGAGTGGAAGTGGAGATAAAACCTCCAAGAGCAGAGCCCATAAAAATCCTATCTTGGGTGAGGCAAAGAGCAACTTGTGAAATGATAAACTGTCTTGCTTCAGAATTTTCCCGAGCTTTTCTTCTTGCTTCTCCTATATTCAGAAACTGATGGACTTCAGAAAACAGAACTGGTGTTTGGCAACATTCAAATCCACATCCTTCTCAGACACAATTCAAATGTATTTTCATCCCATCTTTATTATTTTTTAATTAACAACTCAAAGCTGCAAATACTTTATGCTCCTCCCTCCTTCAATTTTTCCTACAGCAACCCCCTGTGAGGTGGATTGGGCTGAGAGAGAGAGAGAGCGAGTAGCCCAAACTCACCCAGCCAGCTTTCCTTCCTAGGGCGGGCTAGAACTCACGGTCTCCCATTTTCTAGTCTGGTGCCTTAACTACAAGACAAACTTACTATCTGTATCATGCTTCCTCCTTCTTTGGTTTCTTTCCCTGTAACTCTTCAATTTCCCCCCCTCCCCATTTACATTAATGCTCGAATTCACGCAAAAGGCAAAGCTCAGCTCATTCCATCCCGATTTACCAAAGTAGTGTTTTGTCAAAAGAACCAGGAAACTGCTCGTGTGTTGCCATCTTGGCTCCCCCCCCCACCTCAGAGAGCCAGGAAGTGTCTTCAGAAAGCAAGCAAGCAAATAAGGATCTTTTTGTTTTGATGGAATCTGAGCAGGATCCTTTCTCCAACCCCACTACCCGCAGTACCCTACCCTTACCCAGCTTACCTGTATAGAGTAAACTAAGGCAGCCACACCCAAAGGTAGACAACAACAGATCATAGTGAAGATGGAGTAGGCCAGGTAGTCAGGTGCATGGGTGAGTTGAACAGGTTGAAGAATTGGTTCTTCCTTCGGGTCTTGGACAGCCGTGGCATAATAAAGGTGGCTTGGCATAGGAGGTTGAACACTTATGGGGGCAGATGGTTGAACCGGAGGCTGCACTGCATCAGAATAAGGGGGTGGTAGATCCTGGGCTTTCGGCATGTTGTCTGCGATCTTTTCATAACATGCATCACTCATTGTGCGAGTCGTCTCCTTTCTCTTCTCCCAGGGCCGTTCTGAAAAGGCTGTTTCTGCTCTTGTCTTGGCTCTCTAAAATTGGTCCTTTCTTTCCAAGGGCTCTTCTTTCCAGTTGCTCGCCTCCTCTTCCAACAGGAACTAAGTGGCTTGCAATACGAGCTGTTTTGTTCCACCTCTTTGCTTAATGATTCATTTGTTGCTCTGACTTAAGACAAGGGCGGCTGAGCAGGCTCTCTCTCTCTCTCTCTCTCTCTCTCTCTCTCTCTCTCTCCTCTCTCTCTCTCTC
>QLTV01002007.1:459971-473461 GCA_003457575.1 Thermophis baileyi
TCATTCATTCATTCATTCATTCATTCATTCATTCATTCATTCATTCATTCATTTATTTTATTATATTATTATATTATTATTATATTTATTATATTTATTATATTATATTATTATTATTAATAAAATTTCCAATAACACCTCTTACTTCACTCTCACTTTCCAATAGTTATATGCCTTTCCACTAATCGCTAGGTTCAGTCAAGCTTGTTTAGTGTTGCTTAAGAACAATTTTAGGTTTCATTTTGTTTTACAAGAACAAATGCAGTCTAAGCATTGTTATTAAATGCAAGAATGGAAGTGGTTGCTTCTTGCAAAGATTATGTTCCCTCTGCAACATGTCTTTCTTAACAAGCTCCTAACCTCTGTGGCTTTTGTCTCTTGTGTCTCACTGTAAAGACATATGCGACTTAAGCAGCTGCTTTCTAGCACTTTATTATATTTCATAGCGTTATAGGGTTTAGGAGTATTTTCTTCTTGTGTGTGTTTTAATACATTGCTAATATTCTTTTTCCTGGTGTTTTTTTAAAAACTACCTGGAACTTGTGGACTCCCAGGGAAAAAAAGGGCAAACTGAAGACAGCTTCATTAAAAGTGGAGTCAATAACTACAGCGAACGAGTAGCGGATGAGTAGACCAGCTCTTCATAATTCGTCTCTGCACAAGGAAAGGTTTTGAGATCACCCATAGGTGCTCCAGACAGTTGCTCCTTGGTTGTACAGAGGTGACAACAACAATTCTGACTTCCAACATTCCTGTCAGTAGTCATCTGGAATAATCTATGATACTATGAAAATATTCCAACCTACAATTAATAAATACATTACAAATAAATTGCGATACACTATTGCTAAATCTGCAATTTACAATTAGGAATACATTCAATGTCATTTTGTTATGGCCAAAACATTGATCACACTTTGCTTTAACAGAATAGCAGAGTTGGAAGGGATATTGTAGGTCATCTAGCCCAACCTCCTGCCAAAGCAGGAGACTCTACACCCGTGATGGTGAACCTATGGCACGCATGCCACAAGTGGCATGTGGAGCCATATTGGTGGGCACGCAAACTCAGGTCCCAACTTGAAACGGGCATTTCTGGCCTCCGGAGGGCCTCCGGGGGGGGGGAGGCTGTTTTCACCCTCCCCAGGCTCCTAGAAAGGCTCTGAAGCATGGGGAGAGCAAAAAAAATGGGACTTCCGGTCCAACCAGAAGTCGGCAAATGGGCCATTTTCTACCTCCGAAGGGCCTCCGGGGGGGGAGGCCGTTTTCGCCCTCCCCAGGATCCTAAAAGGCTCTGAAGCCTGGTGAGAGTGAAAAATGGGCGTGCCATCACGTGCTGGGAGCGGGGGGGGTGTCACAGGTGCATGCGTGGGGGGGATGGAATTATGGGTGTGGGCATGCACGCGCATGACCCCCCGCACTCCCCCCCTTTTGGCACGTGAACCAAAAAAGGTTCGCCATCACTGCTCTACACCATTTCTGACAGATGGCAGTCCAGTCTCTTCTTGACAGCTTTCAGTGGTGAAGCTCCCACAAGTTCTGAAGGCAAACTGTTCTATTGGTTGATTGCTCTCACTGTCAGAAAATTTCTCCTTATTTCCAGATTGAATCTCTCCTTGTTCAGTTTCCATCCATTGTTCCTTGTCTGGCCTTCAGGTGCCTTGGAAAATAGTTTGACCCCCCTCCTCTCTGTGACAGCTCCTCAAATATTGGAAAACTGCTATCATGTCTCCCCTGGTCCTCCTCTTCACTAGACTAGCCATGCCCAGTTCCTGCAACCGTTCATCGTATGTTTTAGCCTCCAGTCCCCTAATCATCTTGGTTGCTCTTCTCTGCACTCTTTCTAGAGTCTCAATGTCTTTCTTATAGTGTGGTGACCAAAACTGGATGCAGTATTCTAGGTGTGGTCTTACTAAGGCTTTATAGAATGGTATTAGCACCTCACATGATCTTGATTGAATCCCTCTGTTAATGCAACTCAGGGTTGCATTGGCTTTTTTGGCTGCTACCGCACACTGTTGGTTCATATAGGCTTTCCTAAGGTTTAGGGCAGTATTTCTTCAATTCCCAGAATTCCCCAGCCAGCCTGGGAAATATAAATATTTGAACTCAACCAATGATCACTTCATGCTGACTGGGGAATTCTGAGAGTTGAAGTTTATGCATCTTAAAGTTGCCAAGGTTGAAAAACGCCGGACTAGAGGATGTCCAAAAGAATTCAAGTAAAATGCATAAAAATAAACATGAAAAAAATTGATCTGAGCATATTTATTGGTCAAATTCAAATATTTATATTTGCATTTATTACTATCAAAGGCTCTCCAAATGACTTGCAAAAGCAAGAAGATAAACAATCTAATTCTAAGGCGATACCAAGCAGAGAAATACCACCGTATCCATAAAGAGCCAAGTTTACCCACTTTGGAACTCTTATGCCTTATCTTTGCCCAAACTGGAACATTCTTTCTTTCTTTCTTTCTTTCTTTCTTTCTTTCTTTCTTTCTTTCTTTCTTTCTTTCTTTCTTTCTTTCTTTCTTTCTTTCTTTCTTTCTTTCTTTCTTTCTTCCTTCCTTCCTTCCTTCCTTCCTTCCTTCCTTCCTTCCTTCCTTCCTTCCTTCCTTCCTTCTTTCCTCCTTCCTTCCTTCCTTCCTTCCTTCCTTCCTTCCTTCCTTCCTTCCTTCCTTCCTTCTTCCTTCCTTCCTTCCTTCCTTCCTTCCTTCCTTCCTTCCTTCCTTCCTTCCTTCCTTCCTCCCTCCTTCCTTCCTTCCTTCCTTCCTTCCTTCCTTCCTACCATCTTTCCATCTTTCTTCCTTCCTTCCTTCCTTCCTTCCTTCCTTCCTTCCGTCCGTCCGTCTGTCTGTCTGTCTGTCTTTATTCCTTCCTAACATCTTTCTTTCTTTCATGGCGGGAGAGCCGGCGTTCATTCATTTTAATTAGGAGCATCTTAAAAAATAATAATGACAAGCCTCAAAGAGGATGCCCCTATCCAAGTTTTCTATTCCTGTTTCAAAAGAATGGAACATGGAATATTACCACTAGCAACACTAAGGCAATTTACAGTCCTATTTCAACCATCCACTGGGCCATGTTTAGTGCTCAGTTGTAATTCTGTTATGTAGATTCTGGTTGTTATTATTTCAGAGCTGCATCACATTTTTTAAAAATTGGATCTTAATGGGCCCTTACATACTTAGTACTAGACAGAACTTTCGGATCACCCTACTTGCCTAAAATGCTATGCTTGGCAATTCACAGAAATTATATATACGGACTCTTTATACAATAGACCAGAGAGCAAGGTGCTGGATGAGACTTCCTCTGTCGCTGTATAGATACAAACATTGCGTAATGACTGGATCTAACATGTGGTCATTTCATGATAAAGATGAAGCAAAAAACGAGGAGCAGAAGGCCAATCACAAGCGATAGTAAACACAGGATGATAACTGTCCTTGAATATCTCTGAGCAGCTGTAATGTTCCCTTCACGATTGGCTTTTTGGGTCTGGAAAAAAGTGAGAGAAATGATGCCAAAAATGCAACCGAAGCATCTGGTTAGGATCAGGGGTGAAATCCAGCAGGTTCTGACAGGTTCTGGAGAACCAGTAGCAGAAATTTTGAGTAGTTCGGAGAACCGGCAAATACCACCTCTTGCTGGCCCCAGAGTGGGTTGGGAATGGAGATTTTGCAATATCCTTCCCCCAGGAGTGGGGAGGGAATGGAGATTTTGCAGTATCCTTCCCCTGCCATGCCCACCAAGCCACACCATGCCCACCAAGCCACGCCCACAGAACTGGTAGTAAAAAAATTTGGATTTCACCACTGGTTAAGATATTAACGATCTAGTTCAGCATGTCTTGAGGCCTTAGACATTAAGGGTAGTCGTCATCTTATGATCACAATTGAGTCCAAAATTTCTATTGCTAAGCCAGGCAGTTGTTGAATAAATTTTGTCCCATTTTATGACACTTTTTTTGCCACAGTTTTTTAACAAAGCGCTTGTTAAATGAATCATGCGGTAGTTAAACGAATCTGGCTTCCCCTGTTTGGAGGCTGTCTGGGAAGATTGTAATACATGCCAGTTGCCAAGCACCTGAATTATGATCACGTGACCTTGCCACCGTTGTAAGTGTGAAAAACGGTCATAAGTCATTTTTTTTCCAGTGCCATTGTAACTTCAGTCACTAAACAAATAGTTGTAAGTTGAGGATTATCTGCATATATACTGATAGGTAGAAAGATAGAATATAGCAATAGCACTTAGACTTACAGCACTCTCTGAGTGGTTTACAGAGTCAGCATATTTCCCCCAACAATCTGGGTCCTTATTTTACCGACCTTGGAAGGATGGAAGGCTGAGTCAACCTTGAGCCTGTGAGGATCGAACTCCTGGCAGTGGGCAGAGTTAGCCTGCAATGCTGCATTCTCACCAGGATGACCTGGATGACTGAGAATCTCTACAGACTTTTAGCTATACAATTTGGGATGAACACCCTTTGAATGGTGTGGGAGTAGGAATGGATTTCCAGAGGAAAAATTGCAGACTACAGGAACCAGGAGCACTACTCAGGTGACCCTGAGGACACAGATAAACCATCCAAGTGCTTCAATGACCCTCTAAAAGGATGCAAATGACCAGCTGTCTGCAAGGAATATAAATCCTTCCATTCCCCACTATCCTGTCAGAGGTGAAGAAGCTTCTTGGATGAGAAGCGAAATGTCTTCAAAAGAAAAAAACAAGAAAGTCCAGTTGCCTCCTGAAAAAGCACCTTTGGGACTTTAACTGAGGATTCAGCCTGCCACAACAATGGGTGTTTCTGGAAAAATTGCTAATTTTTCCTACAATCATCTAATTGTAGATGATTTGATTATTTTTAAGTTCTCAGAATATTTGATGGGAAGGACATAGTTCCATGCATATTGACATGGAGAAAAATTAGTGTGATTCATACATCTCTAATCTCTATATTTCCGGCATCTTTAGAGAGTTGGGATATTTGAATAGAAGCTATGCAAGTATTGTAGAATTTAAGGCCCATAAACCCACATTGGGTTATTGATGCCAGTTCATGCAGCCATAGTCAACATTATTTCTCTATCCAGAGATGTAAAGTTCTTCAAAACAGGTCTTTGTAGGTCTTTGTGAGATGGAGGATACTAAATGGAGAACTACCTAATATTCCAAAGAGGCAAGGTAGTGTTACAATTCAGCTTACTCCATGGCATATCTTTCCATGTGTTGGAAGAAATATCCATCTGGTTCAGTTCCAAGCTGGGAGAAAGGCACTGGAGACAAAATGGAGGCTGGAGGCTGATTGGAAAGAAGGTCCATTTATTGATGAAGCAGAACCATCAAGCACGTGTGATTCTGGGTAGCTGACCACATGGAGTTGAGAGTGGGTGGCTTTTGTACCTTCTCTTGGGCTTTGCACTTGAACTTCCTGTTCCTGTGCAAGAACATGTATTCTGTTGGCTGTTGTAGGGGTCATAGCTGGCTCTGTAGGTTGTCTGGGCTAAGTTTGGTTGAAGTTTTCTGGGGGTGGTGCAAATGAGATGATGCAATGAAGGAGCTTGTGTTCTGAAAGGGTGTTGGGCAATTCCTATTATGACTGAGGGCTAATCCTACCTTTGTTCAGACCTTGCTGTAGGAAATTTTTGCCTATGAGCTACCTACCTCTTTATCTCTTAAGTGCTGACATCTGCTGTGGGCTATGAAGGAAGGTGGGGGCTGCTTTAAAAAAAACATGTTTCTCCATTTCTCATCCAGAGAAATATAATATTCTGCCTTTTTTTAAATATTTCTCAAAATATTTCATTCTTATAGGAGAGGGGTGGATGCTAACTTTCTACACATGGTAGCCAACATAGTAATATAGAGGAATTAGTCTGATAAATGATAACCCGTATCTTCAGATTTTGATAAAACAAAGCTTGTGAGTCCTGGCAAAAGAGGATCCACTGAATTAAATACCGGATTATAAAGGATCGGAGGTGATGCACATTGATCACTAAGGATGTCGAGGAATAAAAAAAAATACTTCTATGATAACATGGAGCCCATTTCATTTGTAGCAGACCACACCAGAACAAATACAGAGACATACATTCAAAGGCTTACCAGTTTAGAGAAAACAAAGGCAGCTACACCCAGGGGTAAGAAACAGCACATCGCAGTGAATAGAGAGAAGCCCATATAATCAGGTTCTTCAATTGGTTGCACAGGCACGATGACGATTGACTTTGGTTGATGAAGGGCTGGAATGTGTTCGGAGGCTGTCCTATCTGGGCCATCTACAGGTAGATCCTTGGTTGGCACAACAGGAGATTTCTCATTGTCCATACAATGGGTTGATTCAGGAGGAGTTTCTGGAAGATCAGGCTGAATTTCCAAGTAAGGGGATGGACTTTGGGAGATAGGCACGTCATCTTGCATCCTGTGGTATTTTGGGGAGCTCATGGTTTTGGGTAGTAGCTCTTTCTAAAATCTAAAAGTGGTATTCTGCAGATTGCCTTGACCTTGCTTTTCAATTCTCTCTGCTCCTGATTTCTGGCCAGCTGTATAATCACAAGCAATCTTGTTTTGATTTGCTGCCTACCCCTATGGTGCTTTTTCCTGGGAGTTGTCTCTGTGTTCTGACTCCTCCTGTGAGCTGATGCTCTCTTTCTCCCCTCCCACCCCTTTTTTGCTGGAACATTTGTATTATAAAATGCAGGTATCTTTGCTTTGCTTCTCTGATGTATGTTCAGGTTTTGGACATAACAACGTCTGGTAGGTAGCAGAAAAAAGAGAGAAAAAAATTGGGAGGAAAGAAGAATTAGCAATCAAGAATAGAATAGAATAGAATAGAATAAGAGTAGAGTAGAGTAGAGTAGAGTAGAGTAGAGTAGAGTAGAGTAGAGTAGAGTAGAGTAGAATGAATAGAACAGAATGCAGAACAGAACAGAATAGAATGCAGAATAGAATAGAATAGAATAGAATAATAGAATAGAATAGAATAGAATAGAATAGAATAGAATAGAATAGAATAGAATAGAATAGAATAGAATAGAATAGAATAGAATAGAATAGAATAGAATGGAATGGAATGGAATGGAATGGAATGGAATGGAATGGAATGGAATGGAATGGAATGGAATGGAATGGAATGGAATGGAACGGAACGGAACGGAACGGAACGGAACGGAACGGAACGGAAGAGAATAAGAGTAGAGTAGAGTAGAGTAGAGTAGAGTAGAGTAGAGTAGAGTAGAGTAGAGTAGAGTAGAGTAGAGTAGAGTAGAGTAGAGTAGAGTGAATAGAACAGAATGCAGAACAGAACAGAACAGAACAGAACGGAACGGAACGGAACGGAACGGAATAGAATAAGAGTAGAGTAGAGTAGAGTAGAGTAGAGTAGAGTAGAGTAGAGTAGAGTAGAGTAGAGTAGAGTAGAGTAGAGTAGAGTAGAGTGAATAGAACAGAATGCAGAACAGAACAGAACAGAACAGAATTCTTTATTGGCTTAGTGTGATTGGACACACAAGGAATTTGTCTCCGGTTCATAAGCTCTCAATATACATACAAACAAGACAGGGATAAGTCATAGATCATAAAGCATAGTTACAATCATTAACTCTATAAGATACAAACAACAAGTGATAATCATAAGATACCAATAGGAGAAGGTAGTAGGAAAGGTGAGAAGATGAAAAAAGATGAGAAATGAGATGATGAGAAAGATAAGGATAATAGCAATACAGCCTACTAGATGGGTAAATATCTTTAGGCCTAACACAGAGCTGTGGGAATTATGTATTCAGCAGAGTGATGGCATGCGGGGGGGGGGGGGAACTATCTTTGTGTCTAGTTGTTTTGGCATGCAATGCCCTTTAACCTCACCTACTGGTAATTCTTGTCTGAAAGCAAAGCACAACGAAGCATATTCATGATCTCCAAACTTATGTTTGCTTAATTTAAACTCCCATAGAATCCTCAAAAGAATATTCAGAATGATAATTTGTTGGCAGTGTTGTTTGATTTCCTGTTTTTCTTCACCAGAAACTACAATTCTGTGGCATGAAGGAAGACATGAAATTTAGGTTGGTTTATGTTAGCAGCACAGACAGCATATACTGTTTAAATTTTCTGAGGCGTATTGCATGATTATGTCTACTTTCTTGACTTTTTTTTTTGACCCTCCCTGCAGACACATCACATCACCAGTCTGCACAGATAGAAAGATATGGAGAGAATTGACAGATGGAAGGGTGATGCTTTACAATAAATATTTCTTTTCCTTTCATCTCCACTGTTCCATTTATTTATTTTAGGAAATGTTTTATTTGTAATGGAGTATCCTGCTTTTAAGTGCAGGTTGGTCCTTGACTTAGAACTGTGTCACTTAACAACTGCAGGGCTGCATGCATCTTAGCATCTCCTGGTATTAGTCCAAAGCAGGGGTCCCCAAACTTGGCAACTTTAAGACTTGTGGACTTCGTCTCCCAGATTTCTCCAGCCAGCTATGCTTGCTGGAGAATTCTGGGAGTTGCAGTCCACAAGTCTTAAACTTGCCAAGTTTGGGGACCTCTGGCCCAGAGTTTGTGAGATTTTGGTTCAATACCTAGTGGAAAATAACCTGTACTATTCTTTTTTTAAAAAAAACCAAAACATTAACAGAGTTGGAAGGGACCATGTAGGTCATCTAGTCCAATCCCTTGCTCAAGCAGGAGACCCTACACCATTTCTGACAATTTTGTGTGTTTCTGTGTGATAACTGGTTTTTGAGGTAATTGCTTCTTGCAGCAATCACCTTTTATGTGACTCCATGGCTGCTTTCATATGTTCATCTGTGTGTGGCTTTTAAGTGCAGGTTGGTCCTTAACTTACAACTAGTCATTTAGTGACTGTTCAAAGTTACAATAGCAGTGAAAAATGGTCATAAGTCACTTTTTCACCACATTTTACAAGTTGGCCACTCCCACCCAGTCACATGGCTGCCAAGCCACTCCCACCCAGTCACATGGCCGTCAAGCCATTCCCACAAAATTAAGCCATGCCCACAGAGTGGTAGTAAAAAAATTTGGAACCAACCGCTGCTGTAGATGATACTGAATGTTGCTACCAGATCAATGGGATAATTACCACCAAGGGGGTCAACTGAGGATATATTGGGTGGGGGGTAAGAGACATTTTGTCATAGCTTGTTTGTGAGTCAAGGATGCAGTTTGGGACTGCCACTGCTGAAAGTGCCACAGAACGTTCCAATAAAATAGAATATTTGTAGCTCAGGGTAGAAATGAGATATCTTTAGTGCTCTCTGAGCTTGGTTGTTTCTTGCAGACATTTCATTACCCAAACTAGGTAACCTCATCAGTGCTAGTAAGGAGTGGAGTTTGCTCTCAATTTATATTCTAGTGCCTTGTCCTGTCAGTGTTGGTGGGAGTGGTCTTAAAAGTTCCCAGCAAAGCCAAAGAACCTGTAAGACTACTCCCACCAATACTGACAGGGCAAGCCACTAGAATATAAATTGAGAGCAAACCTCACTTCTTACTAGCACTGATGATCTTCCCTAGTTTGGGTAATGAAATGTCTGCAAGAAACAACCAAGCTCAGAGAGCACCACGGACCTCTCAACAGTGATTTTTTTTTTAAATGGGGGTAATGCTATTATTCAAGACCAGGAAAAATGTGTAATTAGGTCAAACAGCTTAAGAATTCCTGGACTAGACTAAAATGTTTCCATCCCTGATTATTTTCACAGGGAAAGACTTAAACATGCTGGCATACTCTACTCGGCTGCTGAAAACAAAGATGTATTTCAATTCCCCCCACCCCCAGGGCTGTAGGAATAGATAATTGGTCAGGCAGGGGTTAGTAAGAAAAGCAATATGGATAGTCCTTGACTTACAACCATTCATTTAGTGACGATTGAAAGTTACAATGGCACTGAAAAAAATGACTGATGACCATTTTTCACACTTAAAGCAACATCCCCATAGTCACGTGATCTTGGGAGCTTGGCAACTGGCTCATATTTATGACGGTTGTAGTATTCTGGAATCATGTGATCCCCTTTTGTGACTTCTGACAAGCAAAATCAAAGGGGAAGCCCTTCACACACACTTAACAACTGTGTTACTAATTTAACAACTGCAGCGATTCACTTAACAACTGTGGCAAGAAAGGTTGTAAAAACTCACTTAACAAGATTTTCACTTAGCAACAGACATTTTGGGTTCAATTGCGGTCGTAAATCGAGGACTACCTGTATATCCTAGAAATCGCAAAAGCAGTGCTGAGAACATTCCAAGAATCTAAGGAGTCTCTCTTTGTGTACTGGCATGGAAATGATAAAAAAAATATGCGTGGAATGATAAAAAAAATATGTGGAAGGAGCATAATTTTCCCCATAGTCCTACATTCTGCTTGTGGCTAAAGAATGTTGCAGTAAGAAACATGTCAGAATAATTTACATTTCAGGTGAAACCTGAGTTTTGGAATTACAGTACTCTAACACAAAGCACGGAGTGGTTTTTTGTTTTTTAGCTGCACTTCCTACCCTGCCTATTGCCCAATTCCTATAAACTTCTGACTTCTAGGTTTTACAAGTTTGAAATTTCCCAAACTGAAAAAGCAATCAGTCACGAAGCTGCCGGGAAAACAGGCAGTGATCTCTCCAAAGTGATATTTGCATATTAACTTCCACCTTTGAAGGGGAAAGATAAAGAGTGCTCTATTTCTTGAAACCCCAAGGATGACGTAAAAGCTTGCTGCCCGAATTTAGATTCACTCAATTAAAAATGTTCCATTGATGGTCATACAACATAGTGACTAACTCTGTTTCCGTCCCTTGCACTGGCTTGAACATGGACTGAAAGAGGTTCTTGTCATCTATTTGCTCTAGGGCAGGGGTGTCAAACTCTATTTCATTGAGGGCCGCATCAGGGTTGTGTTTGACCTCGGGGGGCTGGGGTGGGTGTGGCCAGGGTGGGAGTGGCCAGCTCGACATCACTCATGTTGGGGGGCGCCTGTGATGGCCCGAGCGCTCTGCCAGCAAAAATGGGCTCCCGAGCTCCGTTTTTGCCTGCGACAGCCTCCTGCAACCCCCTGCCAGTGAAAATGGAGCTCAAGAGGTCCGCATGCAGCCCTCCCGAGCTCCATTTTCACTGGCAGAGGCACCACGGGCCGGTCCTTCACTGTTTCCAGGGCGGCCCCGCAGGCCAGATCTAAGCACTTCGTGGGCCAGATCCGGCCCCCGGGCCTTGAGTTTGACACCCCTGCTCTATGGCATTTTATTTCTGAACAATCTTCCCCATAGAAAGGTGATTTGGAGACAAAGCACGATCACTCCCTGGATGTAGCCGGCAACAAATCCTCAGTTTCCTGAAGGAGCCAGGAAGGGTCTGGATCTACGCCGCAGATGGCAGAATTCATACTAGAGATATCCTATCCAGTTCATCACCCTGCACAGGTAGAATAAGTAAGATGTGAGAGAGCAGAAAATGGCCAGCATTAAGCCCTCTGTCAGCGTTCCGAGTAACGCGCTCATTGAAAGCATAACTCCGAGGCAAGCAGGTTCCTCAAAGAACCTGTTTCTTGAGCGCATATATCGGCACAGCTAGTGAAAGCCAACTCTGAAAGTTTTCCTGCGTTTGTAGCATAGTTAAAAAAAGCAATTGTTTCCCTCCCCAAGTGTCACAAGCCACATTGTGCAATGAAGGCTTTTGGTGGGCTCCTTGGTCCCTCCTCTCCTCCACCAACTGCCACCTGTTGGGACGACCTTGGTTCCCACGAGAAAGGTTTTTGTTATGATTGCTAGCCAGTATATCTACTCCCTCCCTCTCCCTCCCCCCACAGAGTTCATGGCAACTATGAGGCAGCAAAAGATGGCTTCAGCCAAGTTCGCTTCAGAGTTGACACCAGAGGTGGGTTCCTCCTGGTTCGCACCAGTTCTATAGAACCGGTAGCAAACCGCTGGTGATGTCACAGATCCGGTTCTGTCGGTGCTGGTCCGTGGACGCCGCCATCCTTTTTTTGCAATTTTTTTTTGGAAAAAAATTTTTTGGGGAATTTTTTACTATTTTTTTTCTTCTGCGCATGAGCAGAAGCCGAGTCCCTGGCACTACGCATGTGCCGCCATCTTGTTTTTGGCTTTTTTTGGAATTTTTTGTGAATTTTCGGCACTGGGCAATGTGCGTGCAGCCATGTGGTGCGGGAGGAAGTGAACTGGCAGCGAGGTAAGTTAAAACCCACCCCTGGTTGACACCCTCATTAAAGCAGCTCCCTCTTTCTGTTTGCATCATTTCAAATACGCCTGCCTCTTCCTGAAAGGGGCAGATTTAAAACCGTCTTGCACAGTGCCGATTATTTCCCTGCTGGATCACAGAATCTACTTTGAATATGAGACATCGATAGTCCACTGCAAATCTTTTAATAGATGGCTCTTTCCAGCCTATAGATGTCCCCTCAAATACAGTGCTACGAAGCTCAAACATATCTTTGACGGTCACAGAACCATGATAATCTCGAGATGCACCGGCACGAGTGAGCCAGCCCAAAGTTTGTTAATTTTGTGATACCATTCAAATAACAGTGGAAGCCCTCTTCAAGGAATTTGTTCTGATGAGTTGAGTCGGATGAAGTTTCTTTAGGGGCTTAGGGATAGTGGTGATCTACTCAAATTAAAGTGATTGCAATTATAGTGATGTACACGAATGTTAATAGGATTCCAACCCCCAAAGCTATATGGGCGAAGGACCGGGCTAATATGGAGAGTCGCCGAGCAGCTGTTCGGTCACCAACTTTGTTAGCTTGCCGAGTCTGCAGGAAAAAAAAGGAGTTTATGATGAAATCATACTGAATAATATTTCACATGCAGGAAGTGTACATACTGAGTATGTACCCAGTATGTACTTCTGTTGTTTCAGCCAGTGAAGAATTCTGTTGTCATGGGTGGCGCGATACTTATCAATAGGGACTGGCAGAGCCGAAGTTCATAGTTCACATCTTTTTAAAGCTTGCTTTGATAGATAAATAGCCAATATAAAAGTTTCTGGGAAATGATAAGAGTCAACAGACTTCAGAGGATAATTAGAACTGCAGAAAAAACAATTGCTACCAACCTGCCTTCCATTGAGGATCTGTATACTGCACGAGTCAAAAAGAGGGCTGTGAAAATATTTACAGACCCCTCACATCCTGGACACAAACTGTTTCAACTCCTACCCTCAAAACGATGCTATAGAGCAGTGGTTCCCAAACTTTTTCAGTCCACCGCCCCCTTGGTGCTACAAACTCATCCTCAGTGCCCCCACCCCCACCCCCTTCAGGTGGGTGTGGCTTGGTGGTCAGATGACCGGGTGTGCATGGCCAACTCGTAAAATGTGGTGAAACTCACGTAACAACGCTCTTGCTTAGCAACCAAAATTTTGGGCTCAATTGTGGTCATAAGTCAAGGACTATCTCTGCCTTCCTCTGCATGGCAGCCTTGTACTAGCAAACACCTTCTCCTT
>QLTV01002007.1:499391-527683 GCA_003457575.1 Thermophis baileyi
CACCCCATGCCAAAGGAAATCCAGCCAGGCTTCTCCTTCCCTCCTACCCTTCCCCCTGCTCCCTTCTCCCCACTCAATCCTACTTCGGGACAGAGAAGCGTGTTGGGGCGACGTCGGAGTGCGTCTTCTGACCCTCTGGTGCTCGCCTGCAACTCTCCGCACTCCTCCAGACCGGCTTGCTGAGGGGGGGGAGCAGCCCTTACGCCTCTGCTTCCCCCCCCAGGGCCCCAGCCATTGCTGCCCAGGGAAGGAACAGGAAACAGAAAGTGGCGCATTTCAAAGGCGGCGAACAGCGTTCCACTGCAGCAGCCAGGCCAGGCCTCTCTGCTGTCCAACTCACCAATGGGGTCACTTCTGCTGGGCCATCTCCCTCCCCCCGCTGGGCTGTTGTGCTCGGTGCTGGAGGGGAGCACTTCCCCACGCTGCCCCCTTCTTGCTCTTGGCCCCGCCAACAAGGGAGGAGGAAGGCCAGGCTTCAGGGATGGCCCCCACCCCGCAAGATCCACCCCCGCCATTCTCTCCCAGCCCTCTTTGCTGGTGGCAACAGCAAATGTACCACAATGAAGGCGGAATGCTGTTGCTGTGCAAAGGCAAGTTGAGGGACACTTCGCTCCCGCACTAAGGCTCCCGCCATGCCACTGCCGTCACAGGATGATGGCTCTTTCATCCCTCTGCCACGACAGGGTGACAGGGAGCCGCAGCAGAGGGCCCAAAGAGCCGCATGCGGCTCCGGAGCCGCAGGTCGCAGACCTTCGACCTAGACTATGTGTCAGAATGGTCGCGTAATTGGCAACTCCAAATTTCAACGAACAAATGCTCTGTCCTACACATTGGCAATAAAAATCAGAACACCAAACACAAGTTAGGTGGAAATGATCTCGTAGATGACCCTCACTCTGTCAAGGACCTAGGACAGTGATGGTGAATCTTTTTTGGTTCGCGTGCCAAAAGGGGGGCACAGGGGGGTCACACGCATGCGTGCCCACACCTATAATTCCATGCTCCCCCCCACGCATGCGTGCGTGACCCCCCCGCTCCTGGCATGCGATGGCACGCCCGTTTTTCACTCTCACCAGGCTTCAGAGCCTTTCTAGGAGCCTGGGGAGGGCGAAAACGGCCTCCCCCCCGGAGGCCCTCCGGAGGCAGGAAATGGCCCGTTTGCCAACTTCCGGTTGGACCAGAAGTCCTGTTCTTTTGCTCTCACCAGGCTTCAGAGCCTTACTAGGAGCCTAGGGAGGGCAAAAACGGCCTTTCTCACCCCCCCGGAGGCCCTCCAGAGGCCGGAAACGTTCCATTTGCTGACTTCTGGTTGGGCTGGAAGTCCCATTTTTTTGCTCTCCCTAGGGTTCAGAGCCTTTCTAGGAGCCTGGGGAGGGCGAATGCAGCCTCCCCCCCCCAGAGGCCCTCCGGAGGCCAGAAATGGCCCGTTTCAAGTTGGGAATTGAGCTCACGTGCCCACCAATATGGCTCCGCGTGCCACTTATGGCACGCATGCCATAGGTTCACCATCACAGACCTAGGAGTACTTATCTCAAATGATCTAAGCCCCAGAGCTCACTGTAACAGCATTGCCAAAAAGGCCTTAAGAATTGTTAACCTTATTTTGCAAAGCTTCTTCTCCGGTAACATTGAATTGTTAACTAGGGCATACAAAACCTTTGCCAGACCAATTCTCGAATACAGCTCATCTGCCTGGAATCCACACTGTATATCGGACATTAATACAATTGAGCGGGTCCAGAGATATTTCACGAGAAGAGTACTCCACTCCTCTACTCACAATAGAATCCCTTATGCCACCAGGCTTGAAATTTTGGGCCTGGAAAATCTAGAACTGCGCTGCCTACCGTCTAATCTAAGCATAGTACACAAAATTGTCTGCTACAACGTCTTACCTGTCAATGACTTCTTCAGCTTCAACCGCAATAATACATGGGCAAACAATCGATACAAACTCAAGGTAAACCGCTCCAAACTCGATTGCAGAAAATACGATTTCAGCAACAGAGTGGTCAACGCCTGGAATGCTTTACCTGACTCCGTTGTTATATCCTCAAACCGTTACAGCTTCAACCTTAAACTGTCTACCGTGGACCTCACCCCATTCCTAAGAGGTCTGTAAAGGGGGCGTGCATAAGCGCACCAGCGTGCCTACCGTCCCTGTCTTACTGTCCCCATTTATCTGTACTTACTTCCTTTGTTTATGTTTATGTTTATACCTATACTTGCTATCTTGTTCAGTTTACATATAAATAAATAAATAAATAAAAAGTAATAAATAAAATAAATAAAATAAATAAAATAAATAAAATAAATAAAATAAAATAAATGAAATTTGCTTCTTGGCCCAATTCAAGGTGCTGGAAGCAGGGGTGGGTTCCTCCCGGTTCGGACAGGTTCGCCCAAACTGGTAGCGACCCGCTGGTGACATCACGATGACGTCACCGAACCGGGTCAGTCGGTGCCGGTCCGTGGGCGCCGCCATCTTTTTTTTTATTTTTTTTTCGATTTTCCCCCCGAATTTTTTATTTTATTTCTCTTCTGCGCATGTGAAGAAGCAGAGTTTTCAGCACTGCGCATGCGTTGCCATTTTGTTTTCGGCATGTTTTTTTAAAAATTTTTTGGGGTCTTGCACTGAGCATGCGCGCGCGTGCCCACGAGGCATGGCCATGCGGCGCAGGAGGAAGAGAACTGGCAGCGAGGTTAGTTGGAATCCACCCCTGGCTGGAAGTGACCTATAAATCCCTACATGGCATCAGGCTGGGTTATTTGTGAGACCACCTCTCCCCTATCACATCTACCAGTCCTATCAGATCAGCAGGAGATGCAAGCTCCAGTTTCCACCAGCCAGGGAGCATCATCTGGCAAGAACCAGGAAGAGAGCCTTTTCTGCCGTGGTCCCTGCCCTGTGGAACCTCATCCACCGTGAGATCAGACTGGCTCTGCCTTTGTTGGCCTTCCAGAAGGGCCTGAAGATGTGGCTTTGTCATCTAGCCTGGGGATCTGGTAGTGGTGGTGTGGAGCCTACAAAGATTAATTACACTGCAGTTTTTAAAATGGTTTTAATGCTTTTTATTGTTTCAATGGTCGTTTGTTGTTATGATTTTGGTTGTTTTTCTACTTTAAAAAAGCCCTCTAAGTTACCCAGGGAAATGTATGTGAGATAGGCAGCTATATAAATTGAAGAAATGTGTACAATGTCTTTACTAATGGAGACACTGTATGAATATGTTGGAAGAAATATCCATCTGGTTCGGTTCCAAGCTGGGAGAAAGACACTGAAAACATGGAGGCTGATTGGAAAGATGGTTTAATGATGAAGCAGAACCACCAAGCACATGGTTCTGGTGCAGCTGAACACATGGAGTTGAGAGTGAGGGGTTTTTATACCTTCTCTTGGGCTTTGCACTTGAGCTTCCTGTTCCTGTGCAAGAACATGTATTCTATTGGCTGTTGTAGGGGCCGTAGCTGGCTCTGTAGGTTGTCTCAGCTCCCAGGTTTGGTTGAAATTTGGCTGACACAATGAAGGGGCTTGCTGGTCAATTCCTACCTTTGTTCAGACCTTGCTGCAGGGTATTTGCTTATGAATAGAGCTATCTATCTCTTTATCTCTTAAGTGCTGACATCTGCTGTGGGCTATTAAGGAAGGTGGGAGCTGCTTTCCAAGAGCATGTGTCTCCATTTCTCACCCAGGAAAATATAATATTCTGCCTTTTTTTTAAATATTTCTCAAAATATTTCATTCTTCTAGGGGAGGGGTGGTTGCTAACTTTCTACAATTATAAATCAAAGAGAAAAGCTGGCCTGTTGAGCTCTAGAATGCAGTTACCCCAAAAGATGATCAAAACCCCGTGCAAATGTATATGAGAAGTAAATAAATGCACAAGTAGGGAGTATACAACAGACACACACCCATGACACAAATACACCCACAGAGAGACACACCCACCTATAGATGTATAGACCTTCCTTTCCTCTGTCTTCCTCCCCCACCAGCTTAATTTCCTCTTTCCTTTTCCTCCCCTGCAGACACAGAGATACAGGACAGGGAGGAGGGGAGACAAAGAGGGAGGTCAGAGGGAGGAGGGTCTCTTTATAAAGTTCCCAGGGTCCAGGAATCCTTTCAGATTGCTGGTGCCAAGGAAGAAGTCCAATTCTGAATCCTAGCCCCCTCTGAGATGGGAGCAGAACATTTTCTCATTTTCATTTTTGCAGCAGGTAAGATGCATAAGATCAAGAATTTTGAAGGAGGAGCAGGGAGGCATTTTGGTAGGGGCACGTCTAAAACCCAGCACCCTCAGTGCGTGGAGAAAATGGTCTGAATCTACTTCATTCTCTGTTGATTAACCCAAGGCAGCCTGTCTAGACCAGGTTCCTGGCAGATGTGTTTGAACTATAACTCCGATGTTCCTCAAGCAACAAATCCCATGTTGCCTGGAAAGGTGATGGGAGCTGTAGTACAACCCTTCTGGTTTACATCAAGGGCAAAGAAGACTGGTGTAAAGACACAAGGAGGTTGTGCACTCAAAAGAGTAGCTGTGTGGCATATACCTGCAACTTCTTCATCCAGCAGTATCATTTTTCTGTGGTTCCAAGTTCCTTACATTAACTCTTAAAAAAAAAAAACTTCTGTTCTTAAGAGTTTGATTAAAGGTTGTTGAGGAGTTCCAAAGGTGCTTTTTCAGGAGGCAACTGGACTTTTCTTGTTTTTTCTTTTGAAGACGTTTCGCTTCTCATCCAAGAAACTTCTTCAGCTCTGACTGGATGGTGGGGAATGGAAGGATTTATATTCCTTGAGGACAGCTGGTCATTTGCATTCTTTTAGAGGGTTGTTGAAGTACTTGGAGGTTTATCTGTGTCCTCAGGGTCACCTGAGTAGTGCTCCTGGTTCCTGTAGTCTGCAATTTTGGGACAACCATGACCTCGATGACTGAGAATCAGAATACAGATGACCAGCTGTCTGCAAGGAAGATAAATCCTTCTATTCCCCACCATCCAGTCAGAGCTGAAGAAGCTTCTTGGATGAGAAGCGAAATGTCTTCAAAGAAAAAACAAGAAAGTCCAGTTGCCTCCTGAAAAAGCACCTTTGGGACAACCAGGACCTGGATGACTGAGAATCTCTACAGACGGTTGCTGAGGAGGTTGGTATATCTCTGAATCTTTGGATCTTCTCATCTGGATTCATCCAGGGTAGCTAGGGCATCCTGGGACAGTCATATACCTCCACCCAACTAAACTAATTTCTGGAGAAAAAAGTAACTTTGGAGAACACAAATGTTGGCATCAGAATCTGCTATAATCAGGAAAGTTCCCAAGTGTTTAGAGAGAAGCCATAGTTAACACAGGGTGTGCTACCTTTAAAGATGCAATACTTGGATTTTGAAAAAAAAAATCTTCTATTTCCCATTACTTATCAGATTTGTTAGTCTGCTCCCCATTTTTGTTTTCCCTCCTCTTCCCTAAAGCACATTGGTTCCAAAATGGTCATTTCTATGGAATGCAATTTCTGTAGGAGAAGTTTCCACATTAAACTTATAATCCTATAGACATCACCAAAGGTATTTTTGTGTTGGCATGTAGAGCATTCTGCAATACCTGATAAAATATATTTTGTTTGGCTTCAAAATATTTTGAGTCAAAAATTTATTCTATAATCTAATCAAAATGTTTAAAAAAATATTTTGAGTCAAAAAAGACACCTGTAAATATTGTGCAAAGTTAGAAGGACATTCACATCTGGTCACACTAGATACATTCCAAACCATAGGGGCTACCATACATAGATAAATGTTTAATTTCTTTTTCTTATATTAAAAAAATGGCTAATAATAATAGATTTAAAGTATGGATACTATACCCAGTAACAAAAATCCAGTGGTAATCTAAGTTGATTCTGTAATCCTAACTGTATTTATAATCTTAATTGCATTGATATTATGTTTTTATATTTGTGCTAAAACCTTAAATTTTTGTTGTATTTAGGGAGGTTAGACTGAGGGGATAATGGGAGGGCTTTAACAGTAGCACAGAATGCAAATTTTTTTGGTCAATTAATAATGATAGGGATGGTCTTCTGGGTTTTTGCTGCTTTATTATATGATCATTATATTACAAAGTATAATTATATTTTATTTTAAACCACTCTGACCTTTCTACTGTTGTTCTCGTTTTTGTTTGATTGATTTTATTTATTTATTTATTTATTTATTTTGTCAAACACGTACAAGATAGCAGGTATAGGTATAAACATAAACATAATCAAGGTGAATACAGATAGATGAGGACAATAGGACAGTAGGATTGCATTCTGACTAGGGAAAATGACAAGGGAAGGATGGAAGAACTATCCAGTATATTATGGTTGGTAACTAGAGTCCTGAATTTAGAAGTGTATAAAACTCATGCAGTTCATCAGCTAAAGTTTCCTAAAACCTTCAACTCCTCATTTTTTTCAAGCAACTGGAGACTTGCACTCATCATCAAATATGAAACAACAAAGATTATTGAAGACATAGTGCTTGTTGTCTTCATAGTTGTGGGGTCCATGGTGCTCTCTGAGCTTGGGTGAGCAACCAAGATCAGAGAGCACCCAGACCCCACAGTTCAATCCTGAGCGACAAATATTCTTGGCTATCAGTGATTTCATAGCTCAAATAAAGGAGAATATTTGTAGCTCAGGGTCCTTGGTGGTGAAATGGGGGGGGCGTTGGTGGTCCCTGAGCTGGCTTGTTTTCTTACAGATGTTTCATTACCCTAATTGGGTAACATCACGAGACACTGCTGATGTTACCTAGTTAGGGTAATGAAACATCTGCAAGAAAACAAGCCAGCTCAGAGAGCACCAACGCCCCCCCCCATTTCATAGTTGTTGTAAATGTTATTGCTACCCCAAATGATTGCTTGGTTGCAAAGTTTGCTCAGTACAGATTGCAAATCACAGCTTACAACCAGCTGCAAAACATCATGTCCCCAGAACACCTGGATCTCTGAAAGCTTGGTGTAGTCCTCAGGAACAATTGCTGAGCTGTACTTTTTAAAGTGATCGTGCAAAATTACTCTACATTGCATTTAATAATTACGTGAACAGTTTTTCGTTTAAGTTCAATTTCTTTTGAATCCTGGCTCTTATCCACTTCTCTGTATGTCCCCCACCTGCTTTATGGAGATCCTAGAAGGTTACTTTACTGCCAAGTATGGTCTTCAGTTGCAAACCTTTGGCTATCTTTAGAAGAAAATATTGCCTGTGCTATTGAGATGGTTTTGCCCATTATCATCAGAAAAATAAGATTTTCATGGAAGATTTTCACTGGTATTTTTCTCTCTCCCAAGGGGCTGTACAGGGTGCCAAGGAATCTCTTGAAATTATTCCTATAAATGGGAACGTGGAATTGAACACACAGACATATTTTTTATGCAAAGGTAAGTGCAGAAAAATGATCTCTATGTGTATAAAAGTGTCACCAGGGTGGTATTTTACCCAGTGGGGACAGAGGATGGATTGGTGGAGCTCAGTTATGCATTGCAACCCAAATGCACAATTTGTCCTGTAACATCTGTATATTGGTCAGATAAAGAGAGAAAAGATCCTTGAATAAAACTGAATCACATTGTCCTACTTAGACCAAGACTGTCCAAGGCAAGACCTTAGAACAGAATAACAGAGTTGGAAAGGACCTTGTAGGTCATCTAGTTCAACCCCCTGCTCAAGCAGGAGACCCTATTCCATTTTTGACAAGCAATTTACAATTGGGAATATATTCAGTGTGATTTTGTTATGTCCAAAACATTGATCACACTTTGCTTTAACAGAATAACAGAGTTGGAAGGGACCTTGTAGGTCATCTAGTCCAATCCCCTGCCCAAGCAGGAGACCACCATTTCTGACAGATGGCAGTCCAGTCTCTTCTTGAAAGCTTCCAGTGATGAAGCTCCCTTCATCATCTGAAAGCAAACTGTTCCATTGATTGATTGTTCTCACTGTCAGAAAATTTCTCCTTATTTCCAGGTTGAATCTCTCCTTGTTCAGTTTCCATCCATTGTTCCTTGTCTGGCCTTCAGGTGCTTTGGAAAATAGCTTGATCCCCTCCTCTCTGTGGCAGCCCCTCAAATATTGGAAGACTGCTATCATGTCTCCCCTGGTCCTTCTCTTCACTAGACTAGCCGTGCCCAGTTCCTGCAACCGTTCATCATATGTTTTAGCCTCCAGTCCCCTAATAATCTTTCTTGCTCTTCTCTGCACTGTTTCTAGAGTCTCAACATCTTTTCCCAGGCTGCCTCTTTCCTCCCCCCCTCTCCCCCAACTTATAGGTTTAAAATATTATTTGAATGGAAAATTATTAATGCGTATCTGGGGGCTTTCAAGTTGCTGGGCTCCTGCTCTCTTGTTTTTGATATTGGCCACATCGGCTGAAGCTGATGTGGATTGATATTATACAGCACCAGCAGACCAAAATTTCTCTAGCACAGATTTGAACAACCAACAGTTTTAGTTTGAAGTTTAAAATTGCTATGGAAAGATGGAGAAAGGTGCTCAGGATGTCATAATTCCTAGGGAGTTTCCCGTGACTTGGTCCTCTGCAAAGTTTCAAACTGGTGGGTTGTTGGGATTTTTTGGAACTCAATGGCCAGGTGAAGATTATACCTATAATTAGTGGTTCCTATTTTTATGTGTGTCTAGACTTTCCCAGAAGTGTCCATGCATTTACGTGTCTATCCAAACATTGATTGTAGCCAACATTGTTCAAAGTGATTTAGTAAAAGAGACAAAAGAGAATTGTATTCAGTTGGTTTTTAGATAGGAACTTAGCAAGACAGTAAATCACTTCCTCACCAAACTGTAAATAGCTTGAGATTAAAAAAGGATCAAGTGTGATAAAAACAGAACCCTCAGAATTATTAGCTGGTCTGAAGGCTATAAGAGCTTAAGCCAGCAAAATCCAGCTCTGATTCCTCAAGTCACCAAACATGCATGAGGGTTACTTTCTTGTTTTGAGAGGTTTCTTATTTTCAACAATAGGTTTAACTCCCATCTTTACAACAAAGCTATGCCATAATGAGTTGGAAGCTACATAGCAGCAAGTTGGTTAGTTCTTGCATAGGGATCCGAGAGCTGTAAAATAGATTGGGAAGTTTAAAAAATCCCCCAAAAGGCAATGGCAAACTAAGTCTATTTTTTGCCTATTCAATTTCAATTCAGTTTATTATAGTCATAGACCAGAGACCAGAACAAATAAAAACACTCAGTAAATATACAATTAAAAATTCTAGTATAAAATAATAAATAACAACTAAAATCTATGATAAAATCCAATCTGTCAATTATTATTATTATTATTATTTTTTATTATTATTTATTAAATTTGTATGCTGCCCAACTCCCAAGGGACTCTGGGCGGCTCACAACAATATAAAAAACTATTAAAAGAAAACATAATAAAAACATTTAAATCTGGATCTCAGGGGGTAGCTGGTTCCAGAGAGCCGGGGCAGCCACAGAGAAGGCCCTCCCCCACGGGCCCACCAGCCGGCACTGTTTAGCTGACGGGACCCGGAGGAGCCCAACCCTGTGGGATCTTACTGGTCGCTGGGAACTATGTGGTAGAAGGCAGTCTCGAAGATAACCTGGTCCTGAGCCATATAGGGCTTTAAAGGTAATAACCAACACCTTGAATTGTGCCCGGAGACCAATAGGAAGCCAGTGCAGCTCGCGGAGTATAGGTGTAATATGGGTGTACCTAGGTGCATCCATGACAGCTCGCGCAGCCGCATTCTGGACCAATTGTAGTCTCCGAACACTCTTCAAGGGTAGCCCCATGTAGAGCGTGTTGCAATAATCTAACCGTGAGGTGACCATTATACATGGTCTAACTATACTAAAATCCATAAATTGTGTGGCCCGTTGTCAGTTTAATACTAAAAGAGAAAGGAATAAGCAATGCAAAGTGTTTGCCGCATTTGTTATATAACATAACTATGGTGGATTAGACACGTGTTTCCAACGAATCCTCAGTGCTATTTGTTGCTTATTAAGCTATATGGATATTTCTGCGAGGTCTTTATGCCAAGCTAGTGACAGCATGTAAGTGAATTTGGCTGATCTCAAACACGCTAATCAAAGTTGGAACCTATTAGTAGTTGGAGCCCGGGTTTGTAGTCTAGACTGGGAAATCAAAAACTACCTGAAGGAAGTCCTAGAAATTGTCCTTGACTTAAAGGAACCTAAGTTTACTGAAAGGTTAATCTGATACCGGTATATATTAAAGCTGTGTGTATCCATGAATGGATGCTTGGCTTCAAGTGAGATTCAACTAAGTGCCCTTTGATGCAGGTCCACAAAGCAAAAAAATGTATCCTATTTCTTGGCACGTGGACATCTTTTTGCTCATTTTTAAGGCATTTCCACAGAGCAGAATAATGTCCTTCTTCTGAAACTTCCAGTCTGAGCTGTAGGAATAGAATGCCCCTCTGAAGCACCACCTTGTAGCACGGATTCCGGGCAAGGCAGTTCCATGGCACTGCCTGGAATCCTGCTTTGCTTAGTCTCAATTATGCCCATCTGGCTGCTTCTTTCTGCTGCCACCCCATGCCCTCTTTTTCCCTTTTATCATCCCACCAGAGTGATTTTTGAAACTGCTTTGGAAAGCAATTGCTTGTTGGGGGAGCTACGTTCCTTCTTTTTGTCTTCCTTCTGAGCAGAGGTGGGTTGCTCCCGGTTCGGACCGGTTCTTTAGAACCGGTAGCAGGGATTTCCCCCCATTCGCCGAACTGGGAGCGTTCGCTGGTTGGCCATGCCCACGAACTGGCTCTCTCGGCGGCGCCGTAGGCGGTGCCATTTTGTTTTTGGCTTCTGCGCATGTGCAGAAGCTGGGTTTTTGGCACTGCACATGTGTGCGCGTGTGCGAAGTGCACGTGCCCACGTGGCGTGGGAGGAAGCAAACCGGTGGCAAGGTAAGTTAGAACCCACCCCTGCTTCTGAGGTCCCCTCTACTTGTACGCACTGCACAGGTGCAGAAGCATCTTCTTTTGGAAGCACCAGGAGAAACATCCATAGCTTTGAGGGAAGGTCAAGTAGCTTCTTGAAGTGAAATGAAGCAATATGACCTTCACCTCCCATGCTATGTTAACTGTGCCCTTTTCAACTTTCCTACTTGCCAGTGAGAGGAAGTGGAGAAGCCACTCTGACTTGGACCGATCCAGACGGGAATGAAATTGAAGAGGATTCAGAGCCTTACCGGGTGAAGGTGATTGATGAATTGTCCAAGGGGCTGGAGATGACCCTCACTCGCCCAGATCAGGGTGGGATTTTCAAGTGTGATGGAGAATTTGACTCCGGAAAAACTGCTACTCATCAAATTGAAATCCACGTGATCCGTAAGTAATATTTATTTGAGCATCCAGGAAGAGGTTTCAGTGGAATATAGAATACATCTGCAGAATGAAACCCAAAATTGATGAGTAGCTGAGACTCAAAATGGGACAGTGGACAAAATGGTGGAGAGAGCAAAGCTAAAAAAACATTAACATGCAGCACAGTTCATTAATTGTGCTTTCAAAATCTGCCTCACCCATGGACACCAGTGTCTTAACTTCTCTAGAACCCCAGAACATATTAAGAACATTTTTATTTTGATGCATTTCCAGAGCATGTCAAGGAGTGGTGCGGTGGCCTAGAGGTGGAGCTCTCACCTCACAATCAGGAGGTTGTGAGTTCGATCCTAGATAGAGCTGTGGTGGCGCAGTGGTTAGAGTGCAGTACTGCAGGCTACTTCTGCTGATCACTAGCTGCCAGCAGTTTGGCAGATCGAATCTCACCAGGCTCAAGGTTGACTCAGCCTTCCATCCTTCCGAGGTCGGTAAAAAAGAGGACCCAGATTGTTGGGGGCAATATGCTGACTCTGTAAACCGCTTAGAGAGGGCTGTAAAGCACTATGAAGCGGTATATAAGTCTAAGTGCTATTGCTATTGCTATAGAGGCAGATATTTCTCTCTCTGGGCACAATGAGAATATATCTGCTGAATATAACTCCGCATTGGCAACAGGAAGGACATCCGGTCAGTAATCACTCAGCTCCATTCAGTTGCCCAGACTCCACCCCGCAAAATTTTATGGGGTCATTAAATGATGATGATGATGATGATGATGATGATGATTTCCAGAGCATGCCAAGGAAGAAAACTACATCAGACCTTGCAGATTCAAGATTCAAGGAGATTCAAGGAAAATGTTTAGCTCACCTCTTTCTGTATATCTTTTCCTACAGCAAGTGTGGACCACACCCAGTGTCCTCTTCCTAGCTAAATTGTTGGCATCCGCTGCCAACCTTTATGTATTTTCTGTTTTAGTCTATAGAAAAATCCATCACTTATATAAAGTGATTACGTTTTGTGTTACTTTCAAAGGTTACAGATTTCTCAATGGTAAATATAGTTAGTGGGTTGTCCCAACACTTTCTTCTTCATTTTGAATTCAGTTCTTATGTTTTTATTTCATTTCTTTCCTTTTAAGAATTGTTTGAGTCAGATAGTATATCAAACAAATAAACAAAGGACTGAATGTGTGCATCTTTAATATTACTTGTCTCATGACAGTAATACAATTAAATGAAATACATTGATTTGATTCAGAATGTTGTGCAAACACTAGGGCACCCATCGGAGGTGGGGTTGAAAAAAATCAAGATTATTGCTGTAATAGCAATAGCAGACTTATATACCGCTTCACAGTGCTTTCCAGCCCTCTCTAATCGGTTTACAGAGTCAGCATATTGCCCCCAATAACAATCTGGGTCCTCATTTTACCAACTTCGAAAGGATGGAAGGCTGAGTCAACCTTGAGCCTGGTGAGATTCAAACTGCCAAATTGCAGGCAGCCGGCAGTCAGCAAAAGTAGCCTGCAGTACTGCATTCTAACCACTGCACCACCATGGCTCATATCACATGACTGATGTAATAATCTTGACTTTTTTCCCCTAGTAAGAAAGAAAGACTCTTTAATGGTTTCTTATCTACTCAAGGAAGTTTAGTTTCTTCTTTACTTCCAAGTTTTCATTCTCACTGTTCAGAAAAGACACCTCATTCACTTTTGAAACACTTACTGAAGTCTAGGTGTCACACAGAACATAAAGGAACACTTTCAAAATAGGGTGTCAGTTCATTGTGGTTTAAGGGTCATTGTTGCATCCCAAAATGATGGATTGCCTTAAAATGAAGCACCTTGTTGAAGTAGACCATCCCTAGTAATTCTTTCACTGCTTTTTGTTTTCTAATCTCTGCCTTTGATTCACAGAGAGACCTACGTTTGTGAACACAATGGATCTTGTGAAGGAAGTTCACGAGGGCCAAAATGTAGAATTCAGCTGCCTGGTCAAAGGAATACCACCACCAACTATTAGATGGATTTTTGGAAACCAGGACATATTAAGAAATATTAAGGAAAGTGAGTATGAGATTATTTACAGAGATCTCTATTTAACAGAAGGGACAACTTTTTTTGTGGTGGGGGACAAAAAGTAATATTTTTGGAGAGGGTAAAGACTACAGTATATTGAATTTGATAAAGCTAGAAAATGTCCAGGGCTATTCTACATTATGTGAAACCAGGATTTTCTACATTTTCTCATATTTTGGAGGATGAATTTTGACTCTTCTTCCTCCTTCTCCTTTAAAAAACCTGTAGCCATTTTTTATTTATTTCATTATTTATACTTCGCTTCTCCCCATCCAGATCCTCTCAGCTGGAGTAGAGACTTTCACTGCATTACACATTCGCCCCAGGCTGGAGATGTATAGTTGGGTAACAGCAACATACTGATGTACCAATCTCTGGGATATCAGAAGATTTTGCCCTACATCTCCATGTAAATGCTAAATGAAATAGAGAAAGGATTGAGTTTATGAACGACTGAAACTCTATTATTACAGGGTATTATAAAAACAATTTTGAAAGTCTGATATTCGCCCTTCCCTCGCTTCCCTTATATGAAAGACAATCAAAGCGGGGCAATCTTGAGTTTTTTCTTCACCTTTTCCTGTCTATCCGGGTTAAATGGATGTTTACATAGTAATCACTAAATTCCCTTTTCAAGGCCACATCTGTACAGTACTTTCTCTATATTGAGGGCCCAATTGTGTTGGACTGTGCACCTGAAGAAGCAGTGGAGGAAGTCTTGGCAGCACAGAGCTTTTGCAGGAAGAAGGCAGTATATCCCATAGAGACACCCAAATTCAGAAACTGCACAGCTCTGTGCTGGACGGGGGAGGGAGGAAGAGGTTCGGGATAGGCACACCATAGAATCTCTCAGGATATATCTGGTCAGTTAAAAAGCTTTAATCTGGCAAGATTCTGTCAATTAGGTGTAAGCAAATAAAGGATTGGACTCCTTTGGATTTTGCTGTGTTGTTTTTGTGCCTGACATCAGCTTCTGCTTCCTTACATAAGCTGATTGAAACTACCAACTCAAGAAGAGGGGGGAGACTCACTGCAAAATGGTGTCCCTAATACTTCTGAACATCACAGGTGATGCAGAAGAACATCATGATCAGTGGCTTCAGAAGCTATTGTTGAGCAGGGAAGTAGGGTTGCACAGATCCCTTTCAAGTTCTGCCATAGGTCATTCACAAAAATGACTAATCCCACCCCATGCCTAAACCTGAAAACTGGCTGAAATGGATTCAGAAAGCACATATGTTATACAGTTGTTGTGTTTTGGGGAGTCCTCAAAATGAAGGAAACTTGTTCTTGTTTCTACCGGTAATTAGTTGTGGTTACATAAAGTTTGATGGGTTTCATTTAGCCTCAAGACTGCCTGGGGCTGCAAATCGCATTAGAGACAGATTTACAGTAATTATCATAGCCATTTCTTTTGGGTTTACAGGGCAACTACTATTTGTTGAAAATGGAACGCTGCTGATAGAGAACACCCAATTATCCGATGCTGGTATTTACATTTGTGAGGCAACCATTGAAGAACGCAACGAAGTAGCTTTTGCAAACTTTACGCTCAACATTAAATGTAAGTTCTCTTTTTTTTCTGTCTCACGGCACTGTACCACTTTAGGGAAAACTGATTTTTCTATTGGTGTGGGTTTTTTTTTTTTTAATGCTTTCAAATCAGTGTTGACTCGTGGAGATTGGCTGGACAATCCCTGCAGCTTTCTTGGCAAGATTTTTTGGAAGTGCCTTCTTCCTAGGGCTGAGAGAGATTGACTGGCTCAAGGTCACCCAGCTGGCTTTGTGCTCAAGTGGGCTAGAACTCATGCTTTCCTGAATTTCTAGCCTGATGCCTTAACAACTACATCAAATTGGCTCTGACAATTAGGCTGGCATGCTATGAATCTGATTTTGAGAATGGGGCATGGATCACATTCAGGGTGAAGTCTGGGAAACTTCGAATGGACATGTGTATCGATTTGATAGTGAAATCTTTCTTCTAGCTGAATTTATAGGCATACAGAATTATGTAATGGTCATTTTTCAAAATTTATATTGAACCAGAATACATGTGAAGGAAGTTAGCACCCACCCCTCTCCTAGAAAAATGAAATGTCCTAGGAAATATTGAAAAGGAAGAATATGTTTTCCTGGATGAGGAAAGGAGAAACATGTTTTAAATACAAAGCAGCTTCCTGCAGCTCCCTGCCCCCCCTCTTCAGCTCCAGGGTGATGGGATTAAGACCTTCACCCTTAGGACATGATAGGATTAGCCCTCTACCCATCTCACCACATGGCACCTGGGAAGATTGCATCAGCCAGCAAAGCTCAAGCAAACTTGGACTCAAGACAGCTGAGAGTCTGGCAGCCAATGGGATACATTTCTTACACAGGAACAGGGAAACTCTCAAGGTGGGGCCCAACAGAGGGTATAAACTAGGGCACTCTCAGCATCTCAGCCCTTTTTCTCTTCTTCAACATCTTCGAGGCATGTGATCCCCCTTTCCCCAGGACCTCAGACCATGTGGTCCTGCTGTCCTCCATTAAACCATCTTTCCAAGCAACTTCCATGAATCCAGTGTCTTTTTCCCACTTGTAACTGAACCCAGAAGGATATTCCTTACAACACACGTGAATACCAAAATCTGGACTTCTGAACATTTTGAATATGGGCCACAGTTCAGAATAAGTCTGTATGATAATGAATTCTGGAGGAGAAGGCTTGCAAAGTAAACATGCTAAGATAAAAGTCTATAAAAACCTCACGTTTTTGGGCAAGCTCTATTTTGTTGAAATTAGTAAAGTCAAATGAAAATTGAGAAACCTGATTTTGCATTAGAATATAGTGGAGGTTGTAATCACACTAAAGAAAACCATACTTTTTTTTTTAATATATAAATGATTCAATATGCTCTGCTTGGTATGGTTAATCTTTTATCAATGTCATATTGAGCATGAATTGCTTAACTCTAATAAATCTCTGCCCATTTATTGATAGTATCTTTTTTTGAAAAGAAATCACTGCTTGAAATAAATAAACACAATGGCTACACTTAGAACAACCTGGAATTATTTTTACCCCTTTGAGAGAAATTGGTAATAAATGGCTATAAATTAGTGAGTTCGTGAGACAGTTTTTGTTTTCATTTTCGTTGTCATGTATTTTGAAACTCAGGAAAATCTACAGAGTAGTTTGACTGCTAGTGATTGCTAGTTCATTTAATTCACACTGTTGTGCAATCTAGCGTGCACCATGAGGACTAGCTACCTCCTCTCCCAAAAAGGTGCCAGGCTTTGAACTACCACATCAGCAGTGGACAATCCTGAATAGGATTTGCACCTCAGATGGAATCTGCTGGGATTCTTTGTATGAATGAGGCCTAGTATTCTCCCCTCAGTGTGACTGCAGGGTCCCATGCAGAGGTGGGTTCCTGCCGGTTCGGACCGGCTCTATAGAACCGGTAGCAGGAATTTACCCCCGCTTGCCGAACCGGCAGCAATGGCCGGCTGGACACCCCCCCCCGAACTGGCTCTCTTGGCGGCACCATAGGCGCTGCCATCTTGTTTTTTGCTTTTGCGCATGCGCAGAAGCTGTTTTTTGCTTCTGCGCATGCGCAGAAGCTTGGTTTTTAGCACTGTGCATGTGCGCCCGCCCGCCCACGTGGCACGTGAGGAAGCGAACTGGCAGCGAGGTAAGTCAGAACCCACCCCTGGTCCCATGTCAAACTGTAGATCATGTGACCGGCTATAAGCTGAGGGCATATAGCTGA
Organism: Thermophis baileyi; assembly: GCA_003457575.1. Lineage (NCBI taxonomy): Eukaryota > Metazoa > Chordata > Lepidosauria > Squamata > Dipsadidae > Thermophis > Thermophis baileyi. Next base: position 516,591 of record QLTV01002007.1, read on the forward strand.
AGTCCAGTATCTTTTTTTAAAAAATATAAGTGATCCTGCATTTCAATGGTTAGATGGCATAGACATTGGTATTTGAACATAGATCTATTATTTTTTTAATGTATGCTGCCTGAGGAAATGACTTTGAGATGGGTGGCTATATAAACATGACAAATCAATAAATAAAATTATGGCAGGAGATAGAAGTCACTCGGGCCAGTTTATGCAACCTGTGAGGCTCTCTTTTGTTGGGATGGAATTCCCAAATGCAGTAGACTATTGGCAATATAATCAAAGCAGTATCTTTTCATGCAGAAGACAAAAACATCACGTTTTGGTTTCAATCACTTTCTGCTAAATACATGCTGCCAATAAGGTATGAATATGTGTGCTTAGAATTAGACTTGGACTCCAGCTTAATCTTAGTTGCAGCCTGCACTGAATTGACACAGAGAGATGGCCAACTGTCACTCTCACTCTGACAACACTTCCACTGTGTTGTGGTTGGCTTCTTGTGGGGAAACTTGCCGGCATCACGCAGCCTTTCTCATTCTCACAGGAAGATTGCTTCCTCTGAATCTTTGAAGATTGTTCTGAATATTGCAGGCAGATTTTAAAAACCGCAGAGGTGAAAAGTTTACGCCTGCCCCTGACTTCCCCTACTTTTTATAAATTGAAAACAGACTTTTTTTTTAAAAAAAAGGTCATAGCTACAGATAATTACTGAAATTATACCATTTATGCCAGGGGTGGGTTCTGGCTTACCTCGCTGCCTGTTCGCTTCCTCATGCGCTGCGCACACGCCGCGCACGCATGCGCAGTGCTAAAAACCCAGCTTCTGTGCGTGCGCAGAAGCAAAAAACAAGATGGCGCCGCCTATGGCGCTGCCAAGAGAGCCGATTCGGGGACGTGTCCAGCCGGCCATCGCTGCTGGTTTGGCGAATGGGGGAAAATTCCTGCTACTGGTTCTAAAGAATCGGTCCGAACCGGCAGGAACCCACCTTTGATTTATGCTCAGTAAAACACCAAGAAAAGATTCTGAGCAGAGTACAGTACACTGAGTTGTTTTCATGATAAGAAGTGTAAATTTTTTAGCTTAATGTCAAAATCTCCACAATATTATTTATCAAGGTTAAAAAAATCCCCCCTCAAATAATAAAGATAAAGATTTGGTTTATGTCTACTCCATTCCTTTTACTCCAACTGATTTGAAGTTCTTCTTGTTGTACACTTAGAAACCATACTCTAGGTGGCTTGTAAACCATAATTTATTGCCTAAGGCAATGTGTAAACCCAAATATAACATTCATGACATATTTCAATATATATTTCTGTCCTCCCATTCAGTTGCTCCTAAAATAGAGCTCCTTACAAGTGTACCTTTGGTTACCCAGACTGGGAATCCCATCCAAGTCAACTTCACCATCCTGGCCAACCCCTCACCTTCTGTCTCCATTGCTTGGAAGGAGAAGATTTTTGAAGATGATACTATCAAAAAGATAGCACAGGACCAAAACAGATATTTGTTCCTCTTTGAGGTGAGACATGACATTGGGTGAACTTGCCAAGACTTGAGTCATCTTTATATTGCCAAACTAAATTCTTTGAATAGGGGAAGACATGAAAAACATTGGTTAATGATCCTTTTTATGATTACGTTGTTTCTTCCCCTTCCCATGATGGCTTTTTCAAGACTCTTTATTTCAACACTTCCCAAATTCTGACAAAATTTGTTCTATTTTCTTAGCATGTATCCTGATTACAGGCTGCTTCTTGCTTTCTAAACTGTTCCCAATCTCTGGAATCACCTTTTTTTCCCGTCCTTCATTCCTTCCTTCCTTCCTTCCTTCCTTCCTTCCTTCCTTCCTTTCTTCCTTCCTTCCTTCCTTCCTTCCTTCCTTCCTTCCTTCCTTCCTTCCTTCCTTTCTGCCTGCCTGCCTGCCTGCCTGCCTTCCTTCCCTCCTTCCCTCCTTCCCTCCTTCTATCATTGTTTTTCTGTGGTTAGCATATCTAATTTCATAGCCTTCTCTGTCTCCATTTTGCATTCTGAAATGGTTATTCTTTTGTTGCTGTAACTGGATTTGGAAAACTTGTGGTCTTGCCAGCCTGATGCTCTCGTTCGTTAATTATAATCCAATTTTCTGAATTAACAAAGTTTTCTATATAATCAGCTCTTGCCACCACCAGTGGCAGCTGTTTGTTGGTTCTCTGATCCTGCTGGCTAGATGCCAATGATCAAACTTCCTTTTTTAGCATTTAGTTGACCAACCTGATCTGTAGCTCTGAACCACCAGGACTTAAGTAAACAAGCAACGTCAGTCTATTAAAATCTACTGAGAAGGTTGAATTCTATAAGTGTAAAATGAAAACTCAGGAGGTTCACTAGAACCTCTCTCTAAAGAATCAGTGAACACAGAGTACAGCACTTGTAAGAGATGATGGTGAAAGTGAGAAAGCAGTGATTGTTAGAGAACCAATTTCACCTTCCCTTCAAGACATATGGCACTATTTGAAGCTACGGTTCCTGGGAACTTGCTTCTTCTGCTTCTATCTCTTGGTAGGCAACACTTTAAAGTGCTGAGAAACTAAGATATTTGGAGGGTGGGGAACCAGATATGAGACCTACTATGACAGGTGGCAAAGGACAGATTTAGTTCTGGTCTGTAACCATGAAGAAGTTTGTTTTTGAAAGGTTTGACTTGTGGGCAGAAGGTTCACCATCCCTGTTGTATGCAAAGTCCTAAATTGGCCCCTCTGAATTTGGTGAAGAATTTTTCTAATAGCAGATTGGGTGGTTTTAAGATGGGAGATTAATTTTTAAAATTTATTTTGGTGTTAGGTTACACCAACATCACAAGAGGACATTCCAGAACTCGTTATAACTGCTGCTAATGAAATAGGAACCACCAAGAAGAACATTCCCTTTGAAAAAGGTGAAGGATCAATATTTACTCTTGAACAGTTGGATTGGATTCAGGATACCTATTCAACAAATGTAAAATAAACTTAACTTTCCTTCTGTTCTCACTAGGAACTCTGGCAACTGTAATGCTGTGAGAACATCACGGTGTCCCTACAGAATTCTGAACAGCTTTGTGGCTGAACTACGGCCCCAGGATTCTTTGGGGAAAATCACCCTAATTAAATAGTGGTGTTATACAATTTTATAACATGCATTGTGTTGGAATGCATTGCCCTGCACTGTACTGCAATACACTGAGTTGTGTATTGCTCTGACAGATTGGCTTTTCTCTGTGAACGTCGGCTTATGTAAAGATGTAAAAATGACTACCATATTTTCTTGTAGATAAGATGTTACTAGGCAGTGGTCAGATAAAAGGCAGATGAGCCTGCAGAAGAAAGGAGGGCATGGCAAACATCTCAGAAGGGACCCTCCCTAGTTTCTTAGTCTGTAAAGGTGAGGGGGGGGGGGAAGATATATTTCCAGAGTTGCAAGGTTCTGTTACTGTAATCTTATGATAAAGATAGTGCTAATACTCATGCTTGGTTCTTCTTGTCTGGACTATCTCAAAGGGATGGCATTGGCTTATCCACAAGTATATATGATAATTTTTTTTTTTAAAAAAATACCCATATATCCCACCTATACTCACAGGTAAGCCAATTCTCAAATTTCTAACCAAAATATCAAGAAAAACGTGTCTCCCCCAGATAAGCCTATTGTGAAAATTAAAGCATATGAAAACGTTAAGGGTTGCCTTACCTATGAATGGGCTTATCCATGAGTATATATGGTATCCTCAATTCACAGTAAGCTTTGTGGTGCAAGATTTATAACAAGAGTCTTTTTAGTGACAGTTTGAGAGAATGTCTTGTTTCAAGACCCACTTAAAAATAGAAGTCATTCAGCAGGGTATTTGTCATTTTTTCCTACTGTTTTTGGATGGATGTTGCTGCCATTTGAATTTACATGTTTTTTTTTCCTACCCCTGCATTTCCCCCCCCCCTTTTAGGCTATGTTTGAGGTATAGATGATGACAGTTAGATGAGCCACTGGTGGGGAATTATGTCACATCCTGGAGAATATTAATCAAAATGCACGTTCTTCTAATTTTACTGTCACTGAATTAGCCAATAGGTGACCTATTTTACATATAGGGAATAATCCCAAACTACCGGTATATATTTAATGAAATCACTAACTTTTTAAAAAAAACAGGTACTGTAAATCTTTAAATTTACACAGCACAGATTTAAAGTTAAAAACTTTCTGAGTCAATTAAATAAAATGGTCTTTGTTTCGTTTTGGGGAAAGGAAGAAAAACTCAGAAAATTAGCAAATGCACAGTGTTATTTCCTCATTAAGCCTAACTTTATTTTATGTCTGTCCCTTAAAATGTATAAGACTCAGTATAATTTAGCAAATGAAATTATTTTCAGTGTTTTGGGTGCATGGATTACAGAGTGCTAGTGGTACCATTATTGTTTCTAGTTTTGGAATAAATTTTTGATGTTTCAATCATCTTTCCATCCGTTGGTTCAAGTAGAAATTCTTCTTTTCTTCCAGATGGAGGTTTGGGATGGGGCAGCATTTTGGCAATTGTTTTGGCAATTCTGGTGCTCCTCTTGCTGATAGATGCCTTGTGTTATTACAAGCGCCGGTGTGGCTTCTTGATGTTCTGCAAAAAGAATATTCTGTGTAAAAGGTCTACAACAGGAGTTGAGAACAATGGGTAAGTTGGTATGTAGGAGTCAAAGATGAGTGTTATAGAACATAAAACCCAAAAGAAAGGTGGTGAGACAGGAATCCTAGTCCTACCCCTCTTCTAAGGTGACTTTTCTACAACTCACTTGTGGAGCCCTCACTTGGGTTGGTTCCATTCCACCAGTTTGGTTCATACATAGATGGTTTTCTTTCACCCTGGTTGAGTTTGATGGTTCCTTTGGGGTGGCCAATCTCTTTTGTTAGCTCAGGTGATACAAGTCATTTTTTATTTAACATCATACATGCCTTGCACAGTTTTGTTGATTGCCACAGTTTTTAGGAATTCCTCAGCAAGCAAATGTGGAATATCTGTGCAAATAATTAAACATTCCATGTTTCAAATGTTCCGTTTAATTATGTTCCATTTAATGGACATAATGCTTTTTCTTCTTTTTAAGAAATACCTTACTCAGAAACTCATAGCATTTGTTTCCTTGTTGACTATAGGGAAATAATTTTTGGGGTGTGTGTGGGTTAGATTCAGAAAATAAGGGTGAGGCAAGGGGTTAAGTGACCCTTCCTGAATAATGGTCAAATCCTGAAGGACTAGTAAAAAAAAAAAGGGGGGGTGAGTTCTGATTATGGATCACTTGCCAATTATGTTAGTTGGATGTCTGAGGTTTTAACTAAGACCTCTTTGTTGATCTCATTTTAGGACCAAACTCATTAACTAGTTTAAAAATGAAAAGGTTGAAAAAAGAGACAAATCAAACTCTGAACTGCAACTGTATAACCTCCATAGATAGAAACTGAAGAAGGTCAAGCAAATCTTCATTTTTTGTTTCTTTCCACAGGAAAATTCTCTCAAAATCAGGAAAAAGCCCTGTAGTAAACATCTCTGGTTCAGAAGCCTGATTGGACCATAGCAATGAGATCAGATGATGAAATATTGACTTTCTGCAACAATGTTTGGATACACTGGGCATAGAAAAAGGAGTTTCTCCTCTTTATTATACCTCCCACTATTCTTCTACCCTTATTATCACCTTTAATGGAGCTGTTGCTCTAAAATTAGTGGCAAGTAACATCCATGATGGGCTGAAATCCTGTGCCCACAATTTGGAGTTTTCCTTTCTTCTATAGATAGGAACAAAATACATCATTACATTGATACAATATTATATCAATACATTACATCCAGAACAATTTTGCTTTTCAGCTAAGATTTTTTTTTACAGTTTACCTTTAATATATAGGAGGTTTATGATACTTTGTTACCCCACTATGTATTTATTGGTGTAGCCAAAGTTGTGGTCACATTGTTTGTACATATGGCGCTAACGTTTTACTGATGTAGCCTTTTTCCAAGTCAGAGTTTTTGAATGGCATTAAAATAATCCATAATAGAGCAAATAAAATAGTTGTTATTTCCAATTAAACATCAATATGCTTAGTGAAATACCTGGAAATGTATGTATATCCACTTGACATACAATAGGTTAGGGGGATGATACCAGAGAACCTCTCAAAATAAGCTAAAGTTGAAACGTTTTGCTAAGAGAACATCAAACCAAGAGGAGAGTAGTTCTAATTTGGGCTTTTGGTAATAGAAAATACTAGATAACCTGTGACTCATTGGGCCATAATTTCAGAGATATTTCTTATCTAAACAGAGAAACAGAACGACCAAGGGTAGGCAAAACAGCAGTGGGAGTGGAAGCAACTTCCTATTTCCTGCTGGCTTCCCCATTGACTTTCCTTGCGGGAAGCTGCAAGAAAGCATTGAAAATGACAATCAGGTGACCACGGCTGAGTGTGGCCATGTGATGTCATGGCAGCATAGCAACACGGAAGTGGCCACAACTTTGCCAAATTTCAATCCTACAACCCCTACATGCATCCTGGATTTTGGATGCATTCTTTAAGTTAGCTCATTTGAGGTACATTAATTCAAAAATTGTTGCCCTATGATGCAACATTTTACCCAATCAAAGGTTGCAAACAGACACGGGAGTTTTACTGGTATATAGATTCACCATAAAAGCATTCCCTATAAGTTTATGCCAACCAACTATTCTCAAGTGGCCTGAGCTTCTACAGATTGCATGAGACACACAAGGTTTTGTATGCTGACTTCTGCGTGAGAAAGAATGTTAGTAATATTGGATACTTCTTTACCTGGAAGATAATACTTTACTCCATTACTCCTGTGACCTTCATAATGAGGAGAACAATGCTGTACTGTTCATCACTGAGCTTCATGTTAGGGTGTGGCCCATAATGACCCAATTACAATTCCTGTAACTTATTTGTCCATTTATTGATACTATTATCTCTGCATCAATTTAAAAAAATGCTGTATTTTGCACTAGCTAATGGTGTCACTATGTTTCTAGAGTGCCTTGGATAAGTGTTCTTAATAAATCCTCTTCACTCATTGGTTGCCTTCTGACAAACTCTTAATCTGATCAATAATTAAATCCAGGCAAATTCCCTTTCAAGTGGTTCTGGCACCCCCACAGTCAGGTTACATGGATCAATAATCATTGTTTTGAAAATGGCCACTTTTCCCAGAAAACAGTGGGCATTCCATAAGACCACGCACCAGGATAATCCTGGCAAAGGTTCATTACTTCACTTGCCCCTTCCTCATTGGCCAGTCAGGCAGAAGTGGGAGTGGGATTGCCACACAGTTGTTAATCACTGTTGGAGGCTGCGTTCAAGGATACCTATAATGAGAAGTATAGGGTGTGATGCAGGGGTGGGTTCTGACTTACCTCGCTGCCGGTTCACTTCCTCCCGTGCCGCGTGGGCGCAGTAAAAAATATATTTAAAAAATTCATTTTTAAAAAAAACAGCTGAAAATAAGATGGCAACTCAGGCACAGTGCCGGAAACTTGGCTTCTGCACATGCGCAGAAGAAAAAATAAAATAAAAAAATTCAAAATAAATAAATAAAAAATATATATATAAAAAAAATATGGCGGCGCTCATGGACTGGCACCGACCGAACCGGATTGGTGACGTCATTGTGACGTCACCAGCGGGTCGCTACCAGTTTGGGCGAACCGTTCCGAACCGGTAGCAACCCACCTCTGGTGTGATGCTAGTTCGCCTCCTTGTGGTGCACCCTGGATAGCATGGTAGTATGAACCAAACGACTAACAACAAGTGGCAGCCAGACTACATTGAAGAATTGGCAGTTAATGACAGTTGGCAGCCAGACATCTTTGTAGAACTCCTGGCTCTCTAAATACATGGCAACGAATAAACACCAGCTTTCGTCATAATCGTAGTTGTGTTGATCAGGTGCTGAGCCTAACAGGACATATAGAGGCTGGTTTCCAGCGAGGCTTAAAAATCACAGCTGTGTTCATCGACCTTACTGCAGCATACGATACCGTGTGGAAGAAGGGTCTGCCAGGTTTTGATCTTCCTCCCCAGCATTGGTCAACTCTGAACAGGATCCGTACCCAACATGGTGTCTGCCAGGACTCATTGTTTAAGTGGGGTCTTGTCTCTACCCCTCAGTGTTACTGTGGTGCTCCTTGACAAAATATACATCACATTGTGTCCAAATGTCCATCAAGAGCTTACACTGGCCCAATGTCTCCCCCCAGTCACTGTGGTGCTCCTCGACAAAATATCCACCACATTGTGTCCGAATGTCCATCAAGAGCTCATACCGGCCCAATGTCTGATTTTTTCAACATAGACCACCCTGTCCTTGAATGAGAGGTGGGTTGCTGCCGGTTCGGACTGGTTCTTTAGAATCGGTAGCAGAAATTTACCGCCGCTCGCTGAACCAGCAGCAAAGACTGGCGGACCATGATCCCGAACCGGTCTTCCGGTCGCCGCGGCTTGAAAAATAACCCTCTGCGCATGCGCAAAGGCTTCTGCGCATGCACAGAGGGTCATTTCCGGGTGTTTTGCGTGATATGACGGGAGCGCGCATGCTCACTTCGCTTGTGCGCGTGCGCAAAACGCACACTTCCGTCGTGATCACAACTGGTAGGGAAGGTAAGTAGAACCCACCCCTGCCTTGAATGGCTGGGTGGACTGGACATTAACATTTGAACTACTATAAGTCCATGTATTTGCCATGCGCTAAATAAATAAATGAGAAGTATGTCAATGAAAATTCTCAGTCTTCCAGGAAAAAGGTGTCTGAAGGTTGCATCTTGGAAACTGGACTGGTTTTTTTCCCCCTTTGTTAACTTGAGAAATTTCACTGCTCATCCAAGCAGCTTCATCAGTCATAACAGGTCAGTTAGGCAGAGAGTTGTTAGAATGTACCAACTCTTGCCACATCAATCTCAGGGGCTTCCTCCCCAAAATGCGTTGCAATATGTCGATGAATTTGCAAAATTTCAAGCCCATTGGAGTCATTTGTTTTCAACTCTGTAAGTTACCATTTGAGGTACATTGGCTGAAAAAATTGTTGCATTATGATGCATGGTTTCACCCAACTGAAGATTACAGACAAAGTTTTAATAATAGTAAACACCCACAAAAACACAATTTGAACTCAAAAGGAGAGAAGAAAATATAAAGAACAAAAAATGCATGGGGAAAAAAAAGAAAGAAAGAACAGAAGACAATTCATCCCGAGTATAAGACAAATTTAGTAACTCTTCCCCCCTTTATAAGATTACATATCTTATTACAGATCTATCCCATTTCCCATACCTTCTCTATGTGCAAATCGATAAAATATCAACTTTCAATCCTGGTGTTGAATGGACAGACAGATAGACCGAGGTCATGATATGAACAGACAGATAGACTGATAGACGGATGGACAGACGGATGAACAGACAATCGTACAGGCGGATGGACAGACAAGGTGGGCAGAAAGATGGATAGGCTGATGGTCAGATGGACAGACAGATGGATAGATGGTCAGATAGACAGACGGACAAGTAGACAGACAGACTGATGGCCTGACAGATGGACAGTCAGATGGACGGACAGACAAACAGGTTTTTAGGGTCTCATCATGTAGAGCAGCGGTTCTCAACCTGTGGGTCGCGACCCCTTTGGGGGTCGAACGACCCTTTCACAGGGGTCGCCTAAGCGCGTGCTAGCCCGCCATCTTGGTGCCACCGTGCAGGGGTGAAATGCTCCCTGTTCGGGCGTGCCTGCAGGTCGCCGGACAGCCGGTAGCGACGGAAGCGGGAGACTTCGCCCACCCGCCCGGACGCCATCATTTGGGTTCTTTTACCCTCTGCGCATGCGCAGAATGCTTTGCGCATGCGCAGAGGGTAAAAGAACCCAAATGGCGGCATCCGGGCGGGTGGGTGAAGTCTCCTGGTTCCGTGGCTACCGGCTGTCCGGCGACCCACAGGCACGCCCGAACCAGGAGCATTTTACCCCTGGTGCCACGCCCCCTTTGTCACCTCATCGCGCGCGGGGAGGGGGTGAGGGTTGCAGCGGCGGGGCGGGGGTCACGGCATTAGGAAGGTTGAGAACCACTGATGTAGAGCAGCAATCTGGAGTACATGTGGCCAATCTCCCATCCTCTTCTCATCTGGACTTTGCCACAGTCATTGGCTTCACTTTGTTTAGAAAACTTCTTCAATCTGCCAAGCATCCCCTGGAAGTCTTGTGCAACCAATACATTCTGTAATGGGGAGAATCTGCATTAAAGATCCAGATGAGAACTTTGAAGCTGGTATTAGATTAGCATATTATACAGACTTACAAAAGTTCACTTAGTGACCGTTAGAAGTTGCAACAGCACTGAAAAAAGTGACTTATAACTATTTTTCACACTATTGTGAAATATTGCAGCATCCCCATGATCAAAACTCAGATGCTTGGCAACTGACTCATATTTATGACCGTTGCAGTAGCCCAGGGTCATGCAATCCCCTTTTGCAACCTTCTGACAAGCAAAGTCAGTGGGGAAGCCGGATTGACTTAACAACCGGGTTACTAATTTAACAGCTTCAGGGATTCACTTAACAACTGTGGCAAGAAAAGTTGCAAAATGGAGCAAGACTCGCTTAACAAATTTCTCATTTAGCAACATACATTTTGGACTCAATTGTGGTCATAAGTTGAGGACCCCTTGTATTAGAAGCATGCTGTTTAGGTGGGAAGGCCTTTCAGATCCAGGATGAGTCAGCAACTTAGAAAGTTTTTCTTTGAGTCCCAGGACAATACGCTTAAGAAGACTTCATGGGAATGGAGACCACCAAGCTGCTAAGTGGTAAGCAAGCAAGTGGAAATGGAAGGAAACTGTTTATGATGACGAACAATATATATTAAACCCTGCCTGTATTACACACACTTTATTTTTAAGATTTCCTGCCTGAGCAGGGGATTGGACTAGAAGACCTCCAAGGTCCCCTCCAACTATTCTATTCTATTCTATTCTATTCTATTCTATTCTATTCTATTCTATTCTATTCTATTCTATTCTATTCTATTCTATTCTATTCTA
>QLTV01002008.1:21377-47558 GCA_003457575.1 Thermophis baileyi
CGAGCCCGGGTGTCTCCGAAGGCCTACCTTTGGAAGCCGAGAGCCAGCGATGTCCTCCCTTCGAACCGGTCCCTTCGGCCGTGGAGGCCACACCCAGTACCTTCCAGGCGCTTCCATGCTCGAGCCCCGGAGCGGCAGCAGACCTGTCCGCACAGGCCGCTGCCTCACCACCAACTGAATTGCGCAGGTCTAGTAGGGCTTCAAAACGCCCCGCCTACCTGCGTGATTACGTATGCTGGACAGCTCCATCCAGGAGGGGAGGGGTGTTATGTTCTAACTGTTTAAACTATGTTGCTGCCTCACCACCATCTGTATTGCGCAGGTCTAGTAGTGCTCCAAAACGCCCCGCCTACCTGCGTGATTACGTATGCTGGACAGCTCCATCCAGGAGGGGAGGGGTGTTATGTTCTAACTGTTTAAACTATGTTGCATGGTTCCAACCAGGTCCAGCGTTTGAGCGGGAAAAAGCTCAAACGCTATTGGCTGGTCTGTCTGACAGCTCCCTATAAAAGGGCAAGCTGTCAGACTGCTCTTTGCTGGTTGCTTACACAAGAGCTGAAATAAAGAGCTGCTTTGGAAGTCTGTCTCCTGTCATCTCTACCCACTATCTAACACCACCGACAGACCAGAGAACCCTCTTACCTCCCAGCCCTGCTATTTTTCTTTTAACAATACCTTGCAGAAAGAGGTAAATAAAACTGCCAGGAGTTTTTCCACTAGCTGTTTCATTTGCTATTTGCAACACAGTCAGCTGTTGTTAAGAAACAGAAATACACCGGCTTTAAAAAATATAAAACAGCCAATTTTGCAGGTAGGAGGGGATACCAAAAAATGATGCAGAGCTTGATTCTTTTTCCCAGCCTTCAAAAAAAATCTTTTTCTGTTGTTGTTGTTGTTTTAAAACCAAGACTGACATCATTCAGAATACAGAATAACAGAGTTGGAAGGGACTTTGGAGGTCTTCTAGACCAACCCCCTGCTCAAGCAAGAAACTCCATGCCATTCGCAACAAATGGCTGTCCGGTCCCTTGTTAAAAACCACTTTCTCGTGTTTGTCTCTTAACCTGCAATTGGTTGGTAGGCAGGGGGCAAACAAGTCAAACTGGAGGCCCAAGGTAACATATCTCATGTAAAAAAAAAGAGCAGGCCTGTGATCATAGAGTTGCTTCTCTGTGATCATAGAGTTTTAGCTGCCATTTTGACTTTTTTTTGATACACACAAACATTCTTGTGTCTTCCAATCTATCATAACCCCAATTTTATGTAATGTCTGGGAGAAAGGAGCATTTCTGAACATTTCTGCTAAATCAGTGTTTCTCAACCTTAGCAATTTTTTAAGACATGTGGACTTCAGCTCCCATGGCTGACTGGGGAATTCTGGGAGTTGAAGTCCACACGTCTTAAAATTGGTAAGGGTGAGAAACACTGGCATAATCTTCTAGAAATGCATTTCCTTTACTTGAGACGGTTCTTAATCATTCACTGGGGAAATGGGCCTATCAAAACCCATTTCTGTAATATGGAGGTGGAAGCCAGTTCGAATCCTCCCCGCTCCCCGCCTCGCAATATGCACTAGATGCAACAGTGCTTGTTAGCTTGAAACATGTCAACATCTTGTTTTTCCTTCTGTTGTCTCTTTCTTGAACCACAAACAGGCCTGTTTCAGAATGGCACTGATTTTATCAACCACACTCATTCACCTTCTACAGGTAGTCCTCAATGTACGACCACAATTAAATTCAAAACTTCTGTTGTTAAGTGAGACATGTGTTAAGTGAGTTTTGCCCCATGTTACGACATTTCTTGTCATTCAGTGCCGTTGTAACTTTGAACGGTCACTAAATGAACTGTCGTAAGTCGAGGACTACCTGTGCACTCAAAGCAGCTGGGTGATTTGTCAGCCTCCTCATCTCCCAGCACCCCAAATCCCAAATTCGGTGCCCACCCAAGGAAGGTGGGGAGAAAAAGGGTATAGGAAAAAGGACCAGCTCTAATGCTTAGAAACAGTTGGCAGCTAATAAATTCTAAGAATAGTAATTCTAAAACATCTGGAGCACCCTTTGAACACCATCGGCATTGACACAATCCCCATCAGTCAATTGCAAAAGGCAGCTTGCCTTGGAACGGCTGACATCCTGTGACAAAACCTTCAACGCCATCAAACACCCACATCTGTCAATTCCCAGGTGGGAATTGGGATGGACTCGAGAGGTGAATAAAAGTGCTCAATCCAGTCTGAACATCTGGCTGACTGTACAACCAACCATAATAATAATATTAATTTACCAAGAGACGCAGGTTCTGTTAAATATTCAGAGTCAGTTAAAAAAAGGTGTCAATCAGGTCCGCCATTCCGGCGGGAAAATAAGCCAACCTGATTGGAGGAGCAGTCTGGCAGCTCCCTATAAAAGGGGAAGCTGCCAGACAAGCCGGCTGCTGGATTTGTACATAGTTGCTGAATAAAGAGCTGTTGTCACTGAAGCCTGAGTCCAGTCTCTTCCGTTCGCCCTATCTAACACTGGCAACGAGGATGGGATTTGAAGATGACAGAGACAAAAAGAGCTGACAACTAAATCCAGCCAGTCCCAGGCAGAGCTAACGAACACCGGGATCAGTGGCCATTTTAAGCGGCAAATTCGAACCCGCATCGGCCTGTCAATATGACATCTTTCGTCCCTCCAGCTCCATACGATCCAGCCAAAGAGCACTGGGATTCGTATATCACTCGTTTTGAGTGCTTCATGGAGGCAAACGATCTCCTAGGTCTATCAGACAACAGGAAGAGGGCTCTCTTCCTCACCCATTGCGGCCCTGAGGTGTTCGATACGGCGACATCACTCTCCACGCCAGCCACCGTACAATCAGTACCATGGCCGGTATTACAGAACACCCTGAAGACGCACTACGTTCCGATGCCATCCAAGGTCGTGATGCGACACGAATTCCATTGGCGGTATCAAAAAGACGGGGAGACCATCAACCAGTACATCGCCGTGCTTCGAAAGGCAGCGACATACTGTGGGTTCAGAGACCTGGATGAGGTTTTGCTCAACCAGCTCATCTGCGGAGTGAGGGACCTCCACCTTCAACGGCGGTTGTTAGCCAAGCCGAACCTCACTCTGCAGGTGGCATTAGACGAGGCAAGAGTGATGGAATCATCCAACAGATTGGCTGAAACCCTCTAGAAGCACAGCACTCCCCCCACGGGGCACAGAACTGTCAACGTGCATCAAGGAAACACTAAACACGAAGACTCAGATGACAGTGAGGAAGAAGTATACTGACTTTGCTCAGAACAAAGAAAAGTAACCCCTGACGCCAAGCAATACTTTTGTGCCAGCTGTGGGGGGAAACATTCAAGAGCAGTCTGCCGCTATAAGGATGCCATATGCCGGAGGTGCGACCGAAAAGGGTACCTGGCAAGGGTTTGCCGAGCCACCCAACCAACATCATATCGGGTGCGACCGCCGGCAAACCAGCCAGAAACCCAGAGGCCATCCAAACATGAGCCCTGGAAACCCCGGCGAAGAAACGAACACCAGGAGGCTCCGGAAGCATACCAGACAAGGATCGGGCAAGCCAGCACCCCCCACAATAAGAAACTGCACATGACAATCCGCATCAAAGGATCTCCATGCGACATGGAGATAGACACGGGGTCATCAGTAACTATTGTTTCCTGGGCCACCCTCAAGCAGGCAGTTCCAAGCCTTAAACAGAGCCACCTGAAGCACCAACGGCTGAAACTGAGCGACTATCAGGGAAACTGCATCCCTGTCCTGGGGTGCGGAACATTCAGAGTGCAATTCAAAAACTTTGATGGGCGACTATCACTAATTGTGGTCAGTGGCGCCCTGCCAAGCCTGCTCGGCTTGGATTGGTTCCAGTCCTTCAGCATGGGAGTGACCGGCATCAACGCCATTGTGAATGACAGCACAGATGACCTGATCAAAGAGTTCCATGACGTTTTCAGCGGAGACCTGGGCAAGTATGTGGGAATGCCTATATCCTTCAATTTAGACCCAAAGATTGCCCCAATTAGGATGAAACCCAGGCGGGTCCCCTTTGCCCTCCGGCCTAAGATAGATAAAGAATTGGACAAATTAATTGGCCAGGGGGTTCTGGAACCCGTCGACCATGCCAAACTTGACCTAGCACAGGCATACCAGAAATTACCAGTAGATGACGCTATGGCAGAGGCCCAAACCATTGTAACCCATAGAGGCGCATTCAAATGCCACCGGTTACAATTCGGAGTCAGCGTGGCACCGGGACTTTTTCAGAATGTCATGGACAGATTATTGCAAAAGATCCCCGGGGTGGTGCCCTATTTCGATGATGTCCTAATAACTGCAATTAATAAGCAGCAGCTTCTAGACCGCCTAAGAGACGTTCTAACCAGGTTTAGGGAAGCAGGCCTCTGAGTAAAAAGGGACAAGTGTCAAATTGCCCTGCCTGAGGTCGAGTTTCTAGGGTACCGGGTCAACGGGGCTGGAATTCACCCCACAAACAGCAAAATTAAGTCAATCCAAGACGCCCCCACACTGCGCAACCAGACCGAACTGCAAGCCTTCCTGGGTTTACTAAATTTCTATAGTGTTTTCCTAAAGCAAAAGGCGACGGTTGCGGAACCGCTGCATCGGTTGCTAGGGAAGAAGGCAAAGTGGACCTGGGGCCGGACTGAAGCCGCAGCATTTGCCACAGTAAAAAAACTGTTGACAGCAGACAGCCTATTGATCCAATACAATAAAACCCTCCCCATAGTGTTGACGTGCGACACCTCCCCATTTGGCGTGGGGGCAGTCCTCAGCCAACGACTACCCAATGGCACTGAGGCCCCGGTCGCCTTCCATTCCAGGACTCTGTCTGGGGCAGAGAGGAATTATAGCCAGCTGGACAGGGAAGCGCTGGCTGCGGTGGCTGGGGTCAAAAGATTTCATGAGTACCTGTATGGTCACGATTTTGAACTCATCACTGACCATAAACCGCTGTTGGGACTTTTGGCTGGGGACCGCCCCACCCCTATTTCCTTGTCGCCACGAATGAACCGTTGGTCAATTTTTCTGGCAGCATACAGCTATAAACTCAACCACCGTCCCAGAAAGACCCTGGGACACACGGACGCACTTAGCATATGCCCGCTGCCAGAACTCCTGCAAGACCCAACCCCTGGCAACCCAGTCCTACTAGTTGACTGCCTAGACTCCTGGCCAGTAACCTCAGTTGAGATAGCCAGGCACTCTGCCAAAGATAATACTTTTGTAAAAGTGTTGAACTGGGTGTGGAGGGGGGTGGCCCAAAGGGCCAGTTGGGGAGGAATTTAAACCGTTTATTGTAAAACAGCATGAAATATCTGCTCAAAGGGGATGTTTGTTGTGGGGTGACCGAGTGATTGTTCCACCTAAATTGAGGATACCTGTCTTAGAGGCACTGTATGTGGGGCATTCGGGGATTGTCAGGATGAAAGCGTTGGCAAGAAGTTATGTCTGGTGGCCAAATATGGACAGGGAGATCACGGAGTGGGTCGCCACCTGCACCCCGTGCCAGGAATCCCGACCAGCCCCACCCATAGCGCCAGTAAATGAATGGGAAAAACCAAAAGCCCCCTGGTCTAGGGTGCATATCGATTTTGCTGGCCCCGTGCATGGCCAAACTTTTCTAATTATAGTGGACGCATACTCAAAATGGCTCGAGGTCGTCCTCATGGGCACAACAATGGCAGAAGTGGTCATCAAGGTGCTACAAAGACTGTTCTCCACACACGGCCTGCCCGATGTCTTGGTTTCAGATAACAGGCCCCAATTTACGGCTGTCCAGTTTGAGACCTTCCTAGCAGAGCAGGGAATTAGGCATGCCCTGATCGCACCATTTCATCCGGCCAGCAATGGTCAAGTGGAAAGAATGGTGCGATCCACAAAAGAAGCCCTTTCCAGAATGGGCCCAGGCGATTGGCAAACCCGCATGGATAAATTCCTCCTAGTCCAACACATCACCCCTAGCACCACCACGGGAAGAAGCCCCGCCAAACTTATAATGGGTCGCCGACTAAGATCTATCTTAGACCGGCTGCACCCTAACTATTCAGCTGACATACCAACCGATTTGACCAGCCAAACCCAGTCATTTATCATAGGGGACCGAGTATATGCCCACAACTATACTGGTGGGGTTTTCTGGATTCCTGGCAAAATAATTGGAATCACCGGCCCACGCTCATACTGGGTGGAACTAGACGATGGCAGGCAATGGAGAAGGCACATAGACCAACTCCAGGGTCGTTCAGGGCACTCCACCACTAGGCAACCAGAAATAGAATTTAAAAAACAATGACCTAAAACCCACAGACACTAAACAAACACACACTCCCTCCACAGCAGACTCAAGCCCAAAGGAACCAGTTCACATAGCTGTAGAGCCAAGCGTACAGCGACAGTCTCCAGGCGAAGAAGACCCAGAAGCCGCCATGCCCCAAAACTTCCAGGAGAATCCAGTGGAAGACCAAAGGGTGGCAGCAGACCCAACTGAACGGTCCGCCACCACCACACCAACTGAACTGCGCAGGTCTGAAAGAGCCCATAGGTGCCCCGCCTACTTACGGGATGACGTTAGCTAAGGGTTTTTCTGGTTGGGCAAAGTCCATACTCAGAGGGGAGGGGTGTTAAATATTCAGAGTCAGTTAAAAAAGGTGTCAATCAGGTCCGCCGTTCCGGTGGGAAAATAAGCCAACCAGCCGCCCAGAGTCCCTTGGGAGTTGGGCGGCATACAAATTTAATAAATAATAAATAATAATAATTGGAGGAGCAGTCTGGCAACTCCCTATAAAAGGGGAAGCTGCCAGACAAGCCGGATGCTGGATTTGTACATACGGTAGTTACTGAATAAAGAGCTGTTGTCCAGTCTCTTCCGTTCGCCCTATCTAACAGGTTCAGCTCTAATCATTTGGAAAGGATGAGGAACATATAGGTAGTCAGCTTACAACAGTCCATTTAGTGACCGTTCGAAGTTACACCGGCACTGAAAAAAGTGACTTATGATCGTTTTTCACACTTACGACCGTTGCGGCATCCCTATAGTCACGTGATCAAAACTCAGACACTTGGCAACTGACTCCTATTTATGAAGGTTGCATTGTCCCGGGGTCATGCGATCCCCTTTTGCGACCCTCTGACAAGCAAAGTCATTGGGGAAGGCAGATTCATTTAACAAATGTCTATGGAGATTCTCAGTCATCCAGGTCATGGTTGTCCCAAAGGTGCTTTTTCAAGACGGAACTGGACTTTCTGGTTTTTCTTCAAAGACGTTTCGCTTCTCATCCAAGAAACTTCTTCAGCTCTTACTGGATGGTGGGGAATGGAAAGGTTTATACTCCTTGCAGACAGCTGGTCATTTGCATTCTTTTAGCGAGTCACTGAGGCCACTTGGAGGTTTCTCTGTGTCCTCAGGGTCACCTGAGTGGTGCAAATGGGTGTGGAGCCTTCTTGAAACTGCTGAAAGGACTGTATGGTAGATTGGAGATAGAGGATATTGTATCCCTCCCCCTCTGTTGAGGGAGGGCTGTTCAATTTTGACAGGTGACTTCAATGACTCTCTAAAAAGAAAACAACCAAGCTCAGAGAGCACCAAGGATCCCACAGATCCCATACCTTTAATATTATTAAACAACTTTCTTCTTCTTCTTCTTCTTCTTCTTCTTCTTCTTCTTCTTCTTCTTCTTCTTCTTCTTCTTCTTCTTCTTCTTCTTCTTCTTCTCCTCCTCCTCCTCCTCCTCCTCCTCCTCCTCCTCCTCCTCCTCTTCCTCTTCCTCTTCCTCTTCCTCTTCCTCATCCCTTACATGATTTGTTCATGATGTCTTGCAGGGGTGGGTTCCAACTTACCTTGCTGCTGGTTCACTCCCTCCCGCGCCGCGAGGGCGCGCCTCGTGGGCACGCATGCGCTTCATGCGCGCGCACATGCACAGTAACAAAATATCCCCCCAAAAAAGAAAAGAAAAAACAAAGCCGAAAAAAAGATGGCGACCGCAGGCACAGTGCCAGAAGTCAGCTTCTGTGCATGCTCAGAAGGAAAAAAAATTCAAAAAAAAAATCAAAAAAAAGAAGGCGGCCCCCACGGACCGGCACCGACAAATCCAGTTCAGTGATGTCATTGTGACATCACCAGCGGGCCACTACCGGTTCAGGAGAACCAGTCCGAACTGGGAGGAACCCATCCCTGATGTCTTGCCATCTCTGTTTTGGGTGCCCGCAAGGTCGCCGGCCATTGATTTCTAGTTGGTAGGCAGTCTTGGCCACGGTGGAAGGTGCCGCTCTCTGGACGTGTCAGCGGAGTCGGCCTTCTCTCATCTTCTCTATAATTGGTGCCACACCAAAATGTGGTCGAATGTTGTCATTTGTGATGTGGTCGAGAAGGGAGATGCCCGATATCCAACGGAGCCTTCGCATTTCCATAGCATGGAGATAGCTTTCGGTTCCTGTTGTTGCTGCCCAGCATTCAGTGCCATTAAACAACAGCATCTGTCTACCCCAAATCCTTGAGAAGGATAGGTAGACAAAAACTGTCAAATCCAGTCTAAACATCTGGCTGATTTTGCGACCAACCATAATATTGGTATTTTACCGTGGTTCCTAGTTAACTTGGCTCTGCTTTCTTAGCTCGTAATGCTTAATTATCTTAGCTCATTAGCTAAGTTTAATTAGGTAATTAAGCTTAGTTTAGCTTAGGCTTAGTTTAAGCTTAATTTGCTTAGCTAATGAGCTAAGCTAATGCTTAGCTTGTAACACTTTTTTTAGCTAGTAATGCTCAGCTGTGTATTCCGTCCAGACAAATTAGTAAATACCCCAGTTGTAATTTAAACTGGGTTTGCAATTGGCCCCTTTTTCCTCTTCTGCTCTCCTGTTCAGAAACAGACCAGGGTTTAAGCCACAGCAACCCAGTGCACAACCAAGGAAGAAAAATTCATAGGGGGTTTTGTTGATGGGATTTTAAGATCAGGAAGATGGCTTACAGGAACTTGGAAAGCAAATAAGAAATTATTTGCTTATTAGCAAGCCTGCGATAATGACATCCCTGTGAATTGTTTGATCATTTTTCTTCTAGACCAGGGGGGTCTCCCAACTTGGTCACTTTAAGACTTGGGGACTACAACTCCCAGAATTCCTCAGCCAGCATGGCTGTTGGGGAATTCTGGGAGTTGACGTCCACACATCTTAACGTTGCTAAGAGTGAAACACTGATTTAACAGATGTTTCGTGCTGGCATGTATTTATGACCATTGCACTGTCCCACAGTTATGGGATCACCATTCCCCAGCCAGCTTCTAACAAGCACAATCAATGGAGGAAGTCAGATTCACTTAATGACCGCATGATTCGATTAACCAATTGCATTGTATACATGATGTACAATGACAGTAAAGGCTTTGACTTAACCACGGCAGTGATTCGCTTAAGAACTGTGGCAAAAAGTTCGTAAAACGGGACACAGCTCCCTGAACAACTGTCTTGCAGCAGAAATTTCGGGCTCGATTGTGGTCGTAAGTCAAGGATCACCTGTATATAACACCTGCAAAAAAACCCCAGCTTTCCTACGGAGCTCTCCTGTTTCTACATTTAAAATTCACAGGCTGCTCATTGATTCCCACGCAAACCGTTCTGGGAGAAATTTGTTGCCACGACTTGGACAGTTCAGAGCAGCAATTTGTTCAGTCGGCATTTTTAATTCTCCTTTCTCGAATCGATCAACATGCCAAAGGGCCATCCTCCGAAGATACTCAGCTTGGTTTTGCAATAGAGGTAGTCCTCAACTTACGACCACAATTGAGCCCAGAATTTCTGTTGCTAAGCGAGACATTTGTGAAGTGAGTTTTGCTCCGTTTTATGACCTCCCTTGCCACAGTTCTTAAGTGAATCAGTGCAGGGGTTAAGTCCCTAACACAGGTTGTTAAGTGAATCTGGCTTCCCCCATTGGCTTTGCTTGTCAGAAGGTCACAAAGGGGGATCACGTGACCCCGGGACACGGCAACCGTCATAAATATGAGTCAGTTGCCAAGCATCATAAGTATGAGTCAGTTGCCAAGCGTCTGAAGTTTGATCACTGCAACGGTCATAAGTGTGGAAAACGGTCATAAGTCACTTTTTTCAGTGCCGTTGTAACTTCAAAGGTCACTAAATGAACTGCTGTAATTCGGGGACTACCTGTATTGCAATGCAGATTTTTTTTAAAAAAAAAAGATCTCTATTAAAAATATATCATCAGTTTTCATTCACCATCTCTGTGTCCTTCTGCAAAGGTGTTTAACAGGAAATCCTCAATTTACTACCTTAATGGGACCCGAAATGTTAGTTGTCATACCCGTCGTTAAACGGGTCATTGTGTGATTGTTTTGTGGTGATTGTTAAGTGAATCACTAGGGCCGTTAAGTTTAAGAAAAATAAAAAGTAGACCCCCCCCCCAAAAGGCATTCATTAGAAGGCACAGACTTATTTATTTAATCTTATATGTTTATATCCTACCTTTATTATTTTTACAAATAACTCAAGGTAGGGAACATGTCCAAAGCTCTTTCCTCCTCCTATTTCCCCCACAACAACAACCCTGTGAGGTGGGTTGGGCCGAGAGAGAGAGAGAGAGAGAGACTGGGCAAAGTCTAGTGGTTAAGGCAGCAAGCTAGAAAGCCAGAGATGGTGAGTTCTAGTTCTGCCTTAGCCATGAAAGCTAGCTGGCTGACTTTGGACCAATCACCAGGAGACTGTGAGTTCTAGTCTCACTTTAGCTGTGAAAGATCTCTGGCTGACTTTGGGCCAATCACCAGGAGACTGTGAGTTCTAGTCTCACTTTAGCTGCATATGATCTCTGGATGACTTTGGGCCAATCATCAGGAGACTGTGAGTTCTAGTCTCACTTTAGCTGTGAAAGATCTCTGGCTGACTTTGGGCCAATCACCAGGAGACTGTGAGTTCTAGTCTCACTTTAGCTGCGTATGATCTCTGGATGACTTTGGGCCAATCACCAGGAGACTGTGAGTTCTAGTCCCATCTTAGGCCTGAAAGTCGTCTGTTGATTTTGGGCCAGTCCCTCTCTTTCAACCCAACCTACTTCAGAGGGTTGCTGTGGGGAAAATAGGAGGAAAAAGGTGTATTATTAAATGTATTAAATTTATATCCCACTCATCTCTATCAAGCGACTCCGGGAGGCTTACAGTACAAATTGTGCAGCATTTCTATCCACACAAAAATATCTGCATTCAAATAAGCGTGCTGGAAATTATATCTATTTGAGGGGCAACTTTTCTTTTAAAATAAAATAAAATGCAAAACAGACCAAATTGGGGGGTGGGGTGGAGAGAAAGGAGATACGAAGAAAAACCGTGCGGCTCGTTCATCATATTTTCCTGGCCCAACCCAGCCTTTGCAAATATTTCTGAGATGCAAATTTTCTCTAACCTTCTATAGGACTCACTGATTTTAGTTCATTTTAAGTTATTAATGGGTGGCCAGCTGCATGCTTTTCAACCCTGGCTAGATGGCAAAAAGCTGAATTATTTCAAGCTCTTTTTATTTTTTTTAATGTTAAAAAGAATGAGCCATGGCTATCCAGACCCACGGCATTTATAAAGACAACCACACACCTGCTTACCAACTCTCTTATGTTATTTAGTTTATTATTCAAACAGAGCTTCAGGAAATTGGATGTTCTGACAGCCACAACGATACCATCTCAATAGTCTTTTCAAGGCCCCGTTTTTTTCCACGTGGACGATCATTACCCTTATATTCTCGGCACCACAAGGGGGGAACGGCTTCCTGGGGTGACGATCAATCAAGCTGCTTCATAAGGATGTCCAAAAAAAAAAAAAAAAAAAACCACCATGGATTTCGACAGCGGCAGCTTTACCAAAAAATAAAGACACTCGCTGAAGCACCGTGACGGAATAGATCTGGTTTATGTCCACTTTTTTTGGGGGGGGGGTTGATTTCTTTGGGAAAGAGGTGTAAGAAAGAAGGTGTGTTAGGATAGTTGGTCGCAGAGTCAGCCAGATGTTCAGGCTGAATTTGGCATTTTTGTCCACCTATCGAGTCTTTCCCCAGGACCTGGGATAAGCAGATGGGGATGTTTGATGGTGTTGAAAGTCTCATCACAGGATGTAAGCTGGATCCACGTCAAGCTGCCTTTTGCAATTGACTGATGGGGAGTTTGTCAATGCCGATGGTTTTCAGAATAGCAGAATAACAAAATAACAGAATAGCGGAGTAACAGAATAGAATAACAGAATAGCAGAATAGCAGAATAACAGAATACAGAATAATACAATAACACAATAGCAGAATACAGAATTCACAATAACCCAATAACCCAATAGCAGAATAGCAGAATAACAGAATAGCAGAATACAGAATAATACAATAACACAATAGCAGAATAGCAGAATAACAGAATAGCAGAATAACAGAATACAGAATAACACAAAACCACAATAGCAGAACAACAGAATAGCAAACTAACAGAATACAGAATGATAGAATAGCAGAATAACAGAATAGCAACAGAAAAGTAACAGAATAACAACTGAATAACAACCAAAGTAACAGAGTTAGAAGGGACCTTGGAGGTCTTCTAGTCGAACTCCCTGTAACCGTTTGACATCACAATGGCAGGGGAAAAAGTTATTGTGCTGTTCCGCTCACACTCACACACAAACCACGGGTCTTAGGAGTCTTTATTAAGGCTTCCAAGCCCGAATTAGTATTCCCCAGCAGTCCCCCGTGCTAGCACCATCTCCACCCCAATGAGTTCCACAGGCTACTGAAAAGAAGCCCACACTAGAAGCCTGAGGCAAAGGCAAGTCCACAAGACAAGGCAAGGGCAAGGTCACAGTTGAAGAGACACAATCACAGTGGTGGGATTCAAATAATTTAACAACCGGTTCGCCTGACCCTGGGCGAACCAGTTGTTAAATTACCCCCACACACACACATACACACACACATCAAAGTGGATTCTGGGCGCTGCGCTGCAATGGAGAAACGGGCAACGGAGCGGCCGGCACGAGGGAAGGAGGAGGAGCAGGGAGAAGAAAGAGGGAAAGTGGTCTTCTCCTTCCCTCGCACCAGTCGCTCCGTTGCCCATTTCTCCATTGCAGTGCAGCGCAGCGCAGTGCCCAAGATCCACTTTGATGGGGGGGGGTAATTTAACAACCGGTTCGCCCAAACCGGTGCGAACCGGCTGAATCCCACCACTGTCTGAGATTCAAGGCAAAAACACTCAGCCCAGAGGTGGGTTCCTCCCGATTCGGACCGGTTCACCTGAACTGGTAGCGACCCGCTGGTGATGTCACGATGATGTCATGGATCCGGTTCGGTCGGTGCCAGTCCGTGGGTGCCGCCATCTTTATTATTATTATTATTATTATTTTTGAATTTTTTTGAATTTTTTTTTTCTTCTGCACATGTGCAGAAGCCAAGTTCCCGGCACGGCGCATGCATCGCCATCTTGTTTTTGGTTTTGGGGGGTTTTTTTGAATTTTTTTTATTTTTTTTGCACTGCGCATGCGCGCGTGCATGAAGCATGCGCACGCCCATGAGACGTGGCGACGCGGCTCGGGATGAAGCGAACCAGCAGCGAGGTAAGTTAGAACCCACCGCTGACTCAGCCAGTTTCGAAACGGACACCAGCATCGTTTCGTTCCCCTTGCTGAGCTACATAACTGCTTCCTGCTGCAGCTCATCAAGAGAGGCGAGGCTGCCTCCTCGCAAATAGCCTGGCTGACCTCCTTTGTGCCTGCCTCCTCTCAGCCCTATGTGCTCTCCGATCCAGAGGAGGAGGTAGTTCTTCTTGATCTCCATTGACAGCTGCAGCTGTGTGCCCTCTACACCCGAAACCTCTGGACTTCCCAGCTGCACCCGTGCCTTTCCTGTCTTTCGCTCAGCCAGCTGTTCATCTGGTTGCTCCCCTGTGCTCAGACCAGAGGTGGGTTTCAGCAGGTTCTGACCAGTTCTGGAGAACCGGTAGCGGAAATTTTGAGTAGTTAAATATCGGTAAATATCACCTCTGACTGGCCCTGCCCCCGTCTATTCTCTGCCTCCCGAGTCCCAGCTGATCGGGAGGGAATGGGGATTTTGCAGTATCCTTCTCCTGCCACGCCCACCAAGCCACGCCCACCAAGCCATGCCATGCCACACCCACAGAACCGGTAGTAAAAAAATTTGAATCCCACCAAGCCTCAGACCCTCCATTCCTGGTTCATAGCCGTTGGCTGCTGGCTCATCCTCCTCCAAACTAGCATTGGGAGAGGCATTTGGGGAAGCGTCTGGGGGGTCATCACATGACTTATGACCTTTTCCCACACTTACGACCATTGCAGCATCCCCGTGGTCACGCGATCAAATTCTAGAATAGAATAACAGAGTTGGAAGGGACCTTGGAGGTCTTCTAGTCCAACCCCATGCTTAGGCAGGAAACCCTATATCAGTGATGGCAAACCTTTTTTTTTTGCTCGGGTGCCAAAAGGGTGCGCATGTGCATGCGATAGCGTATGCGCGCATGCCCATGCCCATGCCCATAATGCAATGCCCTCCCCCGGGCATGCACGCACAACCCCCCACGCTGCCCCCCTGTGCATGTGCGCATGCCTTACTGAAGCCTCTGGACTTCCGGTACGCCCGTTGGGCCATTTTTCACCCTCCCCAGGGCTTCAGGAAAGCCTCCAGTTTTTCACCATCCACAGGCTCCGGAGGCTTTCCTGAAGCCTGGGGAGGGTGAAAACGGTCTCTCCCCTGCCCTCCGGAAGGCCGAAAATCAGCTGGCCAGCGCGCACATGCGTGTTGGAGCTGACATAGGGCAAAGCCTCACGTGCCCTCAGATATGGCTCCGCGTGCCACCTGTGGCACACGTGCCATAGGTTCGCCATCACGGCCCTATACCATTTCAGACAAATAGTTATCCAATCTCTTCTTAAAAACTTCCAGTGTTGGAGCATTCACAAGTTCTGGAGGCAAGCCATTCCACTGATTAAAATGCTTGGCAACTGATTCGTATTTATGACGGTCGCAGTGTCCCCGGGTCACGTGATCCCCTTTGGTGACCTTCTGACAAGCAAAGTCAATGGGGAAGTCAGATTCACTTCACCACAGTTTGACTAATTTAACAACTGCAGCGATTCACTTAACAACTGTGGCAAGAAAGGTCGTAAAATGGGGCAAAACTCAATAACTGTCTCGCTGAACAACAGAAATGTTGGGCTCAATCATGGTTGTAAGTCGAGGATGTTTGCGGAAGGAAGACAGATTGTGAATGAGAATGGATGAGGTTTTTTTTATAGAAACCGTTTGTGTCTCTCATGAAAAAGAAACCACGATAGACTGAAATATTTTTCTATTAAATCCACACACCAAAACATCTGTATTATTCAGCACGTCCTTTCTTTGAAACTGTGTTTTCGCTCCAGGGTGGTTTCTTCAACTTATTCAAGTGTCTCTCCAGATGTGAAGAAGGTCCATTTGGAAATGCTGTGATGTGAAGCTAGCTGGGATATGTGTGAAGCACCGTGAGGGAGGGAAGAACATCCCAGCAGCGACGATTAAGGAAAACCGGCAACGTTTGGGAAACGAAAGGATTGGGGTTTGAAACAGGAAAGACAGTGGGGTTCCTTGAGGCTCTCTGAGCTTGATGGTTTGCTTGCAGACGTTTTATTACCCGACTAGGTAACATCATCAGTGCAAAGGAGTGTTGGGCTTTCTCCCAGTTTATATACAGTAGCTTGCCTTATCAGTGTTGGCAGTGATAGTTGGATAATGAAATATCTGCAAGCAAACAACCAAGCTCAGAGAGTACCAAGGACTTCACAGTCCTCCTCCTCCTCCTCTTCCTCCTCCTCCTCCTCCTCCCCCTCGATAATGAAATATCTGCAAGCAAACAACCAAGCTCAGAGAGTACCAAGGACTTCACAGTCCTCCTCCTCCTCCTCTTCCTCCTCCTCCTCCTCCTCCTCCTCCTAAACTCCACTCCCTTGTAGCACTGATGATGTTACCTATACGGGTCATGAAACATCTGCAAAAATACCAACAAGCTCAGAGAGCACCAAGGACCCTACAATCCATTTCTTCCTCTTCCTCCTCTTCCTCCTCTTCCTCCTCTTCCTCCTCTTCCTCCTCCTCCTTGCAAACCCTTCTCCCTCCTGGCACTGATGATGTTACCTAGTTGGGTCCTGAAATGTCTGCAAGAAAACCACCAAGCCCAAAGAGCACCAAGGGCCCAACAATCCATTTCTTCCTCTTCTTCTTTCTCTTCCTCCTCCTCCTCGTCCTCCTCCTCCTCTTCTTCTTCCTCCTCCTCCTCCTCCTCCTTGCAAACCCCTCTCCCTCCTGGCACTGATGACGTTTGCCTCCAGATGTTGTGGATGCTGCATCATTGGAGGTTTGTAAGAAGAGATTGGACAGCCGTTTGTCCAGAATAGGTATAGACTAGAGTCTCCTGCTTGAACAGAGGGTTGGACTAGAAGACCTCCAAGGTCCCTTCCACCCTTACGATTCTGTGTCCGTATGTTCCTCTGTTTTAACTGCAGATCAATGGGAGGGAAACTCCCAGGAATCCTTCCGTTTGAAAGGGTGAACAGGAAAGTGTGGAATTCGAGACTTCATCTCTGGGAGAGAGGCTTGCCATATTGAAAAAGGTCTTCCTTTCTCTGTTGCTTGTCATTATTTTTTGATTACTAGGTTGTTTCACGCCCTGGACCACAAGACTCCTGCCCTGGTGGTCTCCTGGCCCTCAACCTTAATTGCATCCTAGAATTATAATTCCCTACCAACTTCAATTAGCGGTTTAATTAGTCAATTATACTGAGAACAGCGGCGTTTCGGAGAACAGGTGTGAAGTTTTGGGCCGAAGCCAAGGAGGTTGTAATTCTTTAACCCAATGCAATTTACACCTTGTGTTAGGATATAATACAATTATAATCCTGAGCTAAGGGCAGTCCTTTTTTGTTGTTGTTGTTAATTTTGCTTTGGTCAAGGAGCACCAACCAAGAAAAATCACCCTAGATTTTTTTTTTTTTCCTGGAAACGACTAGATCCCGCGGCAAAATTGAACACAGGTAGTCCCTGACGTACAACTACAATTAAGCCCAAAATTTCCATTCCTAAGCAAGAGAGTTTCTTTCGTCAAAAGTATTGTTCTGTTTAGTAACACCGTTTTGATTTGATTTGGGTTTTTGTTTTTTGATAAAAGGCCTGCGTGCGATCTTTTCCATCTTCTTTTGCAAGAATAATCCCTCGTTACCGGCAGTCCTTGACTTACGACCACAACTGAACCCAAAATTCCTGTTAACAGAATAACAGAATAATAGAGTTGGAAGGCACCTTGGAGGTCTTCTAGTCCAACCCCCCGCTTAGGCAGGAAACCCTACACCACTTCAGAAAAATGGTTATCCAACCTCTTCTTAAAAACTTCCAGTGTTGGAGCATTCACAACTTCTGGAGGCAAGATGTTCCACTGATTAATTGTTCTCACTGCCAGGAAATTTCTCCTTCGTTCTAAGTTGCTTCTCTCCTTGATTAGTTTCCACCCATTGCTTCTTGTCCTGCCCTCAGGTCAGGGGTGGGTTCCACTTACCTTCCCTACCGGTTCTGATCCTCCTGCGCCGCGTGGGCGCGCCTTGTAACAAAAAATCCATTTTTTAAAAAAAAGCCCAAAAAAAAGACGGCGACCGCACGCACAGTGCCGGAAGTCCTTGACTCCCTCTTCTTTGTGGCAGCCCCTCAAATATTGGAAGACTGCTATCATGTCTCCCCTGGTCCTTCTTTTAATTAAACTAGACATACCCAGTTCCTGCAACCGTTCTTCATATGTTTTAGCCTCCAGTCCCCTAATCATCTTTGTTGCTCTTCTCTGCACTCTTTCTAGAGTCTCCACATCTTTTTTTACAAAATGGCGTCCAAAACTGGATGCAGGATTCCAAGTGTGGCCTTACCAAGGCCTTATAAAGTGGTATCAACACTTCACATGATCTTGATTCTTTCCCTCTGTTTATGCAGCCTAGAACTGTGTTGGCTTTTATTGTTGCTAAGCTAAAAAAAGCTGTTCGGCGAGAATTGCTCCCTTTTGCGACATTTCTCGGCACAGCTGTTAAGCGAATCACTGCAGTTGTTGAGTTAGTCCCACGGTTGTTAAGTGAATCCGGCTGCCCCGTTGGCTTTGCTGGTCGGAAGGTCGCAAAAGGGGATCACGTGACCCCTGGACACTGCGACCGTCGTAAAGATGAGTCAGTTGCCATACGTCTGAGTATTGATTGCGTGACCACGGGGAGGCTGCAACGGTTGTGTGAAAAGCCAATCATAAGTCCCGTTTTTTCAGTGCTGCTATAATTTCCAACGGTCACTAAACGAGTTGTTGTAAGTCGAGGATTCTCTCTATATTATATAGGAAATTGAGTAGATAGAAAAAATGTCTTTTTCAGGGGAAAGGTGTGACATTTACAGCCAGATACGTAATGATATTTATAGGCATCCAGCCTTAGCTTGTCTTCTCCTATTTTCCACCTTGGGCAGTTTAAAGAAACAAACAACATTTTAAATACATTTTTTTGGACTTACACAGTTTTAAAATTGCAAACAAAGAGGGGGGGGGAAACAGCAGCAACTATTTTAAAATGCCAGGGAAAAAAAAAGGAAAGCAACCAGGAATAACACGATCTACACAATTATGTCATGCAAAAAGTATGGAAGAGCGCAGAGAGTTCTATGGATAGTCCTCGACTTACGACTGTAACTGATCCAGAGGTGGGTTGCTACTGGTTCGGACCGGTTCACCCGAACCGGTAGCGACCTGCTGGTGATGTCACAATGACGTCACCGATCCGGTTCGGTCGGTGCCGGTCTGTGGGCGCCGCCATCTTTTTTTTTATTTTTTTTTATTTTTTTTTTGAATTTTTTTTTTGAAATTTTTTTTCTTGTGTGCATGCGCAGAAGCCGAGTTTCCGGCACTGCGCATGTGTCACCATCTTATTTTCGGCTTATTTTAATTTTTTTGAATTTTTTAATTTTTTTTTTTTACTGCGCATGCGCGCGCGAGGCGCACCCACGTGGCACGGGAGGAAGCGAATCGGCAGCGAGGTAAGTCAGAACCCACACCTGAACTGATCCTGGAATTACAGTCATGGTAGTCATTAAATGGATCACCAGGTGACGCCGCCTGATTTTATGACCTTTTTTGCAGCAGTTGTAAAGGGAACACCGTGGTCATTAACCAAACCCCACTGTCATTTAAGTGAATGCACTAGTTGTTAAGTGAAGCCGTTTTCTCCAATTGGAGGGGTTTTTTTTTGCTGGAAACCAGAAGTAAACATTGGAAACTAGCCCCTCCCCCCCCAAAAAGGCACTTAACAACTGTCTTGCTTAGCAACAGAAATTTTGGTCTCAATTTTGGTCATAATTCGAGGACTATCTATGCTTGCATTTGTTGCATGCCAACCATAATTGAATTTTAAAAGAGCGCTGACATCGTGGAAATTCACACTTTTTAAGCCTCATGGCACATGCCAAAAAACAGAGGCGACTCTACATTTTAAGAAAGATTTGGCGGGTAATTTCCATGACTACAGGTAGTCCTCGACTTACAACAGTTCACTTAGTGACCATTTGAAGTTACAGTGGCACTGAAAAAAGTGACTTATGCCCATTTTTCACAATTAGGAACTGTTGCACCATCCCCACAATCACGTGATCAAACTTCAGACGCTTGGCAACTGACTCATACTTATGACGGCTGCAGTATCCCGGGGTCACGTGATACCCTTTTTGCGACCTTCTGACAAGCAAAGTCAATGGGGGAAGCAGATTCGCTTAACAACCGTGTCACTAACTTAACAACTGCAATGGTTCACTTAACAACTGTGGCAAGAAAGGTCGTAAAATGGGGCAAAACTCACTTAACAAATGTTTCACTTAGCAACGGAACTGTTGGGCTCAATTGTGATCATAAATTGAGGACTACCTTTACTTATACAGAGGCAGGGGACGAACAGAAAAATCCATCCCATTTTGCCAGACACTGTAACATAAAATTACATAATTTGCTACCGCTTTCAGTTCATATTCAGTTGACCCTGACTAACAGCTCTCTTTCATGAATGCATCAAAAATCATACTCTGGATTTTTTTAAAATGCCCACCACTTCTCAATTTATTGTCCATTAAAGCTGTGTGCAGTGTGATTCAGTATGATTCAGAAGAACAGTGTGGGTGCTTGCCTATTGTGTGTGTGCACGACAACACCACTCTACCTGAAAGTGGATGAACTTTTTTCGGGGGGGGGGAGCCACTTTGAAAGGAAAGATGCGGCTGCTTTAATGAATCCTCTCATTAACGTTGTGAATCCTTTAATGTAACCTCTCATTAAAACTCCAGTGTTGGAGCACCCAAAACTTCTGGAGGCAAGTTGTTCCACTGATTAATTGTTCTCACTGTCAGGAAGTTTCTCCTTAGTTCTAGGTTGGTTCTTGCCTCGATTAGTTTCCATCCATTGCTTCTTAACAGAATAATAGAATAACAGAGTTGGGAGGGACCTTGGAGGTCTTCTAGCCCAACCCCCTGCTCAAGCAAAAAACACTATTCCGAGAAATTGTTGTCCAAACTCTTCTTAAAAACCTCCAGTGATGGAGCATTCACAACTTCTGGAGGCAAGCTGTTCCACTGATTAATTGTTTTATTTTATTTATTTATTTTATTTGTTTGTCAAACATGTACAAGATAGCAGGTATAGGTATAAACATAAACATAATCAAAGTGAATACAGATAGATGAGGACAATAGGACAGTAGGACTGTCAGGAAATTTCTCCTTAGTTCTAGGTTGCTTTTCTCCTTGATTAGTTTCCATCCGTTGCTTCTTGTCCTGCCTTCAGGTGCTTTGGAGAATAGCTTGACTCCCTCTTCTTTGGGGCAGCCCCTGAGATATTGGAACACTGCTATCATGTCACCCCTAGTCTTTCTTTTCATTAAACTACACATACTGAATTCCTGCAACCGTTCTTCGTATGTTTTAGCCCCCTAATCCTCTTTGTTGCTCTTCTCTGCACTCTTTCTAGAGTCTCAACATCTTTTTTACATCGTGGCGACCAAAACAGGATGCAGTATTCCAAGGGTGGCCTTACCAAGGCCTTACAAAGTGGTACTAACCAGTAGTGGTTCTAAAACCCGTTGCTACCGGTTCGCGTGCGCGCTTGCGCATATGCAGAAGCGTCCCGGGTGGGTGGGCGGAGCCTCCTGCTGCTGCCCCTGCTGCTACCGGTTCACCGAACCGGGCCGAACTGGGTGCAACCCACCGCTGGTACTAACACTTCACGTGATCTTGATTCTATCCCTCTGTTTATGCAGCCTAGGAATGTATCAGCTTTTTTGGCAGCTGCAGCGCACGGCTGGCTCATATTTAAATGGTTGTCCACTAGGACTCCAACATCTTTCTCGCAGTTACTGCTATTGAGCCAGCAAGCAACAGGTGAGTCATTCAAGGTAGAGAAAATGGACTGAGTGATGTCCTCGTGCTATTCTTCTGGTCATCAGCAGGAAAGAGGAACGGCATGGCTAGGACACGGTGCTCTCTGCCAATTTTCCGTATTTTGAAGTTTGCAAGGTAAGATATTGTCCCGTTCGGCTTTGTTTGAATTCTGCCTTTCCACAGATTGATCGTTCGTTTCCAGCTCCCCCTTTTCAGCGTGAACAATGAAATTTTAGAAAGAAAAGAACTCCAGCTACAAATTATTCACCGTAATAGACATTTTCCTAATCCTTGAATACCATTAATGATTAAAAGACAGCAGAGACAGAGAGACAGAGAGAACGAGAGAACGAGAAGGCATAAAATCTGGCCTGCGGAGCGTTTTAAGCTCATTTGAAATAATGGGTATTTCCAGAATTGATAAGAAGAGCGAAAACTTTTAAATTTCGCCAACATATTTCTGAACACTGTTGGAAGTGCAGTTTTATTGCTATGGTGGTTCCAATATTGTCTCCGTCATTGTATGTAACTTTCCTAGCTGGCTCATTTTTAAATCTGAACATGCTCCCCAGTGCGATAAAGCGGGGAGACTTTTAAACTGGCCCCCAAAAATAGACATTTGCATCCATTCCTGGATCACCTCAAATTTAAAGAAATGGAAGGAAGTCATTCAATAAAAGGAAGGAGAAGTTGGTTTTCTTGCGTATAAAATACTATCTTCACAGCAAGGGACGCTGGCTGAATTAAAAAAACAAACTCTTGTTCCTCAGAAGTTTATTTTTATAAATCAGTCAAGATAGTGAACATCGCTAATAATCCTTCCTCTTCCTATTTTCCCCACAACAACAACCCTGTGAGGTGGTTCGGCTGAGACAGAGGGACTGGCTCAAAGTCACCCAACTGGCTTTCATGCCTAAGGCGGGACTAGAACTCACAGTCGCCTGGTGATTGGCTCAGAGTCACTCAGATGGTTTTCATGCCTAAATTGGGACTATAACTCACTGTCTCCTGGTGATCGGGCCAAAGTCACCCAGCCGGTTTTCATGCCTAAGGCAGGACTAGAACTCACGGTCTCCTGGAGACTGGCCCAAAGACACCCAGTCAGCTTTCACGCTTAAAGTGGGACTATAACTCACTATCTCCTGGTTATTGCCCCAAAGTCACCCAGCCGGTTTTCATGCCTAAGGCAGGACTAGAACTCACGGTCTCCTGGTGATTGGTTCAAAGTCACCCAGCTGCCTTTCATGGCTAAGGTGGGACTAGACCTCACTGTCTCCTGGTACCTTAACCACTAGACCAGGGTTGGAGAACGATGGCCCCTTTACGGCTGGTGGACTTCGACTCCCAGAATTCCTGAACCAGCATGTCTGGCTTAGGAATTCTGGGAGTCGAAGTCTACAGGTCGTAAAGGGGCCATAGTTCACCACCCCTGCACTGCAACCTTTTGACAAGCCAAGTCAGTGGGGAAGCCAGATTCACTTAACAATCATGTTGCTAACTTAACTGCAGTGATTCACTTAACATCTGTGGCAAGAAAGGTTGTAAAATGGGGCAAAGTTCACTTAACAACGGTCTTGCTCAGAAACTTTGGGCTCAATTGCGGCCGTAGGTTGAGGACTGCCTGTACCAGCCAGCTGTCAAGCGATCAAATTTTGATCATGAGACCATGGGGAGGCTATAATGGTCATAATAGCAATAGCACTTAGACTTATATACCGCTTCACAGTGCTTTACAGCCCTCTCTAAGGGGTTTACAAAGTCAGCCTCTTGCCCCCAACAATCTGGGTCCTCATTTTACTGACCTTGGAACGATGGAAGGCTGAGTCAACCCTGAGCCAGTTAGGATCGAACTGCTGGCAGTAAGCAGTGACTTAGCCTGCAATACTGCATTCTGACCACTGCGCCACCACAGCTCTTCTCTCCTCTCACCCTTATAGAATGTGTTTATTTACTACTATTTTAGATGCCCCTTTGTACTACAACAAGGGTGTATGAGGGGCAAGGAGGGGTCTCCTCTCATTTAATTTTTACAACAACCCTCTGAAAGTGGGAGATTGAGTCAAGATTGCCCCACACTCATAGAATAATTTGGGACTGGAATCTGGATTTCTTCACTTATAATTTTATCCACTACACCAGGGGTCCTTCCTCTTCCTTCCTCTGTTCCCACTTAGCACTTATATACAGCTTCTCACAGTGGTTTACAGAGTCAGCCTCTTGCCCCCAACAACCTGAATCCTCATTTTACTGACCTCAGAAGGATGGAGTCAAATTTGAGCCGATCAGGATCGAACTACTGGCAGTGGGCAGAGTCAGCCTGCAGTACTGCATTCTAACCACTGTGCCATCTTGGCTCATAAGCCTGAGGACCGATCATAAGTCTCTTTTGAAGTTGCCGTTGCAACTTCAAACCGTCACTAAACAAATGGTTGTAAGTCGAGGACTACCTATACACCTGATTGGCTCTGAGAAGGAGGGACGGGCACAGATTCAGCCAATGAGCTTCTGGGATTCTGGAGAGACTAGAACCCAAATCTCTCCACTCCTTATCTAGCCCCTTCCTCACTATAGGTAGTACTCGATTTACGACCACAATAGGGATCAGAATTTCCATTGTGATATATCAAGCGGGGTCTCCCTTCCCATTCCCCCCCTCCCTCTTGCTTTTCTACGTCCTCCATCAAAGTCCCTATCTAACAAAATGAAATTCAATGTAGAGAAATGTAAAGTCTTACACTTAGGCAAGAAAAACCAAAAGTACACATATAGACTGGGTGAAACCAGACTTAATAGCAGTGACTGTGAGAGGGTTCTTGGAGTCTTAGTGGACAACCAGCTAAATATGAGCCAGCAGTGTGCGGCAGCAGCCAAAAAAAGCCAATGCAATCCTAAAGTGCATTAACAGAGGGATACAATCAAGATTAAGTGAGGTTCTAATACCACTCTATAAAGCCTTAGTAAGACCACACCTAGAATACTGCATCCAGTTTTGGTCACCACACTATAAAAAAGATGTTGAGAATTTAGAAAAAGTGCAGAGAAGAGCAACCAGGATGATTAGGGGACTGGAGGCTAAAACATATGATGAATGGCTGCAGGAACTGGGCATGGCTAGTCTAGTGAAGAGAAGGACCAGGGGAGACATGATAGCAGCGTTCCAGTATTTGAGAGGCTGCCACAGAGAGGTCTATCCTTTCTCCCTATCTGTTGCACACTTGACTTGCACAAAGTAACATCTCTCTTGGAATGCACATTACGCATAAAGTGCTCACTTTATGCAGCCAAAAAAGCCAATGCAAAATCCTACAGCATTAACAGAGGGATACAATCAAGATTAAGTGAGGTTCTAATACCACTCTATAAAGCCTTAGTAAGACCACACCTAGAATACTGCATCCAGTTTTGGTCACCACACTATAAAAAAGATGTTGAGAATTTAGAAAAAGTGCAGAGAAGAGCAACCAGGATGATTAGGGGACTGGAGGCTAAAACATATGATGAATGGCTGCAGGAACTGGGCATGGCTAGTCTAGTGAAGAGAAGGACCAGGGGAGACATGATAGCAGCGTTCCAGTATTTGAGAGGCTGCCACAGAGAGAAGGGAGTCAAACTATTCTCCAAAGCACCTGAAGGACAGACAAGGAATAATGGATGGAAACTGAACAAGGAGAGATTCAACCTGGAAATAAGGAGAAATTTTCTGACAGTGAGAACCATCAATCCATGGAACAGAAGTTGCCTTCGGAAGTTGTGGGAGCTTCATCACTGGAGGCTTTCAAGAAGAGACTGGACTGCCATCTGACAGAAATGGTGTAGGGTCTCCTGCTTGTGTGAGGGGTTGGACTAGATGACCTATAAAGTCTCTTCCAACTCTGTTAATCTGTCCCATAATTTAAGCACCGCTCGGTTTAGAAAATCTGACATTTGCAGCCAAACTTGCAGAGCCAACAAGTCGAAGAAAAATAATCCATGTTAAACGGTTGCAGGAACTGGGTATGTCTAGTTTAATGAAAAGAAGAACCAGGGGTGACATGATTTTTTAAACTTTGTAAACAACAAACAAAGAGACGAGAACCATCCCACCCCTAAAAGGACCTAACAATAAAGACTGTAATGATGAAACCATTAAATCCAACCTCTTCAACACATTCTTCGGCTCAGTCTTTGTAAACAGCAACAACTCATGTCCAATATTTCCTAGTCGAACCACAAACAATTACAACGATCTAATACACATCGATTTTACAGAAGACAATATTGGAAAGGCACTACGCAGCCTAAAACCATCTCTATCTATTGGACCTGATGGACTATGTGCCTACTTCTTAAAAAAACTTTCCACTGCCATAGCAGAACCTCTGAGCATAATTTTTGAAAAATCTTTCAGGACCAGCTCCTTACCTAACCTATGGTCACTAGCCACGGTCATCCCTATCTTCAAAAAGGGAGACCCAGCCTAGTTAAAAATTACAGACCAATCTCTTTATGTTGCATCACCTGCAAAGTCATGGAATCAATCATTAACCAATCCATTACCCTCCACTTAGAGACAAACAGCCTACTCTCTCACAAACAATTTGGTTTCAGGAAAAATCTACACTGCAATCTGCAACTTCTACACTGTAAAAACATATGGATTACACAACTCGACCAGGGCAAAGCAATAGACGCAATTTACATAGACCTCTGCAAAGTCTTT
>QLTV01002008.1:69011-86457 GCA_003457575.1 Thermophis baileyi
GCCAAATGTGATTGGACTCACAAAGAATTTGTCTTGGTGCATATGCTCTCAGTGTACATAGAAAGAAAGAAAGAAAGAAAGAAAGAAAGAAAGAAAGAAGGAAAGAAAGAGAGGGAGGGAGGGAGGAAGGAAGGAAGGAAGAAAAGAAAGAAAGAAAGAAAGAAAGAAAGAAAGAAAGAAAGAAAGAAAGAAGGAAAGAAAGAAAGAAAGAAAGAAAAGAAAAGAAAAAAGAGAAGAAAAGAAAAGAAAAGAGAAAAGAAAAGAAAAGAAAAGAAAAGAAAAGAAAAGAAAAGAAAAGAAAAGAAAAGAAAAGAAAAGAAAAGAAAAGAAATGCTTTGGAGAAACGTGTGTTTTTTCCAAATCCAAAGAGATTTCTCCATTCCTTTTCCAAGCCCTCCGTCCGTTCCCCTCCAGCCTCTGAACTCCGCAGCTGTTACTTCTACTTTCCATCTTGGAAGGCAAAGAGGGCAGAGCCACAACCTGTTACTGCACACCTTCCCTCCTGTGGCTTGGCAGATGGTGTGTTTTGGAGGGATGTCAGAGAACAAAGGAATCCCTTGTCTCTCCTGTGCTTCACAAGTCTTTAGCAGTCAGGTCAGTCATGTGAATTGGCAGATTTTGAAACAGATACCGTCCCTAATCAATCTCTTTTAAAAAAAAGAAAAGAAAAGAAAAAGAAAAAGAAAAAGAAAAGAAAAGAAAAGAAAAGAAAAGAAAAGAAAAGAATAGAATAAGAAAGGATAGAATAGAATAGAATAGAATAGAAAAAGAATCTCACTTTTTTTACCTACAATGTGCCTTTGGGTGCAATTACAGATAGTCCTCAACTTATGACCACAATTGAGCCCAAAATTTCTGTCGTTAAATGAGACAGTTGTTAAGTGAATTTTGCCTCGTTTTACGACCTTTCTTGCCACTGTTGTTAAATGAATCCGGCTTCCTCGTTGACT
Source organism: Thermophis baileyi (assembly GCA_003457575.1). Lineage (NCBI taxonomy): Eukaryota > Metazoa > Chordata > Lepidosauria > Squamata > Dipsadidae > Thermophis > Thermophis baileyi. The sequence continues at coordinate 69,962 of QLTV01002008.1, forward strand.
TTGCTTATCAGAAGGTCGCTAAAGGGGATCACGTGACCCCGGGCACGCTGCGACCGTCGTAAGTACGAGTGAATTGCCAAGCGTCCGGATTTTGATCACATGACCATGCGGGATGCCGCGACGGTCGTAAGCGTGAAAAACGGTCGTGTTACTTTTTTCAGTGCGGTTGTAGTTTTGAACTGTCACTAAAGGAACTGTTGTAAGTCGGGGACTGCCTGTACATTGGAAGAACAGATTGATGGAGGCTGGGGGGGGTAGACTAGATGGTCTCTGGGTTCTCTTTCAACTTCTTTGGTTTTAGGAGTCAGAGCAAGGAAGAGCAACAAGAAAGGAACCGAAAAGAAGAATCTCTCTCTCTTGGCTCACTGATGTGAGGTCTGAATCTGGGTTTCGTTGTGCGGAGAAACACACACACACACACACACACACACACACCGCCAGACATGGGGGGGGGCATACTGGATTCCAAAATAGTGGCGGTTTTGGGGAAACACAGCTAAAGTCTCCATTGAACGGACACTCATTTTACCAGACTTTGGATGTGACAGATAAAATTTCCATCAGGATGACTGCAAAGAATATAAACACAAAAGTCACACGTACAGCTGGTCCTTGACGTACAACAGTTCGTTCGAAGTTACAATGGCATTGAAAAAAGTGACTTAAGACCGTTTTTCACATTTACGACCGTCGTAGCATCCCTGAGGTCACGTGATCAAAATTCGGACACTTGGCAAGTGGTTCATATTTATGACCGTTGTTGTGTTGCAAGATCACGCGATCCCCTTTTGCGACCTTCTGACAAGCAAAGTCAACGGGGAAGCCAGATTCTCTTAACAACCGTGTCGCTAATTTTAACAACTGCAGGGATTCACTTAACAATTGAGGCAAGAAAGGTGGTAAAATGGGGCCAAAATTCACTTGAAAATGTCTCACTTAACAACAGAAATTTTGGGTTCAATTATGGTCATAAGTCGAGGACTACCTGTATTTAGGTTCCATATCAGGTCTAGTTTATATACAGCTAGTCCTCGACTTATGAGCACAATCGAGATCGGAATATTGTTTTGGCCCAAACTCTCTTTTTGTACATCTGTGTCACATCACAACTTACATACAAAAGACATGAGATTTGAATCATGCTTTTTCCCTGCATTCATAGACTTTACGCCACAGCCAGCACACATGCATCTCCTAGAATTCCCCAGCCAGCATGTATGGACTTCCAGAATCCCCTGGTCAGCACGCATGGACTTCAGCTCCCAGAATCCCCCAGACACAGTAGTGGGATTCAAGTAATTTAACAACCGGTTCTTGCTAGTGACTGGTTGGATGGGCAGGGTTGGGGGGGGGGGTCATGTGACTGAGTGGGCATGGCCAACGCGATGTCACTCATGGCAAGGTGGGGCAGCGCAGGCGGGTCGATGCTGCAGAGACACGGCAATTTCCTACGTACCATTCTGAGCCCCTTCCCCCCCCTTGGGCTGACAAAATAAAAGCCCATCTAAAAATCGCGACTGCCTGCCGAGCCTGCCTGGCGCATGCTGGCAAAAGGAGGCTAGGGGGGAAAAAAGAGAAGGGCTGATGGAATTGCCCCGTTTTCCACCTCCATTGGGTTGTCTGCGCCGCGCTCAATCGGGATGGGGAGGTTGGGGGGGGGAGCAAAAAGCCCAGACAGCACATGTGACTTTCAACTCCCAGAATCCCCTGGTCAGCATGCATGGACTTCAACCCAGAATCCCTTGGTCAGCATATGTGGACTTCAACTCCCAGAATCCCCTGGTCAGCAGGCATGGACTTCAGCTCCCACAATCCCTCAGACAGCACATCAGAGGTGGTATTCAGCTGGTTCGCACCGGTTCGCGTGAACCGTTGGCGGATTCTGGGATCCCCCAGTCGCCGCTCGCTTGCCCCGCCCGCCATGTTCATCGCCGCTATGTTCTTCGCACACGCGCATCCCATTGCCTTGCAAGTCCAATGGGATGCGCATGCGCGAAGAACATGGCGGCAACAGCATGGCAGCAGCTTTTTCCGCGACCTCCGGTACTTTTCGGCGGCCTGCGGCCAGCCACCGCAGCCACAAAGTGGCTCTGAACTCCCAGATTCCCCTGGTCAGCACGCATGGACTTCAACCCAGAATCCCTTGGTCAGCATATGCAGACTTCAACTCCCAGAATTCCCTGGTCAGCACACATAGACTTCAGCTCCCAGAATTCCCCAGCCAGCATGTATGGACTTCAACTCCCACAATCCCCCAGATGGCATATGTGAATTTTAACTCCCAGAATCCCCTGATCAGCACACATGGACTTCAACTCCCAGAATCCCCTGGTCAGCACGCATGGACTTCAACTCCCAGAATCCCTTGGCCAGCATATGTGGACTTCAGCTAACAGAATCCCCCAGCCAGCACATGTGAATTTCAGCTCCCAGAATCCCCTGGCCAGTCTGGGGAATTCTGTAAGTTGAAGTCCACATATCATAAAGTTGCTGAGGTTAAGTAACCCTGGTTTAAACTCATGTACTCTACTTGTGTTCGAACGACACCGTCTGGCTTTTGACAAGCAATGGTTCAAGCAATATGATCCCATTTCCTGGAATCTAAAAAGCCCAAATCAATCAGGCCGTAAACTGGATCAACCAAGAAGATTCAACTTTCTCTTTAAAATGGATCTGGAGGATTTCTCTCCCAAAGTTCTGATGAAGTCACCAATCAAGAAATGCAACAAATAAAAACATCTTTCAGAATTTTACAAAACATCCCGGCGGGGTGCCTGAATTTTTCTTTTCTTTTTTTCCTTTTTTTCCCCCCTTGGAAATCAGCAACTAAACGATGGCTGATGTTTCCTGGGCGGGGAGCGCCATTCGAACTCGCAGCAGCAGGCTGTCGTCATGAGTGACAAGCGCCAGACTTCGCCCTTAGCTCGGCTGTCAATCCGCAGCGCTGTCCGGACACATCAAGCAGCCGAAGATGACAAATCACACAAATGTTGGCATCTCCGACACAGTAGGACGTGTCTCTCAGCACTTCGCGGATCGTGACACGCCAGACTGGATAAAACGGACGGTAAAGCTTGTCAATTATATTAAGGAAGGAGTTTTGTGCAGATAATGGCATTTCTACGCAGCGAGGGATCCAAGCGAACAGAAGCAGAGAAAATCGGAAGCAGGGCCACTGAGGACTAGCAGCTTGGCTTCCCGAATGCGGAAGAAGCAAAACGGATCTCCGTACTTATAGTGTTTTTATCAAGAATAATTATTCCCTTTGAGGTGACTGATTAAGTCGGCTTCATTCAGTCTCCCCAGAATAATTATGGTGGAATTAAATTTTTATATACCACCCCCTTCAGCCTACAAATTGGGAGGCTCTAAATTCTAGTCCTGCCTTAGGCACAAAAGCCAGCTGGGTGACTTTGGACCAATCACCAGGTGACTGTGAGTTCTAGTCCCGCCTTACCCATCAAAGCCAGCTGGGTGACTTTTGGCCAATCACCAGGAGAGGTGAATCTGCCTTGTGATTCTGGGCCAATCACCAGGAGAGGTGAGTTCTACTGCTGCCTTACCCATGAAAGCCAGTTGGGTGACTTTGGCCAATCACCAGGAGAGGATGAGTTCTAATCCCGCCTTAGCCATGAAAGCCAATTGGGTGGCTTTGGGCCAATCACCAGAAGACTATGAATTCTAGTCCTGCCTTAGACATGAAAGCCAGGCTGGCCATCTCTGTCTCTCTCAACCTGAATCCACCTCACAAGGTTGTTGTTGTGGGGAAAATAGGAGGAAGAAGCATTATACAGTATATGTTCACTGCGTTGAGTTATTTATAAAAATAATAAAAGTGGGATTAAAATAAAATAAAATAATAAAATACCGTTAGTAAAAAAGTCGCAACTACCAGTTCGCCCGAACCGGTCCGAATCGGCTGAATCCCACCCCTGCTTTTTTGGCTGTATTAGCCAAAAAAAAAAAAATGGGGGGGGGGACTGTATTGTATTAGCACATAGCTGGTTGAGACGTTTCTCAGAAGGGCAGAACGTTTCATGCTGCAAACTTGGACTTGTACAAATTTCCTTCTATCCAGTGATGAGTGAAAAGGCAGTTCACACCTTTACAGCTAGCCAAGATGCTACTTTGCGCCTTGCCAGAATTAAAACTGTCTGTCTGGTCCAGTCATGTCAAACTCCAGGCTTCTGGCGTGTTCAATCCAATCTCCGGATCGCAGGAAGCTTTCGCGAATGGTAGTCTTGGCGTCAATACAGTGTCTGGGAACTGTAATGTGAATTTCTCAGCCTTATTTATAGCCAGTTCATCGAGTCTTTTTCCAAATATTTTTACCAAGGTTTCTACCCACTGCTGTTTAGGACAGTGGGTTTCAAACATAGCAACTTTAAGATGTGTGGACTTCAACTCCCAGAATTCCCTAGCCAGCCTTTGTGGATTTCAGCTCCCAGAATTCCCCAACCAGCATTTGTGGACTTCAGCTCTCTGAATTCCGCAGCCAGCACTTGTGGTTTTCAGCTCTACTACCTGTAGTTTGAGGAGAGGAAGCTTTCTGCTGTAACTCCCACCCCATCCCACCCCAAAAAAAACTGGCCCCCAGACTCGCAGGCACTGCAATGCCATCCCTTTGGGGTGCACATCAAAATGGCTTCCTCGCTGCTCGCTGCACATAAAAATGGTTTCCTCACTGCACATCAAAATGGCTTCCTCGCTCACACGACGGTTGCATTCTGCAGTGAACCAAACAGTCGGTGCAGTTTCTTTCTTTGACTTTGTAAGCAGGGGAAGAAAAAGGAGAACGAAACAAACAAACCAATCAGTGGTGCAAATCGCTGCACATCAAAATGGCTTCCTCGCTGCACATCAAAATGGCTTCCTCGCTGCACATCAAAATGGCTTCCTCGCTGCACATCAAAATGGCTTCCTCGCTGCACATCAAAATGGCTTCCTCGCTGCACATCAAAATGGCTTCCTCGCTGCACATCAAAATGGCTTCCTCGCTGCTCTCTGCACATCAAAATGGCTTCTTCACTGATCACTGCACATCAAAATGGCTTCCTCGCTGCTCGCTGCACATCAAAATGGCTTCCTCGCTGCTCTCTGCACATCAAAATGGCTTCTTCACTGATCACTGCACATCAAAATGGCTTCCTCACTGATCACTGCACATAAAAATGGCTTCCTCGCTGCTCTCTGCACATCAAAATGGCTTCCTCACTGATCACTGCACATAAAAATGGCTTCCTCGCTGCTCGCTGCACATAAAAATGGCTTCCTCGCTGCTCGCTGCACATCAAAATGGCTTCCTCGCTGCACATCAAAATGGCTTCCTCGCTCACACGACGGTTGCATTCTGCAGTGAACCAAACAGTCGGTGCAGTTTCTTTCTTTGACTTTGTAAGCAGGGGAAGAAAAAGGAGAACGAAACAAACAAAACAATCAGTGGTGCAAATCTTTTGAGCGGTCAGTCCCTGCTTGGAACCTGCAAGCCATAAATCCAACATGGGAAGAGAGATTTGGAAACAAAGCGATCGGTCATCTTCGCTGAAGCAACCTGGACTTTGCAGGATCCCCAACTGGGGTGTGATTGAATCTCGGCCTTATGACAGAAGTAGCATCTTGCAAACAGTGGGTGTGTTTTTTCTATGCATCATCATCCAACCAAAGGAACATACAGCATAGAATCATGAGGCTGGAAGGGACCTTGGAGGTCTTCTAGTCTAACCCCCTACTCAAGCAGGAGACCCTATACCATTCCGGACAAATGGGTGCCCAATCACTTCTTAAAAACCTCCAGTGATGGAGCACCCACAACTTCTGGAGGCAAGTTCACCCACAATTCCACAAATTAGTTGTTCTCACTATCAGAAAATTCTTCCTTACTTCTAAGTTGGATCTCTCTTTAATAAGCTGCCAACTATTGCTTTTTGTCCTTCCCTCTGGTGCTTAAAGAATATAGGTAGTCCTCGACTTATGACCACAATTGAGCCCAAAATTTCTCTTGCGAATGGAAGAGAGTTGTTAAGTGAATTTTGCCTCACTTTACGACCTTTCTTGCCACTGTTGTTCAGTGAATCACTGCAGTGGTTAAGTTAGTAACAGGGTTGTTAAGTGAATTTGGCTTTCCATATTAACTTTGCTTGTCAGAAGGTCGCAAAAGGAGATCACATGACCCCGGGACACTGCAACCGTCATAAATGCGAGCTAGTTGCCAAGCGTCTGAATTTTGATCATGTGACCATGGGGATGCTGCAAAGGACGGAAGTGTGAAAAACGGTTATAAGTCAGTTTTTTCAGTGCTGTTTTAACTTCAAATGGTCACTAACTGAACTGTTGTAAGTCGAGGACTATCTGTAAGTGTGTGACAGCCGAGAAATGTTACCCAAAACCTATAATCCAAAGCCTATTTGGTGTCCATAGCAAAATGGATCGAGATAAGCCCCACCCTCCTGTGACATCACTGTGGAAACCTCTCCTTTACGTACCTCCAAGAACATACAGGCAGGGGTGGGTTCTACATTTTTTTTACTACCAGTTCTGTGGGTGTGGCTTATTTTGTGGGCATGGCTTGGAGGTTAGGTGGGCATGGCTTCAGGTGGGCGTGGCTTGGTGGTCAGGTGACCGGGTGGGCATGGCCAACTTGTAAAATGTGGTGAAACTCACTTAACAACGCTCTTGCTCAGCAACCAAAATTTTGGGCTCAATTGTGGTCATAAGTTTTTCTTTCTTTCTTTCTTTCTTTCTTTCTTTCTTTCTTTCTTTCTTTCTTTCTTTCTTTCTTTCTTTTCTTCCTTCCTTCTTTCCTTCTTTCTTTCTTTCCTTACTTCTTTCTTTTTCCTTTCTTTCTTTCTTTCTTTCTGTTCTCTCCTTCTTGTTCTTCGTGTTTGCTTTCTCCTTTCCTTTCCTTTCCTTTCCTTTCCTCCTTTCCTTTCCTTTCCTTTCCTTTCCTTTCCTTTCCTTTCCTTTCCTTTCCTTTCCTTTCCTTTCCCCTCCTTTCCTTGTTTCCTTTCCTTTCCTTCTTTCTTTCTTGTCTCTCTCTCCCTTCCTCTTTCTTTCTTTCTTTCTCTTTCTCTCTTCTCGGCGGCGGGAGAAGGAAGAAAGTGCTCTGGGACTGGGAGGGAGGGCGGCCCGGGCCGGCAGCGGCACGTCCCCTGTCCTGTGCCATCCTGGAGCGCCGCTGCCACCACCGCCGCACCTGTCACCTTCCTGGCTTCGGCTCCAGGACCTTCGCGGGCCGGGCAGCGTCGGGGTGCACACCTACGGAGCTCCGCCCGCCTCAGGCTCCAGGGCTGGCAGGGGCCTTGACAGGGCAGGGAGACAGTGGCGCTGCCTGGAAAGCCAGCGGATGGGCATGCCGGGCGGTCTCCGAGCCTTGCTAGGAAGGTAAGCCAAGCACCAGACGGGCCCACGCGCGCTCCCGCCCCTCGCTCCGGCCGTCTCCCGGGAAGTTCGTGGGAAGTGGCGGTGGGTGGAGCTGGGCAGGGCGGAGCCGCCGGTGCAGCGCCCGGCAAGGAAGGCCAGGTGGGGAGGCATGGCCGCTTGTCTCGTTCATGCCGTGGGGCGGATGGGCTGGAACTTCCACGCTTCTTTGCTGGGCGCCGTGGCGGCTTCCAGCAAAGGAGTGCGGTTGAACAGGGCCGGGGCGTTAGTGCGGGAGTGGTGAGGAGTTCAGGGCAGGCGGCGGTTCGTCTTTGTGCGCAGAGGGCAGGCGAGGGGAGGGCAGGGGGTCCCCTGCCCCCGGCGCCCCTCCTCCGCGCAACCTGCTGCTGCCGAGCAGTCTCCTTCCCGCAGCCCGCTTTGCTCGTGGGGCAGATGGGCTGGAACTTCTGCGCTTCTTTGCTGCCGCGGTCGAGCGGGGCCGGGGCCATTACCCCCCTCGCCCTGCCTGAACATACAGCCACCACGCCCGCCTCTCGCCTGACGCGGCTCCAACGGCGGCGGCTTTGGGAGATGCGGGCTCGTCTGGAGCTGCTCCCCTGCATCTGAGCCCGCGGCTTGTCCCTGCTGCCCCCGGGTGCGAGGGAGTGGGGCAGGCGAGAGGCTGGCACGGCGGCTGTATGTTCGGGCAGGGCGAGGGGGGGAATGGCTTGTCTGGATCAGCTCCCTCGCACCCACGCCCACAGCAATCAAAAAATAGCTCCTGCGCATGCGCAGAAGCAAAAATTAGCAAACAAAAAACAAAAAAATCCAAGATGGCGGCACCCACGGAGACACCAACAGAACCGGCTCTGTGACGTCATCACCGAGTTACTAACGGTTCTAAAGAACCGGTTAGAACCAGTAGGAACCCACCTCTGCATACAGGTATTATTCCTCGACTTACGACCACAATTGGGACTAGAATTTCCATAGCTAAGCCAGACGGTTGTTAAGTGAGTCGCGCCTGATTTTACAACCTATTTTTTTTTGTCACGTTTGTGAAATAAATCATGGCTGGCTGGGGAATTCTGGGAGTTGAAGTCCACATGTCTTAAAGCGGCCGAGGTAGAGAAACACTGCTCTATACAGGCAGTCCCCAACTTACAACGGTTTATTTAGTGACCATATGAAGTTACAAGGGCACTGAAAAAAGTGACTTATGACCGTTTTTCACACGACCGTTGCAGCATCCCCATGGTCATGTGATAAAATTCAGACGCTTGGCAACTTGACTCATATTTATGACGGTTGTAGTGTCCCGGGGTCAAGTGATCCCCTTTTGTGACCTTTTGACAAGCAACGTCAATGGGGAAGCCAGACTCACTTAAGGACCGTGTTACGAACTTAGCAACTAAAGTGATTCACTTAACAACTATGGCAAGAAAGGTCATAAAATGGGGCAAAACTCACTTAACAACTGTCTCACTTAGCAACAGAGATTTGGGGCTCAATCATGGTCGTACGTCGAGGACTACCTGCTGTGTCTCCTCTCTTGGATCCTTCTTCCTCTGCAGTTCAGCCATCCAGCCTACGTAGGTGACTTCCAGATGCTTCTCCGAGTTTCTCAAACAGCTTTGCACAGCCGATTAAATTCTTGTTGTAATTAAGGCAGACACAATTAGCTGTCAAGAAGGGCAGTCATCTGTTTTATGTTGCAATCTCCACAACAAGGCCTGGTTGTTTGAAAAGATTGTCATTTTCCCAAACACATTTCATCATTTACCCCCGGTCTCCGTGTCAGATGGTGAAATAGGAAAGGGAGAGAAAGAAAGAAATTAAACACACCAACACTCACACGCCACACGTCCACGGCTCCCTGTGGCAGCCAGTACTGGTAAAAGAGGAAGGGGGGAGGAAAAAAATCACACAATGCACCTTGCCAAAGCTTATAAAAGTAATGTACTCTGAAAATGAATGCATTTCAGAACATTTCAAGAGGTGGGAAAGTAATTTGTCTCCTAAGAAATAACTACAGTATGAACGTTTTTTTGGAGGGGGGGGGTTTCTCGCTCGCTGACTTTTAGAAAGCTTGCCTTTGACTTAAGGCTGGGAGGAAAGAGAGGGAGGGGAAAAATGGATTTTCCCATTTTTCTTTCCCAAATTACAGGAAAACAAACCAAGCCATAAAAGAGAACAGTTTGGAAAGGTCCTGTCGTCGAATCGAGCCAAATAAAATAAAATCTACAAGTACAAGACGTTTAATAAATTTCCTCCGTTTGCTAAGCTTCGATTTCGGGTGGTTTCAGAAGGATTCCCGGGAACTGGGAGAATTTCAAAGAAGGGCAATAAGGATCGTAAGGGACTAGAAACTTGAGCCCTGCAAAGAGAAACGGAAATTGGGGATGTGTAACAACAGAAAAGAGATTAGTAAAAGCAGAGTTTCTCAGACGTGGCAACTTAAAGATGGGTGGACTTCAACTCCCAGAATGGCTGGCTGGGGAATTCTGGGAGTTGAAGTCCACCCATCTTCAAGCTGAGAAATACTAGATGCCAAAGCTCTAGTCCAGTGATGGCGAACATTTTTTTGCTTGGGTGCCAAAAGGGCGTGCGCGTGCCCACACCCATAATGCAATGCCGTCCCCCCCCGCACATGTGCGCACAGACACCCCGCGCTGCCCCCCCGTGCATGCGCGCAGGCCTCACTAAAGCCTCCGGACTTCCGCTAGGCCCGTTGGGCCGTTTTTCGCCCTCCCCAGGCTTCAGGAAAGCCTCCAGAGCCTGTGGATGGCGAAAAACGGACCCAACGGGCCTGGATCCATTTTTTGCCATCCACAGGCTCCGGAGGCTTTCCTGAAGCCTGGGGAGGGCAAAAATGGCCTCCCCTCGCCCTCCGGAAGGCCAAAAATCAGCTGGCCAGCGCGCACATGCGCACTGGAGCTGACATAGGGCAATGCCTCGCGTGCCCTCAGATATGGCTCCGCGTGCCACCTGTGGCACATGTGCCATAGGTTCGCCATCACGGCTCTAGTCTAACCTGAAAAATCATTACATGGGGGGAAAAATCTAGAGCCATGATCTCTTCTCCCAGAGACAAAATCATTCACTTTAAATTGTGAGCCTGAGTGCTGAATTGCTGAGAGGACTGGATCATAAACCGGGAGAGAGCCTGAGGTTAGGAGAACTACCAATATAGATGATAGATAGATAGATGATAGATAGATAGATAGATAGATAGATAGATAGATAGATAGATAGATAGATAGATAGATAGATAGATAGATAGATAGATAGATAGATAGATAGATAGATAGATAGATAGATAGATAGATAGATAGATAGATGAGAGAGAGAGAGAGAGAGAGAGAGAGAGAGAGAGATATGAAAGGATAGGATAGGATAGGATAGGATAGGATAGGATAGGATAGGATAGGATAGGATAGGATAGGATAGGATAGGATAGGATAGGATAGGATAGGATAGGATAGGATGGATAGGATAGGATAGGATCAGGGGTGAAATCCAGCAGGTTTTCAGGTTTCTGGAGAACCAGTAGCGGAAATTTTGAGTAGTTCGGAGAACCGGCAAATACCACTTCTGGCTGGGCCCAGAGTGGGGTGGGAATGGGGATTTTACAGTATCCTTCCCCTGCCACGCCAACCAAGCCACACCCACCAAGCCACACCATGCCCACCAAGCCATGCCCACAGAACCGGTAGTAAAAAAATTGGATTTCACCACAGGATAGGATAGGATAGGATAGGATAGGATAGGATAGGATAGGATAGGATAGGATAGGATAGGATAGGATAGGATAGGATAGGATAGGATAGGATAGGATAGGATAGGATAGGATAGGGCAGGGCAGGGCAGGGCAGGGCAGGACAGGACGGGACAGGGCGGGACAGGGCAGGACAGGACAGGACAGGAGAGGAGAGGAGAGGACGGGACAGGGACAGGACAGGACAGGACAGGACAGAACAGAACAGAACAGAATAGAATGAGAAACATTAATGGTTAAAGGGCTGGAGGCTAAAACATATGAAGAACGGTTGCAGGAATTGGATATGTCTCAGTCTTCCAATATCTCAGGGGATGCCACAAAGAAGAGGAGGTCCACCTATTCTCCAAAGCACCTGAGGGCAGGACAAGAAGCAATGGGTGGAAACTAACCAAAGAGAGAAGCAACCTAAAAATAAGGATAAATTTCCTGAGTATGAGAACAATGGAACGACTTGCCTCCAGAAGTTGTGGGTGTTCCATCATTAAAGGTTTTCAAGAAATGACTGGACAGCCACCATTGTCTGGAATGGTGTAGGGTCTCCTGCTTGAGCAGGGGGTTGGACTAGAAGACCTCCAAGGTCCCTTCCAACTCTGTTATTCTGTTAAATAAAAGAAACTGAATCTAGCTAAGAGGGCCTTCTAATGGATGCTGTACTTAAGAGACAGAGAAATCGGTTCGGCTCCCACTGAATGCACCCTTGGCAAATCAATACTCGAACCGAAACGCCATCATCCTTTGAAGTCTGTGTTTTCTTGGCGGCCTGGATGATCATTGGACAAGAAAGTTCTGACTTTTACAGAGATTCGTTTTCCGGAGGCTAAAGATACAGATACGAAAAGAACGGGAACAAATTGCACGTGGTTATGTTCTTCCACCCGAAACAACGGCAGGAGGGAGGGAGCGTTCCACTTTCCGCTGTTTCACTCAGGGGTGAAATCCAGCAGGTTCTGACAGGTTCTGGAGAACCGGTAGCGGAAATTTTGAGTAGTTCGGAGAACCGGCGAATACCGCCTCTGGCTGGCCCCACAGTGGGGAGGGAATGGGGATTTTGCAGTATCCTTCCCCTGCCACGCCCACCAAGCCATGCCCACAGAACCGGTAGTTTTTTAAAAAATTGGATTTCACCACTGGTTTCACTTATGTTGACCAGGAACCGGGCAGGATAGGACCAGTTTCACCCTTGTTCAGAACCATCAGTTCTGCAGAGAGAGAGGGTATTTCTACAGGGAAGGTGAACGGGGCCATTGCACTTTACAATAGATGGTGCCTTAGTTTTAGCAGCTGACCGGGTCCTGCCACACAGCAGTGTTACAAGAAGTGAGAGGAGGAGGAAAGGGAGACAGAGAGAGGGGGGGAGGGAAAAGAAGGGAGAGGGAGAGAGAGGGAGAACAAGAAGGAGAAGGAGAGGGGCAGAGGGAAGGGGAGGCAGAGGGAGAGGGAGAGAGAGAACAAGAAGGAGAAGGAAAGAGGGGAGGNAGGACAGGGGGGAGGGGAGGAGGAAAGGAGGGAGAAGGAGCGAGAGGGAGAAGGAAGCAGAGTAAGAAGATGAGGGATAGAGGGAGGGAGAACAAGAAGGAGAAGGAGAGAGGGAGGGACAGGGTGAGAGGGAAGGAGGAGGAGGAGGAGGAGGAGAAGGAGAAGGGTGGGAGGGAGGAGGAGAGGGGCATGGGAAAAAGGAGGCAGAGGGAGAGAAAGAACAAGAAGGAAAAGGAGGAGGGGGGAGGGAGGGGAAGGTAGAACAAGGAGGAGAGGGAGGGAGGGGAGAGAGGGAGGGACAAAATGAGACAGAAGGACAGAGGCAGAAGGAAGCAGGAAGGGGAGGCAGAGGGATGGAGAGAACAAGAAGGAAAAGGAGAAAGAGAGGGGGAGGGAGGGGGAGAGAGAGGGAGAAGAAAAAGGAGGAGAGAGGGAGACGGAGAAGGACAGGGAGAGGAAGGGAGAAAGGGACACGGGGAGGGAGAAGGACAGGGAGTGGGAGGGCAGAGGGGAAAGGGAAAAGGAGGGAGTGGGAGAGGAGAGGGAGGGAGAAGGAAGAAGAGGGAGAAGAAGAGGGAGGGAGGGAGGCCAAGCCAGAGGCAGAGAGACAAACTACCAGGCGTCAATTGTCCTACTTCAAACATGATGCTCTCTGGAGAAGGCTCTGAAGATGGAAGGAAAGAGAAGAAGGGGAGGACCAGCCGCAGCCAAGGGGGATGGACTCGGTTACCGTGGCGAAGAAGGGGACAACATGAGAAGACTGGAAAAAATCTTCAGTCAGGGACAGATCTTCAAGCAGAAAATCTCTCCGTGTGGTCTCTAGGAGTCAAAAATGACTCGATGACACATAATCCATCGCGGATCAATAGATCACCTTCCCTTAAGCTTTCGGAAAGAGAGAAATACAGATGTTACATTATGTTGCTTGTCATACGCCCCCCCCCCCAAAAAAAAAACCCGCCAGTCTTGACACCAGGCTTCAGTTCGGCCTGCTGAGGAAACAGTCTAGAGATCTTTGGTTCCACCTGGTGGTGCTTTCCCTGCACGCTCACAGGAGCCAAATAGAGCCTCCTTAGCCAGAGGCATGCTACCTGTGTGGCACCAGGAGACAGTCTTTTCCTCCCACCCTGCCTGAGGTTTCCAGGCTAGTACTTGGGGCTTTGGTCCCAGCTGGCAAAACTAATCCCAAAGATTTATGGGTTATGAAGTCCAAAGGTCTCAGTCTGAACTATCCTTGTTCCAGAGTGGCTCTTAATATGTTGCTAAACTAGATTCAAGATTCTGGAGAATCCTCAAATTGTGCAATTTGGAAGGGTCCATTTGGGACAGAGTTTCTCTGGCCCTTGGCATCTTTTAAGACATGTGGACTTCAACTCCCAGAATTCCCCAGTCAGCATACATAGTTGGCTGAGGAATTCTGGGAATTGAAGTCCATACATCATAAAATTGCCAAAGACGACTGAGGAATTCTGGGAGTTGAAGTCCACATATCATAAAGCTGCCAAGAGCTGACCGAGGAATTCTGGGAGTTGAAGTCCACCCATCATTAAAGTAGCCAAGATCTGGCTGAGGAATTCTAGGAGTTGAAATCCTCCCAGCATAAAGTTGCCAAGGGCTGACCGAGGAATTCTGGGAGTTGAAGTCCACCCATCATTAAAGTAGCCAAGATCTGGCTGAGGAATTCTAGGAGTTGAAATCCTCCAGCATAAAGTTGCCAAGGGCTGACCGAGGAATTCTGGGACTTGATGTTCACATCAGAGGTGGGTTCCCGCCGGTTCGGACCGGCTCTATAGAACCGGTAGCAGGAATTTTCCCCCGCTCGCCGAACCGGCAGCAATGGCCGGCTGGACATGCCCCCAAACCGGCTCTCTCTTTGGCGCCGTAGGCACCACCATCTTGTTTTTTGCTTCTACGCACACACAGCAGCTGTTTTTTTGCTTCTGCGCATGCGCAGAAGCTGGGTTTTTAGCACTGCGCATGCATGCGCGCGCACACACAAGGCGCGCTGGCGCCCGCGTGGCACATGAGGAAGCGAACCGGCAGCGAGGTAAGCCAGAACTCACCCCTGGTTCACATGTAATAAAGCTGCCAAGGGCTGACTGAGGAATTCTGGGAGTTGAAGTCCACATATCATAAAGCTGCCAAGAGCTGACTGAGGAATTCTGGGAGTTGAAGTCCACCTATCATTAAAGTAGCCAAGATCTGGCTGAGGAATTCTGGGAGTTGAAGTCCACATACCATAAACTTGCCCAGACACTGATTTAGGAACCCCTGTTATTCACCCCTTTGCTTAAGGCCAGAATCTCAGTTAAAGCCTCAACGCCATTAGAACAGGATCAGGCTGGTTGCATTCTGGGCATTGTATAATGTTTCCAATCCTTATAAAATGTTCAGGTCTGGCTAGATATAAATCAAGAGCATAAACACTCAACCACATTTTTGCAAACAATCCTCAATTTTTTTGCCCATCGTTTATTATCTGTCCGCCTCTGCCTAAAGTTCTTTTTGACACCACACAGATTTTCTGTCTCTTCCCCAATCTAATAAAGTTTTATATTTCTCCTTGTCTAGAATAAATGCTTTGGATAGGGTGGGACCGAGAAAAACTATAAAAATTTTATAGAAACCATCGAAGAGAAAGAATTCTTTTTATAGAGACCGGGAACCGTTCTTTACACCTCTTGTTTCACTATCTCCTTCCATAAAGATATCAAAGTTTTGATGAAATGAAACTAGCACAATAAACTGGACAGATTTGAACAAAGGGTGGGGGGGGTGTTTTTTCCCCGTTCGAGATGATGCCAGCATAGAAAAGCGGTTCTAGCAAAACCTCTGGCTTGATTTTTTGTTTTTCAAGGAAATTAGGTGTGGGGTAGGAGTTTAATTCCAAAGACAGAACAAAATAAGTCTTACTCTAAAATTTCATGGTATTATTTTTCAGCAGATTTCATCCAACAAAACAAAATTCACACTATTTCGAGTGTTCAGTCATGAGCAATATTTCCCTTCCTCCTCCTTCTTGGTTTCCATGCCAGAGGTACTTGGGGAGGGGGTGGTTAGTAGCCCATGTTGAGTGCAACCTTATATAAAAACTGGCCGAGGATTATTTTTGCATTGTAAAAATGTCGTGCAGGCAGATGGGAAGCAAAAAAAACAAACAAAAAAAACAGGCTTAATTGTTGCTGCCACAATTTGCAATGAGAATGGTGTTTCTTTGATTGAGAACGGAAATTGGAGGATAACAGAATAACAGAGTTGGAAGGGACCTTGGAGGTCTTCTAGTCCAACCCCTTGCTCATCCCTTGCTCATCCATTCAGACAAATGGCTATCCAATCTCTTCTTGAAAACCTCCAGTGATGGAGACCCCACAATTTCTGTAGGCAAGCTGTTCCACTGATTAGTTGTTCACACTGTCGTGAAATTTCTCCTTAGTGAGAAATTTAGGTGGCTTCTCCTTGATTAGTTTCCATCCATTGCTTCTTGTTCTGCCTTCAGGCGCTTTGGAGAATAGCTTGATTCCCTCTTTTTTGTGGGAGCCCTTCAAATATCGGAAGACTGCTATCATGACACCTCTAGTCTCTTTGTTAGGCTAGACCAGGGGTCGACAAACTTTTTAAACAGGGGGCCAATTCACGGTCCCTCAGACTGTTGGGGGGGCAGACCGGCCGGGTGGGTGTGGCTAGGTCATCATGTGACTGGGTGGGTGTGGTTAGGTCATGTGACTAGGTGGGCGTGGCCAATTTAACAGTCCATTAAACAATGCACACAAATTAAACTTTAATTTGTTTTGCTCCTGGGGGTGTTTTATTTGCTTTTGTTTGCATGTTTCTCCTTTGGTTGGCTTTTCTTTTTACTATATCCTTTTTTCAGTTGTTTAGGCGT
>QLTV01002008.1:160946-180485 GCA_003457575.1 Thermophis baileyi
GAAACCGCTGGCAGAGGTAGAGCCCAGAGGCGCCGAGCAGTCTCGTGGGGTATGCGTGCCCTCGACTCTCACTTGCTCTCGCTCTCCCGGCCAAAAAAGTGCCCACAGCAAAAAGAGCGCCTCCCGGCATGCCCCCCCCTTTCCCCCCGGAAAGTAATGGGGGAGCTTATTTTCGGGGGGGGGCTTATTTCAACGCATGTCCCGAAAAACCCTGTTGGGCTTATTATCGGGACATGTCTTATTTTCGGGGAAATACGGTAAGTCTAAGGGCTATTGCTAATGTATTATGATTATGAGCCGTGGTGGCCCAGTGGTCAGAATGTAGTACTGCAGGCTAACTCTGCTGACTGCCAGCTGACTGCAATTTGGCAGTTCGAATCTCACCAGGCTCAAGGTTGATTCAGCCTTCCATCCAGAGGTGGATTGCTGCCGGTTCTTTAGAACCAGTAGCGGAAATTTACCGCCGCTCGCCGAACCGGCAGCAAAGACTGGCGGTCGCCGCAGCTTGAAAAAAAAAAAACCCTCTGCGCATGCACAAAGGCTTCTGGGCATGCGCAGAGGGTCATTTCCGGGTGTTTTGTGCAATGCGATGGGGGGGGCGCATGAGCGAAGAGAGCGTGCGCAAAACGCGTACTTCCGTTGCGATCAGAACCGGTAGGGAAGGTAAGTGGAACCCACCCCTGCTTCCATCCTTCCGAGGTCGGTAAAATGAGGACCCAGATTGTTGAGGGCAATATGCTGACACTGTAAACCACTTAGCGAGGGCTGTAACTAAACTGCTTAGAGAGGGCTGAAAAGCCCTGTGAAGCGGTATATAAAGCCTAGGTGCTATTGCTAATGTATTATGATTAATATTATTAATTTCTTCCACCACTAGGACCAATTTGGCCTTTACTTTCTACATCCTCCCCATTTCCTCCTGCAGGCCCTGATACTTCTCCAGTTTCTCCTATTCCTTCTTCCTGAGGTTGCTGTCACTTGGCACGGCTGCATCTGGCACTAGTGATGGTGATGTAGTAGATATCGGTATGTCTGCCTGCCTGCCTGCCTGTCTATCTTATCTCTCTTCTCTCTCTATCTCTGTCTATCTATCTTTCTATCTATCCATCTCTCTCTCCTCTCTTATCTATTTCTATCTATATTTCTCTCTATCTAATCTCTTATCTATCTCTATCCATCCATCTCTCATCTCTTTTCTCTCTATATTCTCTCTTCTCTCTCTATCCATCTCTCTCTCATCTCTTTTTTTCTCTATCATATCTCTTATCTCTTATCTATTTCTCTCTATTTCTCTCTCTCTCTTACATCTGTAGCAAATCCACTTTGAGTTTAATTGCCGCAGAAAGCAAGTGTCTGTATTAAACAAAACCTGACTTTGGATGAGGAAGCATCTAATTTCACGGTCCAATTTTTAATGGCTAATTTGCATTCCCATGTCGGCGATGGGAGAGTATGTGAAAAAGACTATGCAAGAGAGCAGCCCACATGAACTCAGAGGCGGGCGTCTAAAAATGAAACAGAGGTAGTCCTCGACTTACGACCACAATGGAGCCCAATGTTTCCATTGCTAAGTGAGACACTTTAAGTGAATTTTGTCCCATTTTACAACCTTTCTTGCCACAATTGTTAAGCGAATTGCTGCAGTTGTTAAGTTAGTCACACGGTTGTTAAGTGAATCTGGCTTCCCTGTTGATTTTGCTGGTCAGAAGGTCGCAAAAGGGGATCACGGGACACTGCGACCGTTGTAGGTATGAGTCAGTTGCCAAGCGCCTGAATTTCGATCACGTGACCATGGGGATGGCTGCAATAGTCATAAGAGGTCTAGGAGCCGCAGTGGTGCAGTGGTTAGAGTGCAGCACTGCAGGCTACTTCAGCTGACTGCTAGCTGCAGTTCGGCGGTTCAAATCTCACCGGCTCAAGGTTGACTCAGCCTTCCATCCTTCCGAGGTCGGTAAAATGAGGACCCAGATTGTTGGGAGCAATATGCTGACTCTGTGAACCGCTTAGAGAGGGCTGTAAAAGCACTATGAAGTGGTATATAAGTCTAAGTGCTATTGCTATAAGTGTGAAGAATGGTCGTAAGTCGCTTTTTTCCAGTGCCGTTGTAACTTTGAACGGTCACTAATTGAACAGTTGTTAGTCGAGGACTGCCTGTAAAATTGGCTTGTTCAAAAGGCAACCTTGGGAATGATGGGTGTGGCCTCTACTCTCCCTTCCTTCGATGGAGGATGGACACAGTTTGAGCGAGCTCCTGTTGTCCACCTTTGACTTCAAGAAATTGCAAATCCTAAACTCTTAAAAACTGAGCAGTTTTTCAGCAAGAGGCAGAAATTAAATTTAACAATTCGCACCACCGATCAAGCCAAGAGTACCTGTCCATCTCGGTCTGGCACCATTCTTGAACTTTCTCTCCTAGAAGGCGAAAAGAAAATTAATTCGCCACGCGTATATATATTTATCAGAAATTAAAATAATTATGAAGTTTAGACGATTCCAGCCGCCTTGACCCCGTGCAGACAAAGTATAAATAGGTATCTTTATAGAGGTGCAGGTGCCTTTATTCTCTACCTTGTCGATGAATGATGGTTAACACCAATTGGAACCAATCCTAGTGATTTTCACCTCCCCAATACATGCGCCAGGATGACCGTGATGAGATGAGGGTTTAATAAATGTATGGCCAGCTTGATGCTCTTAGATGTGTCAGTCATTTTTAAGTCTCTACAGGACTTTGGAAACCATGGGTGAAATGGCTTCAGGGTTAGCTAGCAAACTTGTTCCTGGTTTGGTTTGTGTTTTGAGAGCTTTGAGGTAGAAGGAAGGGCATGGCTACCTACCTGTCCCCGAAATGGTCATGGTATCGGCCACGATCTCTGTGGTCGAAGCTGTGGAAGCGATCTTGCCGGCTGAAGTCCGAATGGTATCGGTCATCCATGGCCATCCGCTTTGGTTCCGGCCAGTAGCCATCGTCACGCCTGCAGAGTCCGGATTCAACAAGTTATCAGCAGCTCCGGTTCCAGACAGAACTGGGTTACCGTCTCAGCAATTTATTTATATATGGATTTACTTATTAGATGTTTAGCCTGTCTTTATTAGGCCTTTTAAGTAACTCAAGACAGCAAACGTACATAATCCTCCTTCCTTTTTTCTCTACAACATTCCTGTGAGGTGGGTTGGGCTGAGAGAGGGACTGGCCCAAAATCATCCAATCAGCTTTCATACAGAATAACAGAGTTGGAAGGGACCTTGGAGGTCTTCTAGTCCAACCCTCTGCTCAAGCCATTCCAGACAAACAGCTGTCCAGTCTCTTCTTAAAAACCTCCAGTGATGGACGTCCCAAAGCTGCTTTTTCAGGAGGCAACTGGACTTTCTTGTTTTTTCTTTGAAGACGTTTTGCTTCTCACCCAAGAAGCTTCTTCAGCTTCTTGAACGTCTTCAAAAGAAAAAACAAGAAAGTCCAGTTGCCTCCTGAAAAAGCACCTTTGGGACAACCACGACCTGGATGACTGAGAATCTCTACAGACTTTTAGCTAAACAATTTGGGATGAACACCCTTGGAATGGTGTGGGAGTAGGAATGGATTTCCAGAGGAAAAAATTGCAGACTACAGGAACCAGGAGCACCACTCAGGTAACCCTGAGGACAGAGATAAACCTCCAAGTGCTACAACGACCCTCTAAAAGGGTGCAGATTACCAGCTGTTTGCAAGGACCTTTGGAACAACTATGACTTGGATGACTGAGAATCTCTATAGACTCCAGTGATGGAGCACCCACAAATTCTGGGGACAAGTTCTTTCACTGATTGTTCTCACTGTCAGGAAATTTCTCCTTAGTTCTAAGTTGCTTCTCTCCTTGATTAGTTTCCACCCATTGCTTCTTGTGCTTTGGAGAATAGTTTGACTCCCTCTTCTTTGTGGCAACCCCTGAGATATTGGAACACTGCTATCATGTCTCCCCTAGTCCTTCTCTTCATTAAACTAGACATACCCAATTCCAGCAACCGTTCTTCATATGTTTTAGCCTCCAGTCCCCTAATCATTCTTTGTTGGAAACTGGCTGAGTGACTCTTAGTCAATCATACCAGGAGATGGGGAATTCTAATCCTGCCTTAGCCATGGAGGCCAACAGAGTGACTTTGGGCCAATCACCAGGAGATGGTGAGTTCTAGTCTACACTAAACATACACAATTCCTGCAACCGTTCTTTATATGTTTTAGCCTCCAGTCCCCTAATCATCTTGGTTGCTCTTCTCTGCACTCTTTCCAGAGTCTCAACATCTTGTTTATATTGTGGCGACCAAAACTGGATGCAGGATTCTAAGTGTGGTCTTACCAAGGTATTATAAAGCACTACTAACACTTCATGTGTTCTTGATTCTATATCCCTCTGTTAACGCAACCTAGGACTGTGTTGGCTTTTTTGGTTAATAATGTTAGGGCCAACAGATGCAGCATTTGACCAGAAAGAACAGGGAACAAAATGCCCACAAGGTAGAAAGCTTACAAAACACACAAGTAGTTACAGAAGCTCCGAGTTTGACTTAAATGACCAGCCAGGCACCATGTTGGCGCTCCCGCCTTACAAGCGGACTCCCTCTCACCGTCCATCGTTGTAAGGTCTCCGCAAGGACGAACGACGGTCTTGCTCATAGCGCAGGTGCTCCTGCTGCCGCCGTAACTCCTCCCGCTCCCAGTGGATGCGCTCCTGCTCTCTCCGCCGCTCCTGTTCGATGCGCATCCGCTCCCGCTCCAGCCGTTCCCGCTCCATCCGCTCCCGCTCCAGCCGTTGCCTCTGGAAGTGCAGCCGCTCCCGCTCCCTTTGCAGCCGCTGCCTTTCGTCCCACTGGTGGGTCTCCTGCGAGTGCTGGTCCCGTTCCTTCCGCTCCCGTTCCCTGCATTCACAAACGGAAAGGGAGAGGCGGTTTGCATGGGAAAGGCGGCAAGGCTGAGGGTCAGCATTCCCTAAATCAGTGATGGCTAACCTTTTTCTCGTCGCGTGCCAAAAGCACGCACGTGCGTGCCGGCACCCATAATGCAATGCACGTGCGATACCCCCTGCGCGCCACGCACCCCCACGCATGCGCGTGCGACATCCCCCGGGCTCCCCCCACATGCACGTGTGATCCTCCCGCGCTCCGTCCCACGCGCATGCGTGTGCCACCCCCACAGTCCCCCGTCCATGTGCGTGCGACCCCCCCACGCTCACCCACATGACCCCCCCCGCCCCATTTTGGGCCTAGCAGGCCACCCTGCAGCCTCCTGGGACCAAAAACGGGCCGTGGGAGGGCGCACTCCCTGCCCCCCGCGCATGCGTGTGTGAACCCCTTTGCACATGCACACGCATCTCCCGCATGCACCCCGCCCTCCGCGCATGTGCGGCAAATACCCAAAAAATAGCTGGCCGGCGGGAGGCATGCACGCATGTGCGGTGGAGCTGAGCTGGGCAACGGCTCGCGTGCTGGCAGAGAGGGCTCTGCGTGCCACCTGTGGCACGCGTACCATAGGTTCGCCATCACGGCCCTAAATTGTTGGCTTTTAGATATCTGGGCGGGGAACGATGGGAACTGTTCCCTCCTCTCTGGAAGATACCATCCTCTCTGCAGTGGGCTCGTAGTAGAGTAGTCCTCGCCTTACAACAGTTTGCTTAGGAACCGTTAAAGTTACAACGGCGCTGAAAAAAAGTGACTTATGACCGTTTTTCACACTTCCCACAGTTGCAGCATCCCCATGGTCACGTGATCAAAATTCAGATGCTTGGCAACTGACTCACATTTATGACGGCTGCAGTGTCCCAAGGTCACGGGATCCCCTTTTGCGACCTTCTGACCAGCAAAGTCAACGGGGGAGCCAGATTCACTTAACAACCGTGTGACTGACTTAACAACTGCAGTGATTCACTTAACAACTGCGGCAAGGAAGGTCATAAAATGAGGTAAAACTCACTGATCAAATGTCTTGCTGAGCAACATAAATTTTGGGCTCAGTTTTGGTCGTAGGTCAAGGACTACCTGTATTCACGTTTTCTCAGATTTAAGGTCTACATTTGGCCTTGAGTGACATGCAAAGGACCATACTCCAAAAACAGAACAGGACTAGTCCATGACTTACAACTATTCGAAGTTAAAGCGATGCTGAAAAAAAAGTGACTTATGATCATCCTCACACTTACAACCCTCACAGCGTCCCCATGTTCACATGATCAAAATTCGGGTGTTTGGCAACTGGCATGTATCTACAACGGTTGCAGCATCCTGAGGTCATGTGATCACCATTTGTGACTTTCTCAGGGGGCTTCCAACAAGTAAAAACCATGGGGGTAAGCTGGATTTGCTTAATGACCGTGTGATTTGCTTAACTGCAGTGATTCACTTAACGACCGTGGCAAAAAAAATTCATAAAATCAAGTGCGGTTCACTTAACAACCACATCGCTTAGCCACAAAAAGTTCCAGTCCCAATTGTGGTTGTAAGTCGAGGACTAATTATAGAGCCAAGACAAAATGATTCAAAATAGTTCAATTAATTCAACACATTTTGGGTGCTGAGAAACAACGAACACGGGGCGAGAATAGGATCTGCTAAGATCTGGATTGAGTTGATCTGTTTGAGAGTTGAGCTGAACAAAATTCATGCGCTAAGGTAGCTCCAAAGAAGAACCAGGCGCACTCAAGAACAGAGCTTGTGATATCCCAAATTTAATGGACCGGAAACTCTTGTTCTAAAGAAGAGGTCTCCAAACTTAGCCACTTTAAGACTTGAGGACTTCAACTCCCAGAATTCCCCAGTCAGCATGGATGGCTGAGGAATTCTGGGAGTTAAAGCCCACAAGTCTTAAGTTCTGCTCTAAAAGTGATATGAGCTAAATCCAAGGTTATTTTCTAGCCATGGCTAGAATGTGAGATGTTGACAAACCATTCTGGAGGACAACGACAGAGGCCTTCTATGTCATGAGAGGTTGCTCTGAATCTAAAAACAGGCAAGGTCTTGGGAGTAAAGATAAGTAAAGATAAGAAACATTGCTTCCCCCCCCCCCCATTAAAAGTATGAAATTGATTTGTTTATGGCTCTTGCATCTGATCGTGGAGAAATTCCAAGGCCTACTAAAAAGCGATTAGCTAGATATAATGTTAAAAAGCATTTATGTTGTGGCCGTTTAGAAAATTAGATTTAATTTTGTTTAATGGCATGGCTGGTATTGCTTTTTCACATTGCTCTGTTATAATCTAGAACTTTATTACGAAGGGAAAAAAAGTTCCCTTTTAACAGGAAAGGAGGAGGGAAAAAAATGTGAATCTAAATTGTAGCTGGCTTCAGTAACTTTTAAAGCATTAATTTTAATTAGCTTTGCTCGTAGAAGAAATTATATTGACTGACAATAGCCTTACATTTACTTTTACTGGTTTATCCTGCTGGATTAGAATTTTATTTTTATTTTGTATTCTTAGGGCAAATGCTTCAGGCATACCATTGCAGTCGTCCTAGGAAAAACAGATCTGCTTTTAAGACTTTTCTTGCCACAATCCTCAGTGGTCACTCTCTGTACACTCAGTGAAACATACTAAGATAGAGGACATTTTAATACTTAAATGTTAATACAGGTAGTCGGCGACTTACAACCGTTTGTTTAGCGACTGTTTGAAGTTACAAAGGCGCTGAAAAGTGACTTACGATAGTTTTTTCACTTATAACTGTGGCAGCATCCCTACGGTCAAGTGATCAAAATTCAGACGCTTGGCAACTGGCTCATATTTATGAAGATTGCAGAATCCCGGGGTCAAAGCAGGAAATTGTGAGTTCAAGTCCTACTTTAGCCATGACAGCTATCTGGGTGACTTTGGGCCAATCAACAGGAGACGGCGAGTTCTAGTCCTGCCTTAGGCATGAAAGCTGGTTAGGTGACTTTGGGCCAATTATCAGCAGAAGTTGAGTTCTAGTCCCGCCTTAGGCATGAAAGCCAGCTAGGATGGCCAATCACCAGGAGACGGTGAGTTCTAGTCCTGCCTTAGGCATGAAAGCCAGCTAGGATGGCCAATCACCAGGATACGGTGAGTTCTAGTCCCACGAAAACCACCTAGGATGGCCAAATACCAGGAGACGGTGAGTTCTAGTCCTGCCTTAGGCATGAAAGCTGGCTGGGTGACTTTGAACCAGGAGGCGGTGAGTTCTAGTCCCGCCTTAGCCTTGAAAGCCAGTTGGGTGACCTTGGGCTAGTCACTCGTTCTTAGTCCAACCCACCTCACAGGGTTGTTGTTGTGGGGACAATAGGAGAAGGAAGGTGTGTAGGATAGGTTCGCCACCTTGAGATATTTGTAAATATAATACCCTGTTTCCCCCAAAATAAGACATCCCCTGATAATAAGCCCAATTGGGCTTTTGAGTGCATGGCAATAAGACCAAGCGCTTATTTCAGGGTTCAAAAAAATATAAGACAGGGTCTATTTTCAGGGAAACACGGTATATAAATTAAAAAAAATTAAAATTTTAAAAAAAAAATCCAGCAGGCTGAACCCACCTGCCCGATTAGGAGAAACGAAAGAAGAGAACGTGGAAGTGACGTGAGTGTGTCAAATGAATGGAGAGTGGCAAATTCAGAAGGGAATATGCAGGTCATGGAGTGAGAGCGGGAAAGGCTTCTTCCAAAATTAATAATTACGTGTCACATGCAGGGGGGGAGGAAAAGACCCCTGACAACATTTAATCAAGAGAAAGAGCTCCACCAGCCCGCTGACGTACGATCCATTCAGTGGGAAAACGCACCGCGCTCCTACATAATAAAGAGCCCTTTAAAATATCTGCTTGGAACAAGGAAGCAGCAACGGAGAAACGTGGAAGATTTCACTCAGCAACTGAATTACGCCCAAACAGAGAGCAGAGCCGGGGAGGAAAGTGACAGCTGCATAATAGATCATGTCAACAGACCGCAGATTCATGCCAGGATAATCCACTCTGGCTGTGGCACGGAGGCAGGAGGGCTTCAAAGAAGGGGGAAAGAGCTCAACTCAGCTGGGGCAGCGTGGAACTGGAGCCTGCTGAGCTACGACAAGGACGCATGAAAAACAAAGAGGGTTTTGAAAAACCGGTCCAGCGCTATTCAGGTAACACAAGGCGGGCTGTTCGTCCATTTTTGAAGTGAGCCAGGAATGGCAACCTCAGCAAACTTTTTTTCCAAGGGCTCTTGAGAGAAGATCAAAGTGATCAAAAGAAAGAATCACTGACAGCCCAACTGACAGCTCACCAGGCGAATGACGGGGTTTCAAACAGGTGGTTTGTTCGCAGGGGTGTCCAACCTTGGCCACTTTTAAGAATTGTGGACTTCAACTCCCAGCATAGCTGGCTGGGGAATTCTGGGAGTAGAAGTCCGCAAGTACACTGCAACCGTCATAAATATGAGTCACTTGCCAAGTGTCTGCATTTTGATTACATGACCGTGGGGGCTGCTGCAGCAAACCCTAAGTGTGAAAACTGGTCATAAGTCCCTTTTTTTCAGCGCCATTTAACTTGGAACGGTCACTAAACAAATGGCTGCAAGTCAAGGACTCTACGTAATGGCAACTGTTTGGCATGCCAAGATGTGAAATTAGGCTAACGTTAAAGGTTTGTGGTTTTTGGAAGGAAGAATGTTCTTTCCACCAAAAAAAAAAAAAAAAGAGCAGGGGTCGGAACGCGGCGAGGGAGCCAACGTCAACCCACCTCCTCCGTTCCGTCTCTCGGACCTCTCGCTCGCGTTGCCTCTGGCGTTCTCGCTCGCGCTGCTCCTTGATTTTATCAAAAGACAGGATGTCTTGCTTCTCTTTGCTCTCCGACTTGCGGTCGTGGCTTTTGGTGCTCTGAAGCGAAGCAAAAAGAAGGTGGCTAGAGTAGTGCCTGCGTTTTTACTCTCGGGGCCTTCAACTCCCAAGCACTGCAGGTTCAAGAGGGATGGGAGGCAGTGAGGAGCTGGATCCCCAAGTGGGAGGGAGGGTATCCCACAGGAAGAACCAGATATTATGTGTGAGAGAAAGAGGGTAAAGACAGCCCCTCCCTAGTAGTCCCAAAGGTGCTTTTTCAGGAGGCCACTGGACTTTCTTGCTGTTTCTTTTGAAGACGTTTCACTTCTCATCCAAGAAGCTTCTTCAGCTCTGACTGGATGGTGGGGAGTGGAAGGATTTATATTCCTTGCAGACAGCTGGTCATTTGCATCTGCATGAGAGGGTCCTTGAAGCACTTGCATCTGTATCCTCAAGGTCACCTGAGTGGTGCTCCTGGTTCCTGTAGTCTGCAATTTTTTCCTCTGGAAATCTATTCATACTTCCACACCATTCGAAGGGTGTTCATCCCAAAGTGCATAGCTAAAAGTCTGTAGAGATTCTCAGTCATCCAGGTCATGGTTGTCCCAAAGGTGCTTTTTCAGGAGGCAACTGGACTTTCTTTGTTTTTTCTTTTGAAGATGTTTCTTCAACAAGAAGCTTCTTGGATGAGAAGCGAAACGTCTTCAAAAGAAAAACCAAGAAAGTCCAGTTGCCTCCTGAAAAAGCACCTTTGGGACAACCATGACCTGGGTGACTGAGAATCTCTACAGACCCCTCCCAAGTAGTTCTCAGAGTATATTGTAGATCAGTGGTGGCCAACCTTGGCAACTTTAAGACTTATGGACTTCAACTCCCATGCTGGCTGGGGAATTCTGGGGGCTGAAGTCCACAAATCTTAAAGATTGGACACCCTTGTTTGTAGATGCAGAGTAGAGGCTTCAGTCTGGCAAGATTTTGCCCACAGGCGTGAAACAATAAAGAACTCAGCTTGGAAGAATTACCACATGCCATTCTTGGTTTGGGGCCTGACGCTCAGTGCCTTTCAGCATTTATAGAGGAGCTGCCCAAATTCTATGAGGTAAAATCCATCTGTGGTGCTCCCATAATTCATGAAGGGGGAAAACATAAGGTTCATGACCGCTCCCTGGCCCTCCGCTGGCCTCCCTGCTCAAAATGAGCAGCCCACTTTAGATGGGGTGACCTTCACATTTTGGTGGGCTCCCATAAACTGAAGCCAAGAAAACCAGTCCTGGAATTATGGCCTGTCCCAACTGCTCTGGCAGAAGGGGCATGATCCGGATCCCATCCGCCAAGGAATTGCAGCTGGTGGAGTCCAGAAGGGCCTTTTCTGCTATGGCTCCCACCCTCTGGAATATCGTGTCTCCCCCCAACATGAGATTCATCCCCCTCCCTCTTAACAGCCTTAAAACCTGACCTTGACAACTAGCCTGGGGCCCTTATGGGGACATTTTGAAGGTGGTTAGTAGCCTAGTGCAATATCTCACCTCCATCCCATCTATGCATTAGTTCTTTTTATCCATTTTAATGGTAATGGTAATGTTTTATCTATCTGTCTGTCTGTCTGTCTATCTAATAAAGGTGAATATTTGTAGCTCAGGGTTGACATGAGGGTTCTTTGGTGCTCTCTGAGCTTGCTTGTTTTCTTGCAGACGTTTCATGACCCAAACTAGATAATGATCCAACTAAAGAACATCATCAGTGCCAGAAAAGAGCACATCCCACACTCCCTTTTAACACTGATGATGTTACCTAGTTTGGGTAATGAAACGTCTGCAAGAAAACAACCAAGCTCAGAGAGTATCAAGGACCACTTATCCGTCCGTCCGTCCATCCATTTGATTTCTATAGCCGCCCATCTCAGCAAATGACTCCGGGCAGCTCACAATTCAAAAACATATATTAGCTTTTAATGTCTGGCCTTTTAATCCTGTAACTGTTTTATTCTATTTATCTATTTATTTATTTATTTACTTACTTACTTACTAGACTTATATGCCACCCATCTTGCCTAAGGGCGACTCTAGGCAGCTTACAATCAATAAAAATGATAAAACATTACAGTAATATTAATGCCAACATTGACTTTTAAAATTAACCAAGATGGCAAAGAAGGGAGGAAGATGCATGTGGGAGGAGGTGGGAGCTTATTTTAGGTTTATCTTAATTACGACACTGTCACTTGGTAGAGACAGACAGGTGGCATACAAATTTAAATAAGTACCGGTAAATAAATATATTATCATTGCACCAGTTCTGATGGAAATCTACTTCCCTGCCTCAGCTTAAAAAGCAGAATTATAATAAACGATGCTTGAAAAGTTAATCTCTGGACCCAAATTTCATCAGCTAGGAAGGCGGAAATAATGGACGTGGTCTTGACCCTTCACATCTTGTCTTGTTTCGCAGACAAGTAGTAAAACCAAAGACTTACTCTCTCTTTGGAGGTGGATGCGGTTTTCACGCTGATCACCGGCTCCCCTTTGGATTTATCCATAACAACTGTCCGCTCGGTTCCTCGGCTTCCTAGAGTGGCACAAAATGACACCGTAGGACAGTGTTTCTCAACTTTTCAGATGACAACATGACAATTTCAGCTCTCAGAATTCATGCATTTGTGGACTTCACCGGCTGGGGAATTCTGGGAATTGAAGGCCAGGCATTTTGAAGTTGCCGAGCTTGAGAAACGCCACCCAAGGAGACACTTTGGATCTCCAGAAGTGTCCATCGGGCAGATAAAAGATTTCAAATGCAAAAGAACACATTAGAATAGAATAACAGGGTTGGAAGGGACCTTGGAGGTCTTCTAGTCCAACCCCCTGCTTAGCAGGGTAGATAAAAATTGATGATTTTTTTTAAATAAAAAAAAATTGGATTTTTTTTTAAAATCAAATTTATTTTAATAAAATGCTTTTGGAGTAAAAATCTATCTAAAGATAGTTTTCTATTTAAGATACATTAATAATTTAGATCATTCAGCATGAAATGGAGCTTAGTTATGTAGCATGAGGCTGTATATTATGCAATATTAGGACTGTCGGTGAGTCAACTGTGGGTCAGAGGAGGAGCCGCTGCAGGACAGAGATAACAGTTGCTCTTTAAAAATTATGATTTAAATAGTTGATTTAAATCAAGCCTTTTTACTAGCGATTTGAATCATGATTTAAATCGTGATTTAAATCGACTTGATTTAAATCAAATCCACCCTGCTGCTTAGGCAGGAAACCCTATACCATTTCAGACAAGTGGCTGTCCAATCTCTTCTTTAAAACTTCCAGTGTTGGAGCATTTACAACTTCTGCAGGCAAGTTGTTCCACTGATTAATTGTTCTAACTGTCAGGAATTTTCTTAGTTCTAGGTTGGATCTCTCCTTGATTAGTTTCCATCCATTGCTTCTTGTCCTCCCTTCAGGTGCTTTGGAGAATAACTTGACTCCCTCTTCTTTGGGGCAGCCCCTGAGATATTAGAAGACTGCTATCATGTCACACCTGGTTCTGCTATCATGTCACACCTTTTCATCAAACTAGACATACCAAATTCCTGCAACCGTTCTTTGTATGTTTTAGCCTCCAATCCCCTAATCCTCTTTGTTGCTCTTCTCCTCACTCTTTCTAGAGTCTCAACATCCTTTTTACATCGTGGTGACCAAAACTGAATGCAGTATTCCAAGTGTGGCCTTACCAAGGCATTATAAAGTGGTATTAACACTTCACGTGATCTTGATTCTCTCCCTCTGTTTATGCAGCCTAGAACTGTGTTGGCTTTTTTGGCAGCTGCAGCCCACGGCTGGCTCATATTTAAATGATTGTCCACTAGGACATTCACATGAATGAATCGGCTCACCATCAGCCCTGAAACCAGACTCCACCGAAAGTTTTCATTACCTGATTTAACAGATCGCGAACGTCCAGATGACCCATTTTTCTGTTCTTCTGTTCCTTTATCCTTCTTTTCATCTCCGCTCTCTTCTACTCTTTGAGGGTCTTCATTTTTGTCGGTTTTTTCTTCCTTAAGGTTCAGAGACCTACAAACAGATCAAAACAGCAGCTGAAGCTCATCTGTCGTAAGTCGTTAAGTCAAAATTCATCACTTTGATCTCAGGAGCACCAGAGCACCAGGTGATGACTTGTCAAAGTACAATAAAGGTGGCGTTCAGATCTAAATCTGAAAAACAGCACAAGGGATACCAACCTAATCTCCCTCATACAGGTAGTCCTCGACTTACAGCCACAATTGAGCCCAGAAATTCTGTTGCTAAGCGAGACAGTTGCTAAATTAGTTTTGTCCCATTTTACCACCTTTCTTGCCACGGTTGTTAAGTGACTCACTGCAGTTGTTAAGTTAGTAACACATTTGTTAAGTGAATCTAGTTTCCCCATTGACTTTACTCGGCAGAAGGTCACAAAAGGGAATCACGTGGACAGTGCAACCGTCATAAATATGAGTCAGTTAGCAATAGCAATAGCAATAGCACTTAGACTTATATACCGCTTTACAGTGCTTGTACAGCCCTCTCTAAGCGGTTCACAGAGTCAGCATATTGCCCCCAACAATCTGGGTCCTCATTTTACCCACCTCGGAAGGATGGAAGGCTGAGTCAACCTGGAGCCGGTGAGATTTGAACCGCCGAACTGCAGCTAGCAGTCAGCTAAAGTAGCCTGCAGTGCTGCACTCTAACCACTGCGCCACCTCGGCTCTTACAAAGTTGCCAAGTGTCTAAATTTTGATCACATGACCTTGGGGATGCTGCAACAGTTTAAGTGTGGAAAATGGTCATAAGACACTTTATTCAGTGCCGCTGAAACTCTGAACGGTCACTAAACGAACTGTTGTAAGTTGAGTGACCGTTCAAAGTTACAACTGCACTGAAAAAAGTGACTTATGACTTTTTCACAGTTACGACCGTTGCAGCATCCCCAAGGTCACATGCCATCAAAATTCAGAGGCTTGGCAACTGACTCATATTTATGACGGTCTCAGTATCAATCCCCTTTCGCGACCTTCTGACAAGCAAAGTCAATGGGGGAAGCCAGATTCACGTAACCACCGGATTATTAGTTTATCAACTGCAGTGATTCACTTAACAACAGAGGCAAGAAAGGTCGTAAAATGGGGCAAAACTCAGTTAACAAATGTCTCGCTTAACAATAGAAATTTTGGGCTCAATTGTGGTCGTAAGTCGGGAACTATTTGCAATGTAAAATTCCAGTTTATCACTGCAGCCTTGCCGACAGAGCCTGGTTAGCAGCTTAAAACCGTGACCTGTTTGAATGAGCCGAGATTAAAAGCCGCAGCCCAGGTTCGCTCTCATTAGAAGAGAGCCGCCTGAATGCTTCAGCCAAAACAGATGATGAACAGTCCTGGTTTATTACTTTTCTGATTTGGAGTCGGTAGAATGCCGCCTGTCTTTTTCCTTCTTGCTTTCACTTTCTTTTTTCTCGGGTAACAGTTTTTTCCCAGCAGGTTCGTTTTTGGCCTGGAATCAGACAAGGAAAGGGGTGATTGGGGGTCTGGTTTAGAAGAGCGGGAGAAAAATCAAACGGCAAGCAACCCTCCCTGTTCTGAATCGCAAGCACAGTGCAATCCTCTACAAATGTTCCATAAGGAAAATCAAACATAAAAGGTAGAGGAATAGGGAAAGGTTAAAAGTCTTCTCCGGGATGTTTCCTTTGATCTTAATGTGTGCTAAAATGTATGCAGAATAATTCAGCAGACTGGGGGGGGGGGTCCTTGGTGCTCTCTAAACTAGGTTGTTTTCCTGCAGACGTTTCATGACCCAACGAGGTAACACCATCAGTGCTAGAAGGGAGCGTGGGGTTCGCTCTCTTCTGGCACTGATGATGTTTCCTACTTGGATCATGAAACACCTGCAAGAAAACAATCAAGTTTAGAGAGGACCAAGGACCCCACAATCCTCTTCCTCCTCCCCACAAACCCCACTCCCTTCTAGCACTGATGATGTTACCTAGTTTGGGTCATGAAACGTCTGCAAGAAAACAACTAAGCTCAGAGAGCACTAATAACCCCGCAGTTCAACCCTGAGCTACAAATATTCTCTTTATCAATAATTCAGCAGAGTAACATTTCACCAACGTTCTGCTGGTAGGGCTGGATCTAAGTAATCACTTAGACCAGTCTTCCTCAATCTGATGACCTCCAGGTAGGTTGGGACCAACACTCCCAGAGTTCCTCATTAGCATAGCAGAGAGAATTCTGGGAATTGAAGTCCAAAAGAATCTGAAAGATCTCAGGTAGGGAAGACTATTTTGTTGTGGCTGGTTAAGAAGTCATCACCGTGACCAGGGTTCATATGCTATCTAGGGACCCATCTCTGGACCTTCCAGTCTCTTTCCTATCACTGCCATCTTATCTACTGTATGTCCCTCTCCTGGCTGGGACTTATGTTGGTTCCTCTCCTGGATGGGAATAAAGTAAGTCTTCGACTTACAACAGCACTGAAAAAAGTGACATATTACCATTTTTCACACTTACGACCAGGGGTGGGATTCAGCCGGTTCAGACCAGTTCGGGTGATCCGGATGTTAATTTTAATCTGGTTCACCAAACCGGTTGTTCCAAGGACTGGCTGACCCCGCCCACCCCACCCTGCCCCTCCCAGGAGTTTCCACGTGGCCCGTTTTGGATGCAAGGTAAGTGCAGGGTGCGCGCGGAGGCTCTGGGAGGGCGAAAAACGGGCCTACCGGAAGTCCAGAAACGGACCCATTTCTGGCCTCCAGAGGGCCTCCGGAGCCCGGGAGAGGCCATTTTTGCCCTCCTGGAGGCTCGAGGAAAGCCTCAGGAGCCTGGGGAGGGCGAAAAACGGGCCTACCGGAAGTCTGGAAACGGGCCCATTTCCAGCCTCTGAATCCCAACACTGCTTACGACTGTTATGGCATCCCCATGGTCATGCAGTCGAAGTTCAGATGCTTGGCAGCTGACTCATATTTATGACTGCAGAGTCCCTAGGTCATGTGATCAACTTTTGCGACCTTCTGACAAGCAAAGTCAGTGGGGATGCCAGATTCACTTAACAACCGGGTTACTAATTTAATCGCTGCAGCGATTCCCTTAATAACTGTGGCGAGAAAGGTCGCAAAATGGGGCAAGATTCACTTAACCAATGTCTCCCTTAGCAGCAAAAATGTTGGGCTCAATTACGGCCGTAAGTCGAGAACGATTTGTACATTTGGATTTCATCGCTGATGAAAACACTAACTTTTTCCACAGAAATCATCTTCCCGTGCAGTTCTGTCCTGTGGAGGTGGCTGATGCACTTGGTGGCTTCCTCAGACGAAGACATGGTGACGAAGCCGTAACAGCGGGCCCCGGGGCTGCGGGCGTTTGTGACTACTTTTGCACCTACCACCTTCAAAGAGAGAGAAATGAAGAAGATGACAAGCACTGGTTGGGTTTACACATCTAAACACTACTAGCTGTTGGTTATTCGTTTATTACCTTCCGGGAGATAGCAACAGCAATAGCACTTATATACCGCTTCTTAAGTGCTTTACAGCCCTCTCTAAGCGGTTTACAGAGTCAGCCTCTTGCCCCCAACTATTTACCGACCTCGGAAGGATGGAAGGCTGAGTCAACCTTGAGCCGGTCAGGATCGAACTGCCAAATTGCAGGCAGCCGGCAGGCAGCAGAAGTAGCCTGCATAACCACTGCGCCACCACGGCTCACAGAGATGTAACGTGTAAATGAAGACTCAATCATCCAGGCCAAAAGTATCTAAAAAGGTGATTTAACCTTTTTAGATACCTTCTGGGAGGAAGCTTCGCAGTATCCGAAGCAGAATAGTTACATTCTGTAATAGCTTTATACCATATAGTATCAACCTTGTTAACTCTCGGGACTCTTTTTTCCCGCTACGTATTCTAAATCAGGGGTCTCCAACATTGGCAACTTTAAGACTTGTGGACTTCAATTCCCAGAATTCCTCAATCAGCCATGCTGGCTGGGGAATTCTGGAAGTTGTAGTCCACAAACCTTAAAGTTGCCGAGGTTGGAGACCTTTGTTCTAAATGGTCTGTGATTAATGTGTGTGTGTGTGTGTGTGTGTGTGTGTGCGCGCGTGATATATACACAAAATGAAATTCTCAAAACAAACAAACATACATACAAATCCATACCCATACATGCCCCATACATATACACATCCCCCCCACTCTTTGTGTGTGTGTGTGTATTTGTTTTGAGAGCAGGCATCAGAATTTCATTTTTTAATGTGTGCCAGTGTGTTCACAGAAAAAAATGACCATAAAGGTTATCTTATCTTTATTTACCCATGGCTTATTAACTAAACCATGACAATCAACTAGGCTTTAAATGCTGTTTTCTAAGCCATAGCCCATTCAGTGTGTTGTGTTTACTCCACACAGCAAGTCACATTATGGTTTTGTATCATGTGTGGAACCATCCACTGTTTGCAGACATTTGTGGCTGTTCAGTTGGTAAGTCACATCCGATTCTTCGGAACCCCGTTGACCATAGCGCACACACACACATCCAAAAAAATAATAAAAAGTATTTCATTGGCAAACTTTAAAATTGACAGGAAGAACACTTTTTTTTTTGACATCTTGATGCCCCCTGTATGTTAAGATAATAAATCTTGTAATTCCTTCTTGGTTATATAGTGTGGAACTTGGAGTTCAATGACTGAACTAGATTAACTGGTTAACTTCTCAGGACACAATTTGCAAGGGAATAACTTTGCAAGTATCACATAAATCTGTCAGTGAGCATCGTTCTGTAGCAAAGGCAGATGAATAATACCCAAAAAAATCACACTTCAATAAAAATATGGAGCAACAGTGGCCAAAAACAACCCTTATGTAGGGTCCTTTTTTTTTTCTCTTTTCAAATTTAAAATTACTACTTTAATCAAAACATTTACGTATCTGGCAATATTGAACTGACAAAAACTTTTAGCATAACCGTTTTACTTCTATTCACCCTACCTTGCCATATTTGCTAAACAGGTTCTTCAGATCAGTCGCTCTGGTTGAAGAGGAAAGACCACTGACCCACAGATTTCTGCCAGAGCTAGGAGTGGAGCGACCTATATTTGGGGGTGGGGGGAGGGAGGGGAGGGGAGAGGAGAGGAGACATCAAACGTGACAACGCACTCTGGGTTGAAAAATCCCCCCCAAATATTAGCAGATTTCCACACACCCACTTCACGGTCTGTTTCTATTGCTCCCCTCTGGGAGAAGGTTTTGAAGTATCTACAGTAAGACTACCAGATTCTGTAACAGCTTTGTTCCCTAGGCCATCCGTCTGGTAAACTCACAGGACTCATTTTTCTCGCCATGTACATGTATACAGCCAAACTAGACTGTGGTGTTTCTCTGTGTCATAATTGTGTGTGTGTGTGTGTATGCATAACGGTTACCTTTTGAGAGCTGAATGCAATGAAATTTCATTTTAATGTATGCTGATTAGTGTACATTTAAAGTGGCAATAAAGTTGTATTCCTATTCCATTCCATTCTATTATTTTCTATATTCTATATTCTATATTCCATTCCATTCCATTTCCTATTCCATTCCATTCTATTCTATCATATTCTATTTTATTCTATTCTATTCTATCATATCATATCATATCATATCATATCATATCACATCAATCATATCATAGTTAGTTAGTTAGTTAGTTAGTTAGTTAGTTAGTTAGTTAGATAGTTAGTTAGTTAGTTAGTTAGTTAGTTAGTTAGTTTTGGAAATA
>QLTV01002008.1:180544-190939 GCA_003457575.1 Thermophis baileyi
CTATTCTATTCTATTCTATTTTATTCTATTCTATTCTATTCTATTCTATTCTATTCTATTCTATTCTATTCTAT
The DNA here is from genome assembly GCA_003457575.1 of Thermophis baileyi. Classification (NCBI taxonomy): domain Eukaryota; kingdom Metazoa; phylum Chordata; class Lepidosauria; order Squamata; family Dipsadidae; genus Thermophis; species Thermophis baileyi. The sequence continues at coordinate 180,619 of QLTV01002008.1, forward strand.
TCTATTCTATTCTATTCTATTCTATTCTATTCTATCCTTTCCTATCCTATCCTATCCTATCCTATCCTATCCTATCCTATCCTATCCTATCCTATCCTATTCTATTCTATTCCATTCCAATCCTATTCCATTCCTATTCCTATTCTATTTCTGTTCTGTTCTATTCTATTCATCATTTTTAAGGACCTTTTAACTTCAAATGGTCACTAAACGAATGGTTGCAAGTCAAAGGGTTGCAAGTCGAGGACTACCTGAAGCTGTATGCGTGCGTGCGTGCGTGCGTGCGTGTGTGCGTGTATGTATGTGTATATATAGCCATAAACCTATAAACCTACCCTTCTCATCTTTGGAAGCACTTTTAGCCTCTGCATCCTCATTTGAGCTAAAGACAAGAAAGAAAGGTAAGAACATTATTCAACCAGAAAAAAAGCCATCTGGAAAATGAGCAGGCATGACAATGGCTGCTATGATCAAATACCTACCAGAGAAAAACCAAAAAGAAAAAAGAATTGACCTTTCCTAGGGAAGGGGCACAGTGGGTCTTTAAAAAAAAAAAAAAAAACCCAAAGGGAAGTGTCCGTTGACCACCAGAGAACTAACTGCTAATCAAACAAACTGTGGAAGGACAACTGAAACAAAAGAGAGAGAGAGAGAGAGAGAGAAGATCTACGTCGAAGGATAAGCTGTCGTCTCGTTGGGGCCCTCGGCAGTGGGGGGGGGGTCACTGGAAGGCATCACAGCACGTTTTTGGCATTCATAAATAACCAACGGCTGAGAAAAAAAGACAGCATCTGGTCTAAAACGGAGAGAAACAAACCTCGTGTTCTGATCACCACCCTCTTGGGCAGAGGACTCTCTAGTGGCAGAGGGCTCCTCCTGAACATTAGCCTTCACTTCCATCTTCTCGGCCTCTGGACTAACCACTTGAGGACCTGTGTCCGATTCCGCGGTTTCCTCACTACAGGCTTCCAGAGTTTGGGCTTCTTTGCTACTCTCACCACCTCCACCTCCACTCCTGCTCTCTACCGCTAAAGAGTCCGAGTCCGGTTTGGCTTCCTCAACTGTCTGCTCACTCGGCTCCCCTTTGGCTACCACTAAGGGCTTTGCATCGTCCTCCTGGTTCTTGGCCTCAGCCGGGCCTGATTGGCTGTCTGTATCTACAAGGTCTTCGTCCGAGTGGGCGGGAGAGGCGGCGGCCAACTTGTCTTCTTCTTCTCCTTCTTCTTCGTCTTCCTCCTCCTCCTCCTCCTCCTCCTGCACGGCTTCCTGTTTGCCCGGCCATGAATTATTCGTTTCCTGCGCCTGCTCCGATTCAGATGCATCTTCTTTAAGGGGCTCAGATTTACAAGTGTCACCCAAAATGTCGAGCACTTTCTCATTTTCTATGGATTTAACAGGAATAGAATGGCACAAGGTTTAATCACCAGGGAAACATAGCAAAGACAAATGCCGGACGGGCATGGCTGCCCGACTAACACCGAGAGCGTAGGGCTTAAAGGCTAACACAGAGATTGGAAAACCCTCTGGGCCAACCACATTCACACGCCTAAAACCAACTGCAGTCTAACACGGCTATCAGAGCAGGGCCTGAAAGAGAGAAGGAAGAATAACCTTTATGCACAATGCTTCCCGGCGTGATCCTTGGCTGTCTTCACACAACTGCGACACCTTTCCAATTCTTGCCGAGACTCGCTTCCAAGCGCGGGGGTGTGTGTGCTTGTGCAGACGGGATCAGTGCTTTTCGACTGTTCGGCTTGCGGATGTTACCAATATTCTTTTAAAGAGACTAAGTCCACATGTGAACACCAGAAGAACTTCGGAAGTGGTTCGAAATACGTTTGGAGTCCAGAAAGCAAAGCAGAAGGCCTTCCGTAACCTTCCGTCTTCAAGTCTTTGCGTAGCCACTTAAAAGATTTGATCCCTGCTTTGACATTATTCAACTGCACCTCTCTAGCCAAAGTTACCGTCCCAAAGCCCTGAGCGATATCACAGGATCTGCTCGGCACGTCTTAACGGCTCCTTTATATGCGGGGGCCCGATCTGCTCCCCAGTGAAGGGATCTTAAGCAAAATTATCCTCTCAGAAGTCTAATTACTGTGCGATAAGAATCGAAGGTGCTCCCGCAGATCTGGTGATATGGCCAAATTTCCAATCTCTGTGGCTTTTCCTTTGGAGGTGTTCTGGACCGTGCACCAAATTAGAATAATGGACTACAGCTACTTATGGGATAAAAACCAAAGAGAGTAACTAAAGGGACTGGTGTGCGAGACCTAGTGGAAAATGCACAGGAGGGGCAGAGGGTTTTTGAAATACAGTACCTGATTCCAAAGGAAACTCGTCAAGCTCCTATTAAGAAACACCAAAAAAAGCAGGTCAGGGTTCATCTGGCACATGTGATTATTCAATTATTTATATTTTTGTAACTTGCCCTCCAAGCCTTCTGTTGCAGAATCCTCTGAGCTTGGTGGTTGTCTTGCAGACGTTTCATTACCAGACTAGATAACGTCATCAGTGATAGAAGGGAGGTACCCCACTCCCTTCCAGCACTGATGATGTTACCTAATTGGGCAATGAAACGTCTGCAAGAAAACCACCAAGCTCAGAGAGCACCAAGCATTCTGCAACAGAAGACTTGGAGGGTAAAAGTTACCAAGGACCCCACAGTTCAACCCTGAGCTACAAATACAGGTAGTCCTCGACTTACGGCCACAATTCAGCCCCAAATTTCTGTTGCTAAGCAAGACAGTTGTTAAGTGAATTTTGCGACCTTTCTTGCCACAGTTCTTAAGTGAATCACCGCAGTGGCTCAGTTAGTAACACGGTTGTTAAGTGAACCTGGCTTCCCCAGTGATTTCGCTTGTCAGAAGGTCACAAAAGGGGATCACGTGACCCCGGCACACTGCAACTGTCATTAATATGAACCAGTTGCCAAGTGTGTGAATTTTGATCATGTGACCGTGGGGATGCTGCAATGGTTGTAAGTATGAAAAATGGTTATAAGTTGCTTTTTTTCAGGGATGTTGTAACTTCGAAGAGTCACTAAATGACCTGTTGTAAGTGGAGGACTACCTGTATTCTCGTCTGTCTCCTGATTTTAATCCCTGCCTTCATACTAATTCAGTGATGGCCTGGAGGCAGAAGTTACACCACCATCTCTCAGCTTGAGTGCGATGCTTACCCTGGCTCACCATTTTCCTTCTACACCAGGAGTCCCCAACTCCCGGTCCGTGGACGGCTGTGGCATGCCAGAAACCGGGTTGTGCAAACAAGCAAAGCCCCATCCGTGGGATGCAGGCAACACATGCAGTTCCACGGCAACAGTCCGTGGAAAAAACTCTCCCCACGGAACCGGTCCCTGGTGCCCAAAAGGTTGGGGGCCTCTGTTCTACACTACAACAATGTCAATAAATGATATTTACAAGTCATCCTCCTAGTTATGATCATCGTACTACCCCACAATCACAAGAACACAATTCAGGCATTTGGCAACCAGCTCACAATTATAGCAATAGCACTTAGACTTATATACCGTTTCACAGTGCTTCACAGCTCTCTCTAAGCGGTTTACAGCCTCTTGTCCCCAACTATCTGGGTCCTCATTTTACCGACCTCGGGAGGACGGAAGGCTGAGTCAACCTTGAACCGGTGAGACTCGAACTCTTGGCAGTGAGCAGAGTCAGCCTTTGTAACAACTGTGCCACTACGACTGACTTCCTTCCTTCCTTCCTTCCTTCCTTCCTTCCTTCCTTCGCAAGCAATAGCACTTAGACTTTTATACTGCATCACAGTGCTTTTACAGCCCTCTCTAAGCGGTTTACACAGCCAGCCTCTTGCCCCCAACAATCTGGGTCCTCATTTTACCGACCTTGGAAGGATGGAAGGCCGAGTTAACCTTGAGCCTGGTGAGATTCGAACTGCCAAATTGCAGGCAGCCGGCAGGCAGCAGAAGTAGCCTGCAGTACTGCACTCTAACCACTGCGCCACCACGGCTCATTATGATGGTTGTTGCATCTTCCAGTCACGTGACTGCAACCTTCCCAGCCAGCTTCCGAAAAGCCAAGTCAATTGGGGAAGCCAGATTAGCTTATTAATGACTGAGCGATTCCCTTAACGACCAGATGATTCGCTTAACAACATGGTAAAAATGGTTGTAAAACCAGGTCTGGGGTCACGTGATCACGCGCTGAATGACATCGCATAGCAACCAAATTCCCGTCCCAATTGCACTCGTAAGTGGAGGATTGCTTTAATGAAACCCAAACATTTTCTGCTATTGGCTACTTAATTTCAAAGTTGCTTTTTGATAACTTGCATGGCAATGAATTGTTTGGGGCACCTGGAAAAGTTTCTGCCAAGGAGGCTATGAAGTTGTTACGAGATTTCTGAATACAGGTGGTCCTCAATTTATAACCGTTCGTTTAGTGACTGTTCAAAGTGACAGCAGCACCGAAAAAGGAGACTTAGGACTGTTTTTCACACTTACGACCGTTGCAGCATCCCCATGGTCATGCGAACAAAATTCGGATGCTTGGCAACTCATAGTTATGACGGGTGCAGTGTCCTGGGGTCATGTGATCACATTTTGTGACCTTCTGACAAGCAAAGTCAATGGGGGAGCCAGATTCACTTAACAACCAGGTTACTAATTTATAAGCTGCAGTAATTCACTTAACAACGGTGGGAAGACAGGTCGTAAAATAGGGCAACACTCATTTAACAACAGGAATTTTGGGCTCAATTGTGGTTGTAAGTCGAGGACTACCTGTACAGATGTCCAAATATAATTTAAATACATACTCACAATTCTTACTTAGGCAGGAAATTTCAACGTTTCTTCCATACCCAATTGCAACAGAACTCCTGTTCTGATGTAGAACTAAAAATCTAATTTTTTCTCCAAGGGGAAAAAAAAAAAACTCCAAACTCATACCATTGTTGCCAACTCCCAAATATTTCTATAGCCACATTCATGCCAGGAATGGAGGGCGAAGCATCTAAATCTGATGGAAGCTTGCACAAACCATGGTGTGAACATAACCTGACTTAGAACATAACACTTTCTTGTTCTAACCAAAAAAAAAAAGAGCAGTTTTGCAACCGTACAGGATTTTTTTTTTCCTGTGCGAAGAACAGAGAACTGAAAAACAGCTTCAAACCTCTTTGCTTATATTATTAACTCCTTCATAAATTTCAAATACCTTCAGGTTTGCAAAATCAGCAGATGATAGATCTATGGTGTTACTGGCCTCTTCGGTCTCTCCCTAAAAAGAGATTAAAAAAAATAAAAATCCATCATATTTCCCGAAAAGCTACCATTCTTTCACTAAAAGTCAGGCCAGAAAATCGGTCGCTCTCTCTCCTCGATCCATTATCCCCCAAACATGGTTGGTAGCCACACAAATCTACTCGCTTTCTCAAATAATAAATATAAAAAAATAAATATGGAGCGGAAGAAATAAAATGTGATGGGACAAAATGAGAGCTGTCTTTTGATGGGGATGCTTCAGTGGTTGATGCTGTCGTTTTCCTTTTGAATTCCTACCAGGTTTCCAACGGTCTGGGAATCGCACCGCCCAGAGATCCTAAGCCATGCCAACCACGATTGCCGGAATCGTGGATTGCTGGATTACAGATCCACCATCCTTAGTGAGTGTGAGGCTGGAAACAGGCTCTCTTATCATTTTTATACAGGTTGGACTGCACTTTAAACAAGCCAAAAGCAACAAGGCAACACGCCAAACACTCAAAGCAGGCCAAACTCAAGAGACTTGAGCCTCCAAGCACGTCAGAAACAAGCATGGAAATCGGCTGGTTCGGCCCGATCTGGAAACGATAGGCCAAACACCACCACAGGGATACAAGTCCATACTTAAGTCTAAATATTAGAGATATACAGGAGGTCCTCGACTTACAACATGACCGTTCAAAGTTACAACCGGCACTGAAAAAACGTGACTTATGGCCGTTTTTCATAGTTACGACTATGCGTGTGCGGCGACCCCATGATCACGGGATCGAAATTCCGACGCTTGGCAACCGGGTTCATACTTACGACGGTTGCAGTGCCTTGGGGGGGTGGGGTCATGTGATCAGCATCTGCGACCCTCTGACAAGCAAAGCCAAGAAGGGAAGCCAGGTTCACTTAACAACCGTGTTACTAACTTAATAACTGCAGGGATTCACTGAACAGCTGTGGCAAAAACAAAAAAAAAAGGTCGTAAAACGGGGCAAAATTCATGTCACTAATGTTTCACTTAGCAACACAAAGTTTGGGCTCCATTGTGGTCGTAGGTCAAGGACTATCTACCCTGGATTTTGGATCCACAGCCGAAACGGCGCAAGGACTCAAGCTTCCTCTTGCAGCAGCTACGTCTTCTCCTGAGTTCACCCAGTAGCCCAACCTCAAGCGACCTTCCCACCGATTCACCAAGAGGTGTGGCGCACCCACCCACGCACCCACTCCGCCTGCGCTTTTAGGGCTTCAGATCTGAAGCGCAGCGCAGCCTTATGTCACACGCACGTCTTAGGCAAATTCGCTGCTCGCTGACCTGGGGCAGGAAGGCTGGAAGCCGAGTTGGAAAAGAACACACCAAAGAACCCTAATTGCAGCCCTTCGTAGCCACGTTAAGAGGGGTTTATTAACTTGCAACAGGCCCTCAGGGAAGGCGACTGTTACCGCTCTGGTGGCATGCAAGCCCAGCCTGTTTGATGGCCCAGCCAATCCGTGAAAGTCTTCTCCATGAAGTGGGCCCTTATTCTATTACATTTGCCCAGGGGACAAGATTGCATGCGGGTACTCCTCGGCTTTAACAGATTAACAGAGTTGGAAGGGACCTTGCAGATCATCTAGTCCAACCCCCTGCCCAAGCAGGAGACCCTTACATCTGCCTCTACCTAGGATCGAACTCACAACCTCCTGATTGTGAGGCGAGAGCTCCACCTCTAGGCCACAGCAGCTGACTTACAACCGTTCACAGGTACAACGCCACTGAAAAAAGGGACTTGGGACCGTTGCGTTGCAGTGTTCCCCCCCCCCAGGGTCACATGATCAAAACTCAAGACGCTTAGCAACTGACTCGTACTTATGACCGTGGCAGCGTCCTGGGGTCACGTGATCCCCTTTTGAGACCTTCTGACCAGCGAAGTCAAAGGGGAAGCCAGATTCACTTAACAACCGCGCGACTGATTCAACCCCTGCGGCGATTTGCTTCGCAACTCTGGCGAGAAAGGTCGCAAAAATGGGGCAAAACTCACTTAGCAAATGTCTCCCTTAGCAACATAAATTGGGGGCTCAATTGTGGTTGTAAGTTGAGGACTGCCTGTATAAGGAGCTGAAGGAAGAAAGAAGAATCGGGGCATTATCTGTTAGCCCAGGACAGCCAAAATTAACAGAGGTTCATTTTGGTGCATTTTCAAGCTTTCTGACTAAGGCAGTGTTTGTCAACACTGGAGACTTTAGGATGTGCGGACTTCAACTCCCAAAGCATGGCTGGCTGGGGAATTCTGGGAGTTGAAGTCCCCACATCCCAAAGCCACCAAGGTTGACAAACACTGAACTGAGGAAACTACGATAGAGGAGAACTAGGGAAGATTTGAGGCTTTGGATTTTTTTTTTTCTTTAGGCCCGGGGATGGCTGGGGCTTTTAGAAAAGGGAGAAGGCTAAGCTTGAAAGCAGGAAAGGTCCTGTTTCAACTGAGACGGGACTCAAGTCTTCGTGAGACGCCCTGCTTTGTCACAAGGGAGTCCTGTGCTTCTATCATAGGATCAAAAGAACGCTAGGGAGGAAAAATAAAGATTCTCATAGGTTATCCAGAATGCACAACAGTCCTCAAAAAGCTCCCAATTCCCGAATTCTGCAGGAGGCAAGTTTAAAATCCACAGCTTCAGAAATCAACCCAAATGGGTTTTTCATCAAAATAAAATTTGGATGTTATGCTACACTGTGATTTGCTTCATCCTTTTTGTGCGCTGAATAAACTATTGGCTAGATTCACACCTAAGTCAAACCTAAATAATTCTTTTCATTGGCAGGGATGGAAGTTTGCAAAGAGGAATTTTAAAATCCCTTCCACCCTACTCATGACACAAATCTGCATTCAATAGTCCAGGCTACCTCTCGATCCTTCCCTGCCCCACAATTTCAATCTAGTTAAAAGGCTACAGTCATAGAATTGAATACCCCAACTGCAGGTAGTCCTCAATTTACAACCATTCATTTAGCGAACCGAGTTGCGATACCGAAAAACGTGATTTACAACTGATTCTCACATGTAAAAATGGTCACAGCATCCCCACGTGATCAAAATTCGGATATTTGGCAACCAGCATGTATTTTTGATGGTGGGATCATGTGATCACCATTTGCGACCTTCCCAGCCATCTTCCAAAAAATAAAGTCAGTGGGGGGAGGCCAGATTTGCCTGATGACGACATGATTCACTTAACAACCAAGGCAAAAGTGTCGTAAAATTGGGTGCCAGTCACTTAACAGCCGGCTGGCTTAGCAACGGAAATTCTGCTCTCAAGTATGGTGATAAATTGAGGAATATCTGTAAAACAGACATACAGGTAGTCCTCGACTTACGACTGCAATTGAGCCCAAAATTTCTGTTGTTAAGTGAGACATTTGTTAAGTGAGTTTTGCCCCATTTTACGACCTTTCTTGCCACAGTTGTTAAGTGAATCACTGTAGTTGATAAAGTTAGTAACCTGGTTGCTAAGTGAATCTGGCTTCCCCATTGACTTTGCTTGTCAGAAGGTCGCAAAAGGGTGATCATATGACCTCGGGACGTTGCAGCGGTCATAAGTATGAACCAGTTGCCAAGTGTCTGAATTTTGATCATATAATCATGGGGATGTTGCAAAGGTTGTAACTGTGAAAAATGGTCATATGTCACTTTTTTCAGTGCCGTTGTAACTTTTTGAACGGTCACTAAACAAACTGTTGTAAGTTGAGGACTACCTATACTTTAGAATCTGTTCATAAATCATTTGCAAAAAAAAAAGCATGTTTAGTAACTGAACTTTCACTCACGTATTCTTTTGCATAAAGGGATGAGAGAGACTGCAAAGAAACTAAAACATTCGCCACTATTCCAAACCAAAACATTTATTAGTTTTTGAAAACACAACGAATACGGTTGCAAGACCAAGACTTGCCTTCCACTAACTCACGAGTCACACCAGTGACTTAAGCCTCCCTATATCCACCTACACACATGAAAATGAGTGAATGGAAACACACACGGGGGGGGGGGGGCACACACGCACACAGCATTTCATTAATAAAACTTTCTGGGGTTTCTAAACAAAGCATGCGCTGAAAAACTAGAAACTGCAAACAAGAATGCCATGGCTATGGATTCACACACACACACACACACACACACACACACACACACACGCACGCAATGGTGGAGGGCAGTGGTGGGATTCAAAAAAATTTACTACCGGTTCTGTGGGCGTGGCTTGGTGGGCGTGGCAGGGGAAGGATACTGCAAAATCCCCATTTCCTCCCGATCAGCTGGGACTCGGGAGGCAGAGAATAGATGGGGGCGGGGCCAGTCAGAGGTGGCATTTACCGGTTCTCCAGAACTACTCAAAATTTCCGCTACCGGTTCTCCAGAACTGGTCAGAACCTGCTGAATCCCACCTCTGGTGGAGGGGATAAGAAGGGAGTTTATTTTTTCGATCCTGGGTCATTTACGTCCTTTCAAGGGGAGGGAGGGGGAAGGAAGAAAATGAAAAACTAAAAAATTGAAACGTTTATAAGGATGGCGAATATATCTGCTCCCGAAGAAGGTGCATACCATGGCTACTGGTATTTCTGTGGATTCTTCTGGCATGTCTGATAAGGATAGGGCTGCCTCCATGTTAGCCAGAGCACCTCCTGTCAGCTGCTCTGGAAGTCCTGGCCTTTCTGCATCAGCACTCTCCTTACGGTCAAAGAGGGAGCCAAGTCTACTATCAGCACTGCTATCCTCTCGGCAGTCTACACCACTGCTGTTATCTATGGCCGCTTCATCTAACACACTAATATCCATCATGTCAATATCCTGCAAGTTATCCAAACTTGCTTCATTATCCTCCTGCAAAAAGAAAAAAAAAAGCCACATATATAATAGTTGCTGGGGTTCCGACGTAGAAGTCTTACGGGGCATCTGGTAGCCTACGTTCGTTCGCAATACCTGCCCATCTCCGGATTCGTCTTCAAGGCCGTTGTCCTCTACTCCTTCTTCTTCCTCGAGCCTCCGCCCTAAAGAGAACAGAATCCTTGAGCAAGCACACACACACACACACACACACACACACACACACACA
>QLTV01002008.1:191032-207910 GCA_003457575.1 Thermophis baileyi
TCTATCTATCTATCTATCTATCTATCTATCTATCTATCTATCTATCTATCTATCTAATCTCTCTCTCTATATCTATCTATCTACCTACCTACCTATCATCTATTTATCCATATCTATTTCTATATCTATCTACAAGTAGTCCTCAACAGTTCATTTAGTTACCGTTCAAAGTTACATCACTGAAAAAAGTGACTTATGACCATTTTTCACACTTACAACCGTTGTAGCATCCCCATGATCACGTGATTTACATTCGGATGCTTGACAAATGACTAACATTTATGATAGTTGCAGTGTCCAGGAGTCATGCAATCGCCTTTTGTGATCTTCTGACAAGCAAAGTCCATGGGGAAACCAGATCCATTAACAACCATGTTATTAATTTAACATGGCAGTGATTCACTTAACAAATGTGGCAAGAAAAGTCGTAAAATAGGACAAAACTCTCTTAACAAATTTCTCCCTTAACATTAATTTGGGGCTCAATTGGGGTCATAAGTTGAGGACTACCAGTATGAGCCGCGGTGGCGCAGTGGTTAGAGTGCAGTACTGCAGGCTACTTCTGCTGATCACTGGCTGCCAGCAGTTTGGCAGATCGAATCTCACCAGGCTCAAGGTTGACTCAGCCTTCCATCCTTCCGAGGTGGGTAAAATGAGGACCCAGATTGTTGGGGGCAAGAGGCTGACTCTGTAAATCGCTTAGAGGGCTGTAAAGCACTATGAAGTGGTATATAAGTCTAAGTGCTATTGCTATTGCTATTTCACACACAGACACACACACACACACTCTCTCTCTCCTCTTTTTCTCTTTCTCTACACACCCCGAGGGGTGCTAGGGTGTCTTCCCGCCCACAGTATTTGTTTCCAGATAGTAAGTCATCTGTGTACCAAGTTTGGTTTAAATTGCTCGTGGCGTTCCAGAGTTATGCCTCCCTCCCTCCAGGGGTGGGTTGCTCTTACTTTCCCTACCGGTTCGGAAGTGCGCGTGCCACGTCGGAAGTGTGTGCTTCGTGTGCACATTACATCCGTGTACTGACCCTCTGTGCATGCGCAGAAGCCTTTGCGCATGCGCAGAGGGTTCATTGCCAGCCGCAGCGACCGGAGAACCGGTTCGGGTTGTAGCAAGCCGGCCATCGCTACCAGTTCCAGTGAACGGGGCCAAATTTCCGCCACCAGCTCGCACGAACCGGTCCGAACCAGTAGTAACCCACCACTGCCCCCCCTCCCCCCCTTAAGTAACCTGGATCTATGCCATGGAGTTTTATACAGGTAGTCCTCAATTTACAACCACATTTGGGACTAGAAGTCCAACTGTCAAGCAAAGCAGTTGTTAAGTGAGTCATGCCCAATTTTACGACCTTTTCGCCATAGTTGTTAAGCAAATATGGCTTCCCCCACTGACTTTGCTGTCAAAAGCTGGCTAGGAAGATCGTGAATAGTGATCACATGACCCCGGGACACTGTAACCATCATACATACAGATTGCCAAGTGCCATTATTTTGATTATGGGGATGGCTGTAAGCATAGGTATTGGTTGCAAGTCACTTTTTTCAGTACTGTTGCAACTTCGGTTACTACCACGACTTGTATCATTGTTTCTCCACCTTGTTGGCTGGAAATTTTGGGAATTGGAAGTCTGCATGTCTGAAAGTTGTCAAGATTGAGAAACACTGAACTACAGAAAGAGTTTTCAGTCCTTTCTGTTACTTCCCTGCACACAGCAAATGTTACGAGGCCATCAGTGTACCCAGGTCTTAAAACAAATCTCTCAGCATGTGCAGAGCAGGAATTTGATGTCTATTAACCAATTTAACCCTTCACCTTCATCTATTTCCTTGTATACCTTTACTGCTTCTTTTTGGCACTTTCTTGGGGATTGTTTCGGACACCACTGGAATCTCATCGGGGTGTCCTCCTTCTTCCTCAATAGCCTGTTAGAAAGAGACAAAGCCAGCATGGTAAACAGAGCAGTGTTGAATTTGGCAGAAAATACCACAGAGGAAAAAGTGTAGTAAGCAGTGTTCCATCCATGATGGCCATTGACTTAGAATAGAATAGCACCCTTTATTGGCCAAGTGTGATTGGACACACAAGGAATTTCTCTCCAGTGCATAAGTGTACATACAAGCATCAAGAGACGAATCATTATCATAATCATAAAATACAATCATCATAAACCATAAGATACACCACTCAGTGATAGTCATAGGATACTAAATAAAAGCAATCAGCGTAAGTCACAAGATACAAAGAACAAAGTGATAGTCATAAGATGCTAAAGGTAATAGCATCTTTCCTTTAGCATCTAACCCTAACCCTAACCCTAACCTAGGCCCTAGGTTGTCAAACTCGATTTCATTGAGGGCCACATCAGGGTTGTGTTTGATCTTGGGGGGGGGGCAGGGGGTGTGTGGCCAGATCGAAGTCACTCGTGTCGGGGGGGCACCTTTGGCAGCCCAAGCGCTTTGCCAGCAAAAACAGGCTCCCGAGCTCTGTTTTCGGCTGTGATGGCCTCCTGCAACCCTCGGCCAGCAAAAACAGACCTCGGGAGGGTCACACACAGCCCTCCCGAGCTCCGTTTTCGCTGGCAGAGGCACCGCGGGCCAGTCCTTCACTGTTTGCAGGGTGGCCCCGCAGGCCAGATCTAAGCACCCCATGGGCCAGATCCGGCCCCCGGGCCTTGAGTTTGACACCCCTGACCTAGGGCATAAGACAAGTGTTATGGGGATTTTATCTCATGTCATATGGACAGAAAGAAAAAAAGGCAGTGGCACTAAAGTGTGGCCTCTATAAGTTCATAGAGAAAAGCCTGCATGATATTTTCTGCCTCCACAATCGGCTGAGGGACATGCGCAGCTGTTGTTGATTTGCAGAAGAGAAAGTTGGGACTAAGATAGACTTCTGGCCTAACCCAACATGGCTCAGACTACAGGTAGTCCTCAACTTACGACTACAGTTGAGGCCAAAATTTATGTTGGTAAGTGAGACATTTGTTAAGTGAGTTTTGCCCCATTTTACCACCTTTCTTGCTACATTGAGAGCCGAGGTTAGAGTGCAGCACTGCAGGCTACTTCAGCTGACTGCTAGCTGCAGTTCGGCGGTTCAAATCTCACCGGCTCAAGGTTGATTCAGCCTTCCATCCTTCCGAGGTGGGTAAAATGAGGACCCAGATTGTTGGGGGCAATATGCTAACTCTGTGAACCGCTTAGAGAGGGCTGTAAAAGCACTATGAAGCGGTATATAAGTCTAACTGCTATTGCTATTGCTATTGCTATTTGTTAAGGGAATCACTGAAGTTGTTAAGTGAGTCACACGGCTGCTAAGCGAATCTGGCTTCCCCATTGACTTTGCTTGTCGGAAGGTCGCAAAAGGGTGATCACATGACCCTGGGAGACTGCAACCGTCATTAATGTGAGTCAGCTGTCAAGCATCCAAATGTAAATCACGTGACCATAGGGATGCTGCAAGGGTCATAAGTCACTTTTTTCAGTACCTTTGTAAGTGTACAGTCACTAAAAGAACTGCTGTAAGTCAAGGACAGCCTGTATTTCTGTTCATTGGCTTCCTAGAGGCAGCTCTCCCATCTGCCTAGGGAGGCAAAGAAGCCTACATCTCTAGCACCAGGCATGACAAGAGCCGTCCGGCTGCATCAGGCCAACACACCTCTCAGTCCGGCTTGTTCTTCCTCAGGCAAGCAGCAGCTGGAGACATTTCCCTATTTCCCTTTCGATGCTGCTCTGCAACTGGCAGAGAGACACATTCTCAGCCCAGAGGTAATACTGAGCCTTGAAGACAAATACCCTGATATGTAGGTAGTCCTCAACTTACAACAGTTCATTTAGTGACCCTTCAAAGTTACGACGACACTGAAAAGGGACTTATGACCATTTTTCACAGCTGCGACCTTTGCAGCCTCCCTAGGATGTGATCAAAATGCAGATGCTTGGCATCTGGTTCATACTTATAACCGTTGCTGTCTCCCTGTCAACCCTGAAGCCATTTCTGGAGCATCTTCAGGGCTGCCACAGCTACGCTGCTTGGAGCTGTGGGAACAGGAGGGGGGGAATATAGATAGCTGGGGACTTACAGCCAAACTAAAATTCTTTCTCCTGGGAACCAAGGACGTTCTCGCCAGGTATTGGGGAGGCGTGGATTGAATCCAACTGGAGTTGGGGCTGTGGCCGGATTGGACCATGTGATGGACATGGGGGGGACGGGACTTTGACTTTTAAATTGGGTGGGACCTTTAGAGTTGGGTTTTCACCAGATGTGCCAATTTGACATGCCTAATAAATCTGTACTCTGAGGAACTCCTAGGCCTCAGAGTTTTGACTGCGTTGGGTCTGTTACTTGGAACCCTGACATTCCCAAGGTCATGTGATCCCCTTTTCCAAAATCAGTGCAGAAGCCAGATTCACTCAACAACCGTGTTACCAACTTATCAACCGCAGTGATTCACTTAACAACTGTGGCAAGAAAGGTCGTAAAATGGGGCAAAACTGACTTAACAAATGTCTCACTTAACAACAGAAATATTGGGCTCAATTGTCGTCATAAGTCGAGGACTACCTGCACTGTCCCCTCTTCCAGAAATGTATCCAATCCTCTTTTCAAGCTATATTCTGTGAGTAGCTATCATCATAATTCACAAAACTCCACAGATAAATTATACAAATGAGTCTAGGATAAATCTTTTCCCAATCTTTTGCATGATTTTAAACACTTCAATCATTTCCCTTCTTCTATCCAACCAAGCTAAAGAGTTCTAAATCTTTTATTATAGATGGAAAAGTCTGAGCCCACAATTTTTCTGGCTGGTCTGGTGACATGTTCTCCAGTTATTAGCAATAGCACTTAGACTTATATACCGCTTCATAGTGCTTTACAGCCCTCTCTAAGCGGTTTACAGAGTCAGCCTATGGCCCCCAACAATCTGGGTCCTCATTTTACCCACCTCAGAAGGATGGAAGGCTGAGTCAACCTTGAGCCGGTGAGATTTGAACCGCCGAACTGCAGCTAGCAGTCAGCTGAAGTAGCCTGCAGTACTGCACTCTAACCACTGCGCCACCTCGGCTCTTCTATTATATAATTTTTCAAGCACAGCAACCAAAACCACACAGTATTCAACATGCAAACCCTCCACACACATGAGGATGGTGAAATTTTAAATTCTCTTTCCTAATAACTATATTCTTAGCTATAAACCTTTTCCTAATGAGAGATATCCAGGTAGTCCTCAACTTACAACCTCAATTGAGCCCAAAATTTCCACCCTTTCTGGGTTCAGACTGGCAGCGGTGGGGGGTGGGTGTGTGTGATGATGGTTTCATGTGCGCATCCTAGCCTCCAGTGCCAGCGCAAATGAAGCTTCATGTGTTTGCCTGCCGCTTGTGCAGCCCAGTTCCCAACAGGCCACGGAATCAGTACCAGTTCACAGTCCAGGAGTTGGGGACCCCTATTTTAAAGCATGGGTGTCCAACCTTTTGTCTTGCTTGGGCCGCACTGAGTGAAGAGGAATTGTCTTAGGATGCGTATAAATATATATAATATAGTTAATATGTATAAATAACAAACTTTATTTTTTTTTCCTATTTTTTATAAATATCTTGTGGGGCCGCATTACTTGCCACATGTGACCCATGCACTGCAGGTTGGACTTGCCTGTTTTAAAGACTGATATATTATGGCTTTTTTTTTTCCTGCTGATTCTTATCTACAAGATCAATATTCAGATGTGAAACAAGAGAATGGAAAGAATCCTGGAAAGGATTTAATTTGACTTTGGGAGAATTTTTTTTCCTGACCTACCATGGTTTTAAGATTACTACTTCAAATACAGGGACCAATTCTGGTTTTGTTGTTCATTATAGGAATCTGTCAAGTTACAAATCTTCAAATAAAAAGGAAAGGAAGAAAAATGTAAGCACCAGGTGACATTTCAAATGTTACACCGCTTACCTCCCAGAGTTGCTACTAGGTTTCAGCTACCACAAACTAGAAAAGCTAATAGGCTACTGTTCAAGAGTCACTGTTTTGTTTTTGCTGTGACTGCAGCAATTAAAAAGGGGTAGTCGAGAAGAATCAAAACATAATATACCAAATAGCAATAGCACTTAGACTCACCAATATATACCGCTTCTTAGTGCTTCACAGCCCTCTCTAAACGGTTTACAGAGCCAGCCTCTTGCCCCCAACAATCTGGGTCCTCATTTTACCCACCTCGGAAGGATGGAAGGCTGAGTCAACCTTGAGCCTGGTGAGATTCGATCTGCCAAATTTCAGTCAGCCTGCAGTACTGCACTCTAACCACTGTGCCACCATGGCTCAAATGCAAGAAATGGAATTGTTATCATTCAATCAGCAGCCTGAGTCATATCACCCACTAACCATTAATATAGGTGTCTCCAACCTTGGCAACTTCTAAGACTTGCGGTCTTCAACTCTCAGAATTCCCTAGCCAACGTTGGCTGGGGAATTCTGGGAGTTGAAGTCCACAAGTCTTACAGCTGCCAAGGTTGAACACCCGTGCCATATGATTTCCTTACTTTTGTTACAGAAGGTTGGGTGTATACAGCCACTTTAGTTGAAGCAGGGAGCAGACCTTAGCTGAGCTCTTCCCCCCAAAAGCTAAGTAGGATCGACCTTCTTAGTGCTTGGATGGGAGACCACCAGGAAAGCCCAAAGCTGCCAATTAGAATGGAAAATCCGCAAAAAACACACATAGAAAGCGGCAATATCAAACCCCCCCTCTCCTATACTCTTTGTTAAGAAGATTACATGGACTGCCTCTCCCTGAGATCCAGCTGGATTTGAATCTTTCCCTCTCCTGAAACCATAATAGGTTGGGACACTTATATAGCTCCTTTAAGGAGCCGCGGTGGCGCAGTGGTTAGAGTGCAGTATTGCAGGCTACTTCTGCTGATCACCGGCTGCCAGCAGTTTGGCAGATCGAATCTCACCAGGCTCAAGGTTGACTCAGCCTTCCATCCTTCTGAGGTCGGTAAAATGAGGACCCAGATTGTTGGGGGCAAGAGGCTGGCTGTGTAAACCGCTTAGAGAGGGCTGTAAAGCACTGTAAAGCGGTATATAAATCTATATGCTATTGCTATTGCTATTAGTGATCAGAATAACAAAGTTGGAAGGGACCTTGGAGGACTTCTAGTCCAACCCCCTGCTCAAGCAGGAGACCCCTATATACCATCTCAGATAAATGGCTTCTTAAAAACTTTTAGTGATGGAGCACCCACAAATGCTGAAGGCAAGGCATTCCAAAATGGATCTTAAAACCTGGCTGGGAGATAACATGAAGATTCATGTATTAGACACAAGGGGGAAATAGCCTGAGATGTGTTATTATTGAGGACCCAGATTGTTGGGGGCAATAGGCTGACTCTGTAAACGGCTTAGAGAGGGCTGTAAAGCAATGTAAAGTGGTATATAAGTCTAAATGCTATTGCTATTAATCGTTTCGAAAATGTAACTTGAACTGAGTTACACCAAGCTTCCATTCCATTTGTTAAAAGATGAATATTTCAGTTACACCACCATACATTGTTGGTATAATTCCCCTGAAAATAGTTATAATACCAGGCAATTCTCAGGTGATGAGGATTCAAGCAGCAGCCACAAATTTCGCAGGAATCCCTCAATGCCCGGCTCCGAAGGCGACTCTTCAGTTTTTATAGAGTCTACGTTTCGCCAAATCCCGGAGGCGAAAGTTGCGCTGCGGCGCATGCGCAGAGGATTTAACCCCTTCAGCCCCCGCCAGCCCTTCCCGACAAGGTTCCGCGCTCTTCTTACCTTCCGGAGCCGCTCGAGAAGGACGCCCTTGTTGCCCCCGGTGTCCAGGTTGCGCTGCTTCAGCTCAGCCCGCAGATCGATAACCCGCAGGTCGCTCAGGCGCCGCCGGGTCATCCCGCCTCCGAAGCTTTCCGAGTCGCCACCGCTGAGGGAAACCGTCGCTTCTGCGGCGAGCCCGGCCTGATTCTCCGCAGCCATAAGGGAAGACTGTGGAGGGGGGGGGGAAAGGCTTCTCGCGCAAAATTTTGGCTCTCAAAAAAAATAATACCGAATTAAGCCCCCCCCCCAAAAAAAAAACTAAAAAAAAAAACCAAATTTCTGAAAACGGTAACGTCTATGCAGGGCGCGCGAGCGCTCCCGGCATGCGTAAAATGGCGGGCGAGCTTCTTTTTCTGCGCACGCGCAGAACTAGCCTGGTAAAGAACCATTGCGCATGTGCGTTCTGCTTTAACACGGCCCTAATGGGAAAGGAGGCGGGCGGGGGCGCGCGCGCGCGACGTGGTGGAACGGCGGAAGAAAGCGGAGAAACGAAAGCGCCTGGGAGCGCATGCGCCCTGAGCATAGCTTGGCCCACCTTGGATCCGACTAAATATAGGGAGACGAGAACGCGTCCATGTGCGCGTGCGGGCGTTCTTTTTTTTTTTTTTTTTCCTGTCCTTGCCTGAATAGGGAATGGTGCTGACTAAAAATAGAATTTTAAAAATGTGCCAATAGCCTCCTTTTCTCTAAACTAGCCAAACTCAAATCCTGCAACCGTTCTTCATATGTTTTAGTCTCCAGGCCCCTTAAATCATAGTTGCTCTTTTTTGCACTTTTTCCAAACTCTCAACATCGTTTTTTTGTAATGTGCCCAAAACTGGATGCAGTATTCCAGGTGTGGCCTTACTAAGGCTTTATAAAGCGGTATTAATACTGATTTTGATTCTATGCCTCTGCTTATACAACCAAGGATTGTATTACGGTAGCTTTTTTGGCTACTGGCACACACTGCTGACTCATGTTTAAATGATCGTCCACTAGGACTCCAAGGTCCCTCTCAACAGTTACTGTTTTTGAGCCAGGTTTCACCTAATCTGTACTTGTACCTTTGGGTTTTTTCTGCCCAGGTGTAAAATCTTGCTTTTCTCCACATGAATATGTTTGCCATTTAAGACTTTTTTTTCTGCAAATAAAACTGATGGGGGCAGGAGAAGGGGGTCTGTCTGAATGCAGGTAGTCCTCGACTTACAACATTCATTTACCGTAGTGACCGTTCAAAGCTACAACTGTGACTTATGACCGTTTTTCACACGACCATTACAGTATCCCTGTGGTCACATGATCAAAATTTGGACACTTGGCAACTGGCACGTATTTACGACAGTTGCAGTTTCCCAGGCCAATGGGATCCCCTTTTGACAAGCAAAGTCAATGGAGGAAGCCAGATTCACTTCACAACCGTGTTACTAACTTAACTGCAGAGATTCACATAACTCTGGCAAGAAAGGTCATAAAATGGGGCAAAATTCACTTAACAACTGACTTGTTTAGCAATGGAAATTTTGGCTCCATTGTGGTCATAAGCCGAGGACTACCTGTAACTGTTTTCAGTAACAAGGAGCAGCTTTGATTAATGTTTCTAGTTTCTTTGAAGCAACAAAGCAAGAATCTGATTTCTGATAAGAACCACTTCAAAGCAGCCAGACATGAGAAATGCCCCGAAAGTTTAACTTTAATAACCCAAAAATCATTATAATGTGGGAAAAACACCTCCTGAATATGCAATTAGACATTAACAGATCATGCTAAGAATATTATGGGATGCTCTGAACGTTTACATGGTATATGAATAAAGGCCAAAGTGGCCCCAGTGGTGGAAGAAACTAATAATATTAAAATTTAAAGCAATTAGTCCCTTTTAATAATTTAAACAATACAGCCAAAAGACAAACAGAGGTAGATGCAAGCATTTCATATTGACTCATATTAATAATATTAATCATAATCATAATATATTAGCAATAGCACCTAGACTTTATATACCGCTTCACAGGGCTTTATAGCTCTCTCCAAGCGGTTTACAGAGTCAGCCTCTTGCCCCAATCAATCTGGGTCCTCATTTTACCGACCGCAGAAGGATCAAACTCCTGACAGTGGGCAGAGTTAGCCTGCAATACTGCATTCTAAGCACTGTGCCATCATGGCAGATAGATAGATAGATAGATAGATAGATAGATAGATAGATAGATAGATAGATAGATAGATAGATAGATAGATAGATAGAGAGATAAAGAGATAAAGAGATAAAGAGATAAAGAGATAAAGAGAGAGGGAGGCCTATTTGCAACCAGGTCATGCAAGTGTCTTGCTGATGTGCACTTGAGCGAGAGGCAGGCTGGCACCCGTGCATACACAACTCAACTTATGCAAGTCTACCTTGCATGCATGTTAGCGCCAGCCGGTCGCTTATGTAACTTGAGCTGCGTATGCACCACCCACCACTCAGGCAGCCCGGTTCCCCTCCCCCCCCCCGCTGAGCCGCCAAGCCACAAAGGTTGGGGACTGCTGTTTTAAGTGGAACACAACATCTAATAAAAAAATCAATTTGATGAGGGGGGCTATAAAACCAAATATCCTGATTGGGGGTCCCTCCACAAATAAATCCCTAAACTTATTCTTTCTTATTCTTATTGTACATATGTTGTTGTATATTGTATATTGTTGTACATATGTTGTCATATATATTTTTTAACATTGTAAACTGCCCAGAGTCAGCTTGTGACAGCAAATGAATGTAATACATGAATAAATAAATAACATATAAAATAAACCACTCAGGTGACCCTGATGATACAGATAAACCTCCAGGTGGCCTCAACAACCCTCTCAAAGGATGCAAATGACCAGCTGTCTGCAAGGAATATAAATTCTTCCATTCCCCACCATCCAGTCAGAGCTGAAGAAGCTTCTTGGATGAGAAGCGAAACGTCTTCAAAGAAAAAGCAGAAAGTCCAATTGCCACTTGAAAAAGCACCTTTGGGACAACCATGACCTGGATGACTGAGACTCTCCACAGACATTTAAAGAAATAAAATAGAAAAAGCCTTAGGAGATTCGAAATCCTAGCACTCCAAAGTTCAGGTGGTCGTCAACTTATGACCACAATTGAGCTCAGAATTTCAATTGGGAGGTGAGACAGTTAAGTGAGTTTTGCCTCATTTTGCAACCTTTCTGACTGCAGTTGTTAAGTAAATCTGGCGTCCCCAAAGACTTTACTCATCAGAAAGTGGCAAAAGGGGATCACATGACCCAGGGGTGAAATCCAGCAGGTTCTGACAGGTTCTGGAGAACCAGTAGCAGAAATTTTGAGTAGTTCGGAGAACAGGCAAATACCACCTCTGGCTGGCCCCAGAGTGGGGTGGGAATGGGGATTTTGCAATATCCTTCCCCTGCCACACCCACCAAGCCACACCACGCCCACCACGCCACGCCCACAGAACCGGTAGTAAAAAAATTTGGATTTCACCACTGACATGACCCCAGGACACTGCAACTGTCATAAATATGAACCAGTCACCAAGCATCTTCCAAATATAAATCACATGACCATGGGGGAATGCTGCAACCGCCGTAAGTGTGAAAAACAGTCATAAGTCACTTTTTTTCAGTGCCATTGTAACTTTGAGCTGTCACTAAATGAAAAATCCCCCCCCCGCCAGAAACGTGGACCTTCAGTCCCTTGAATTCAATGTTTCTGAAACTTGGCAACTTTAAAGCACGTGGACTTCAACTCCCAGAATTCCCCAGCCAGGATGGGGAAACTCTGCTCTAACTTGCTTAGCTCTATCGTTAAAGGGGTGGAAGGGACGCGAAAGGAACGACCCGTTTTCGCTTGCAACGTGCGCGCCGACTTCCCGCGCGCTCCCTCCCTTCCTCCTGTGCGCGCACTCTTCGTGACTCCGCGAGCCCAGCGAGTTTGGGCCTGCCGCGCGTGCGCAGGCTGTTCCTCTTCCTCTTCAGTCATCTCTTTCCCCCTCCCTCCCTTCCTTCCGCGCAGGCGCAGCTTGAGCGCCCCTCTCCCGAGGCCGTGCTTGTCTCTCGGTGTTAGGCCTTCCCGCCATTTTGTCTGAGGGGGAGAAAGAACCGGGCCGTAGAGGGGGGGGGCGGCAGCGGCGAGGGGGAAAAACCAAAAAAAAACCAAGGGAACCCGTATAGTTTTTTGCTCCGACGCCGTGATTTTTGCCCCGCGACTTGTTTCGGTCGCTTCATGTGAGGAAAAGCGGCGCCTGGAAGCTCTCGCGGATGGCGGAGGAAGCGCAAGGGCCGGCCGGGCCCGTTGGCGAAGACGAGGCGGCGGCAACAACAGCAGCGGCGGGGCTGGCGGCTCCTTCAGCGGGTGGCTCCGGGACGACCCCCGCGTCCTCGACCCCTCGGCGGCGCCTGAGCGACCTGCGGGTGATCGACCTCCGGGCCGAGCTGAAGCGCCGCAACCTGGACACGGGCGGCAACAAGAGCGTCCTCCTCGAGCGGCTGCAAAGCGTGAGCTTCCCGGCCGCCGCGCGGGGAAGGAGCGGGGGAGCTCGGGGCCCAGGACTACAAGGCCCATCCCGGCAGCGCCGTGAAGTGGGGGTCCGCTGGAGGCAGCCTTCCGGGGATAACGGCTCCCACCAGCCGGCCTTGGGGATGATGGGGGTTGAAGTGCTGTCTCTGTGGAGGCAGCCTTCCGGGGATAACAACTCCCATCAGCCGGCCTTGGGGATGATGGGAGTTGAAGTGCTGTCTCTGTGGAGGCAGCCTTCCGGGGATTATGACTCCCATCAGCCAGCCTTGGGGATGATGGGAGTTGAAGTGCTGTCTCTGTGGAGGCAGCCTTCCAGGGATTACAACTCCCATCAGCCAGCCTTGGGGATGATGGGGGTTGAAGTGCTGTCTCTGTGGAGGCAGCCTTCCAGGGATTACAACTCCCATCAGCCAGCCTGGTGGATGATGGGAGTTGAAATGCTGACGAGGAAGGATTTAAGGCAGCATTCCACAGATTACAGGTCCCATCAGCCAGCCTTGGGGATGATGGGGGGGGGGTTTGAAGTGTTGCCTCTGGGCAGCAGAATTTAAGGCAGCCTTCCAGGAATTACCACTCACATCAGCTGGCCTTGGGGATGATGGGGATTGAAGGGCTGTGTCTCTGGAGGGCAGGATTTAAGGCAGCTTTCCATAGAATACAACTCCCATCAGCCAGCCTTGGGGGGATAGGAATTGAGACAAGCACTAGAAAGAAGGATTTAAAGCAGCCTTCCAAACATGACAGATTACAGTTCCCATGTACCAGTTGGGAGGATGATGGGAACTGAAGCCCCATCTCACCGGAGGGAAGGCAGCCTCACTGCACTTGGCGGCCCTCCACAGAGTGAACTACAACTCCCATTGTCTATAGAGATACCAGTCATCCAGGTCATGGTTGTCCCAAAGGTATCTTTGGTACAACTTCCATTATTAGCCACTTTTCTGAGGCTGAGCTCATTCTCCCTGGAGGGCAGCATTCAAGGCAGCCTTGGTCCCAACTTGCTGGTCTTCCAGAGACCAGACATTACATACACCACCTGTCAGCCAGGTTTAAGGGACGCTGAGAATTGAATCCACATGAGGACAGGGTTTGAAGCTGGCCTTATCTTCCAAAGAGGGGCTGCATCCCCACCCCTCAGCCTTTTCCCGCTGAGAATGATGGTTAGCATCTAATCCAAAGTCACTGGATCTGGATGGGGTGTTGAAATCAAAAGAGGGAAGTGATTTGAAGGGAAGTCAAGACGGGTGGGGAGAGCTCAGTGGGAATGTAACTGTTCAGCAGCCTTTATTCTGTTGGAAAACCCTGTGCATCATAGCCTTCTCTTAAAGTCTGTGGAGATTCTCAGTCATCCAGGTCATGGTTGTCCCAAAGATGCTTTTTTTCAAGAGACAACTGGACTTTTGGATTTTTTCTTTGAAGACGTTTCATTTCTCATCCAAGAAGCTTCTTCAGCTCTGACTGGATGGTGGGGAATGGAAGGATTTATACTCATTGCAGACAGCTGGTCATTTGCATCCTTTTAGAGAGTTGTTGAGGCCACCTGGAAGTTACCATTCCCCACCATCCAGTCAGAGCTGAAGAAGCATCTTGGTTGAGAAGCTAAATGAAATGTCTTCAAAGAAAAAACTAGAAAGTCCAGTTGCCTCTTGAAAAAGACCTTTGGGACATAGCCTTCTCTTGTTCCTAGCAGTTAATGATGTATGGTAGGATTGGCAGTGCATATAGGAGACCAATTTTGTAATCATGATAAATCTCCCTAAGGAGAGATCAGCTGGATCAAACAAAAGGCTCTTGTTATCTCGCATCCTGTTTTCTGCAAAGCCTCTGGCAAGACTACCAGTAGGATACAAATGTTTAGCTCTTTCTAGCTCCTATTTTCAGCAACTGGCATTTGGAAGTGCTTATGCTGTCCACTGTGATAGCCTTAATTTCCGTGAATTTGGGTCTTTCTCTGCCTTTAGTTTTGCATCATTTAATTTCGGTGGATGAACTTGCATTCTGGTACGGTGAAATTCATGGAGGAAAAGGCTAACAGGAACAACTAAAAGTCTAGTAAGCTAAGGCATAGGGTTCCTGAATTCATTGCTCTTCATAAGGCTATATTATCATTCATATGAAGGTTTCAAAAACTACCGTTCACTAGCCTCCAGAATCAGAGGCATTCTGTCATCACTGAATACTAATTTCAGAGTACGATATCTTTAAATCTTACGCTAAAAGGTCCATAGGAAACACACGGAACCAAGAATGGTGATTGATTCAACTGGCTCCATTGAAATTAGCAACAGCAATAAGTAACAATAGTTAAAATAAAGAATGGATCCTAAAGAGAATGGAATGAATAAAAATGTATGCTCTATTTGATATTTGTTTTGCTGTAGTTTAATATATTCTGACCCTGTTGCGTTCAGTAGCTATTTATCCCTCCTTTTAATATATCCCTGTGGAACAGCAACGGTTAATATGAATGTGATCGCTGTCGTCTTGTTGGGTGTTTGGTCAGATTCAGCAGAATAAGGTTATGAGATGAAGGAGGCAAATTATTGACAGTGAAGATATAAATGGAAAATGTGACTTTGGAACTGGAAAGGGAGAAGGAAAGCCAGAGCATTCTGCAGAGAAGGGACTGCTAAGTGAGGGAAATAAGAAAGGTAGGACTAGAAATAATTTATGTGGGAAATGATGGCTGGAATTGAAGTCCAGAAAAAGGAATAATGAGATTCTACAATAATAAGCAAGGATGAGGGATTGATGAACAATAAGAGAAATGGGTAGGAGAAATTGGGTGAGTTGAGACAGAAAGGGAGAAATTATTAGTCCAGGGGTTCTCAACCTGTGGTCCATGGACCCCTGGGGAGCCATGATGTCATCACAGCGAAGGCTTGATGAAATGTTATGATTTAAATCTTGAGTTAGGTCTTGGGGGTCCAAGGTATTTAAAGGGAGTCCACAGTGAATAAAAGGTTGGGAACTACTGTATTAGATTTTACAATAAAGTTATTTGCTTGTTTGGAAAATATATACCGGTACTGCTTTTCTAAAATGGCATGTAAAGCAGTCATGGCAATATGAGGGGAAAATGAGGGGAAGACAAAAAGGCAAATGGAAAGCATATATCTTAAGCAGAGGTGGGAGTATTACAATAAGAAACGGTGACCTGGCAGAAATAATTGAAGTACCGTTGTTTAGGGGAAGAGAAGATTTAGATAATGTCATCAGGGAGAAGAATGAAAAGTTAACAGAGGCAAATAAGGAATAGGAAAAGAATAAATCAGACTATGAGAGAAGAGAAGCAAAGCGGAGATAGGTTCAGGTATCCACTGTGAACAGAGGAAATTGTTTGGGGATGTAGAGCAGAGAAGGCTGGCTTTTTTTTTTTCCTGGGCAATTCAGAAACAGTGCTCTTGCTGTAAAACCTCACACTGTTTCCTCCTGACAGGCCATTGAAGAAGAAGGGGGAAATCCTGATGAGGTTCCCATGGCCTCAGAGAACACTAGCAAGAGGACCCCCAAAAGATCTTTGAAAGGTACAAAACAGTTTTTCATTAAAATTGAATTACATGTGCGCATATACTGTATATGTTCAGATTGCAAACCTGCAGGTGGTCATTTAAAAAAACAAAACATGCAGCTTGATGCTAGATAAATAAAAAGTGGAATCTGCACCACTACTTGGCTTTGTCATATATTCTTGCCACTAACAGAAATCATTTTTTTTCTCTACTTGACATTTTAATGTATGGTTCCTGGACATATTTAATCTTCTGAGTAATTGGGGAATTGTGACGTCCTTTGATATTTTTAGATCGCTTTTTATGATTCTTCAATCTCTGGGTTAATGAGAGCTTGCAAATCACTTTCTTAGCAGCTCCATCTTGGGTCTAGTTATTATAGTATTCATCACCAGAATTTGCTGTTAGCATAGCTGACCTGTAGCATGCCTTGTTTTTTTCCTTTAAAGTCAGTGATGACAATTGTGCAAGAATTCTGAGTTAGGAAACAGTGGTCAGCCAACTTCCATTTGCATTCTTTTTTTAAAAGTAATCACATTAAAATAATTCTTAATGCATGTTTTCTGCTTCAAACTAGTAGTGTTCAGAATCTGTATTTTGGAGCACAATTTTACTCTTCAGGGTTCTGGACCTTAGTATATTTTGCCAAACTAGAGGCATTTATTTGCACTTGGGCTACATAATAAAATTGACATTATCTGGCAATAAGAGTTTCATTTGTATGATACATTGATGTGTGATATAAAAATCTGAGGCTTGGAGTATTTAAAAATTCTGCTTTGTTTTTTTGTTTTTTTTTTCCTTAACCATGAAGTTGGCAACTATTTTACCCCTCTGTAAATAAAGGCGAGTTATCACTGGCTTAGACTTTAGTATTCTGTTTCTGAGGACTATCGATTTTGTTGTTAAACTTTCTAGCAGCATATTAAAGCTTTATTCTTTTAGGGCGTAAATCAGAAGAAGAAGGGGGCGAGGACAATGGATTGGAAGAGAATGACAGAGATGTACAGGTATGGGAAGAAAAG
>QLTV01002008.1:209765-221227 GCA_003457575.1 Thermophis baileyi
ACTTTTCTGTTGGTAAATGAGCCATTTGTTCAGTTTTTATGACCTTTCTTGCCACTGTTGTTAAGTGAATCACTGCAATTGATAAAGTTAATAACACAGTTGTTAAGTGAATCTGGCTTCCCCATAAATTTTGCTTGTCAAAAGGTTGCAAAAGGCGATCACATGATCCCGGATACTGCAGCCGTCATAAATATGTGTTAGTTGCCAAGCGTCCAAATTTTGATCACATGATCATGGGGATTCTGCAAATCGCCCTAAGTGTGAAAAAATAGTCATAAGTAATTTTTTTCTAATGCCGTTGTAACTTTGAACGGTCACTAAATGAACTGTTGTAAGTTGAGGACTACCTGTGACTGACAATGAATGAATGAATGAATGAATTTCAGTCCCCCGTATTTTAACATGGGCATTGTTTTTCTGCAGGATATAATGTAAATAAATGCAAAGATTAGCTGCACACCCCCACTTTCACTCCTCAGTCCTATGCTATTTCTGATGCCTTCCCTTCAGCAGCTGGAATGTTCACAGGACTCCTCTGACATTACACAGGCTGAGTGTCGCTGGGAAGCAACACTTGGTACTAGATAAGTGTGTCAGTGAAATTTGTTACTTCTTCAGTGAGTTGCTGTTTGCAGTAAGCTTTTATAGTAATGGGGCACAATCATTCATATTCTTTTGATGGATTTTGCCTCTACAAAAAGATGATCGGCTTTTGAAAGGCGCATCTGTGTTTGTTATTTATCCTGTCAGGAGAATGGTGACGAACTTGATGACCAGTTAGAGGCTGCTTCACCTGACTTGGCTGAAGTGAAGGTAACCTGCTGGCTCTCCTCTCATGGGCTTGGGAAATGTGCTGTAACCATTCAACCAGCAACTTTCTTTTTTAAGGGACCAAGTTAATTTGCCTTCTAGCTTTGTCTCCCAAGCCAAGCCCAAATTCTTTAGCCCTCTCTCTCTCCCCTAGAAGAAAGAGCAGTTGTGTTGGCTATCTCTAATCAATGGAACACAATAATCCCTCGCAGTTGTCAGTTATGGTGTGGTTTTGCTTTCCTTGCCCACCTTTTCTTTAGGAGTCGTGCTGCTGTATTTCTATTTTTACAGAGTCAAATCAGTGCTGTAATTCTATTTTTACAAGGTCAAATCAGACAGGTACGCCAACGTTCCTTCACACACAGTTCAGATTTCAACCCATTTTTATCCAGCCCAACCCTACTGGTTATGGGAATAAATTTTAATACCATGAAACTGGAATTCTGGGGGCTGAGGAGACAGTTAATCCCTTCATAAAATCCTTCCCAATTCCATAACTCTTTTGTTGGGCTAGATAGCTAAAAGAGCTTTCTTATGGCAGACATTTGCAGAATTTCACTTTCAATAAACTTATGCTATGGGGGGGGGTGGTTAATGACTTCTTAAATTTTTGGACTGAGTTTTGTCTTTTAGAGACATCTTTTTTTCGATGACTGCTTTGATCTTGATTATACTACCGTTTTTTCACAAAAAGATGAGGTATAAATATCAGAAGAAAGAGCGTCCCGCAAGTTCTGTGTTGCTGTTTGCATGGGCAGAAATGGATTTAAAAGCCATTTGCTTTTCTAGAAGCTTGATAGCCTGTGGCTGAGAAACTTTGTGTTTGGAAAAGAAATAACTGTAATCAGGTGATGTTCTGGGAATTAAACAAGAAGCTGGTTTCAGCCCTTGAGATTTAGATACCTTATATATTACAGTATTGACATACTATGACCTAACTATTCCTTTTAAAAATAACAGCAGGAACTTAGCCTATTTTTAAGAGTCCTAAATGGCTTAGAACAGTGTTTCTCAACTTTGGCAGCTTTAAGATGGGTGGACTTCAACTCCCAGAAACGCTGGCTGTGGAATTTTGGGAGTTGAGGTTTAGCCATCTTCAAGTTGCTACGCTTGAGAAACACTGGTTTAGGGTTTTGTAAATATTCATAACTGAGTGCAAGGTGAAATATCATATGGATGCAGCTGTTTTTTTTTAAAAGGAATCTAGGATTTGAAAGAAGCCATTAGATCATAGATCCAACCTTATATTCATTAATTAAATATTCCCAACAAGTGGCTGGCAGCCTCTGAGTAGGCTTGAACACATCAAACAAAATAATTTTGAATCATTTGATTCCAGTTTTGTTTTTGCTAGGTATTTTTCCCCTTGATGGGGTTGGCCTAGAAGATCTCCAAGGTCCCTTCCAACTCTGTTATTCTGTTATGTTGTTCCCAATTTATTGTGAATGATAGTCTTCTTGACAAACATTGGTAATTTTGGATCACAGACTCTTTTTTGGTGACCTGTTTTCCCCTTTATTAGACTCATAAGCGCGCCTCTCAACTACATGACTGGCCTTTTTTTGTTTTCAGCTCTTGTTGGCTTGTTCTGTTGTCTTTCTGTCTCCTTCCTCCCTTGCAATTGTGCTTTTAGTATCTCTGAATATTTCCCAATATATGTGGATTGAAAAAATATTTATAGAATCCTGTTACTACATGTTTTGAACATTTAACAACTATTTTAAAATCCTAGGTGCTTAACAAAAGTACTTAGCAAAATAACCTTGTTCAGGATGGGATTTGCCATAAAGGAATCAGGTGTGAGGAGCAGATTACAATAATTTAATCTCTTCTAGATAGACCTTGAAATCACAATATGAACGTAGAAGCAATTATTTTCCCCCTCATTTAATATTTTTCCTTTCCTGTTTTTGCTACAGGATTTGGAAGAGCATCATTCAGAACCAGGTATTTTTCTGTTAATTTCTTCTATTTTTTTAAAAGTGCAGCGGAGGTAAGGGGCCAGTTCTTGGACTTTCTAGTTGTATTAATTAATTAATTACATACCCACGTAATTCTCTAGTGTGTAAATATCTGAAATGCAATCATGATTCCAACTCTGTGAATTCATGCCTGCTACTTAAGTGCTTTTTTCCTAGACCTGGGAAAAAAAAATTTTTTTTAAGTCCTCTCTAGTTTCACAGATACACTAGAAGAAAGTTAATGTCAAATATGAAAGCAAATCCTATAGAGCAGATTGTCGTATGTGATATGTGTGATCAGTAGAGCAGAAAGGCTAGTTTAAAAGTTGCCATAGGGAAACCTTGTGAGTTACAAGCTAAACAGAAGAAGCAAGAAGAGAGGTTCTACGTGGAAATTCCATAAAAATGCTATTTACTTTCTTGGAGTTACATGTTCATGCATCATCAGAAGACCTTCCAGTTTTCCTGTTGGACCACCATGCTTTAAACCAAAACGAAAGAAAGAAATTCAGAGTTTGAAATGGAAATGTGTGTTCTTGATGCATTCTGTTTAAGCCTCTTGGAATTCTGGAAGAAAGAACCTCTTGAAGATCTCTCAAGAATTGAGCCAGAAGGTTTTTTGGTTTTTTTTTTTTTTTTTTTTTTTTTTTTTTTTTTTTGTTAAACTGATAAGATCAGGGTTGGTTGTTTTTTTTTTCCTTCGTATCGTATGATCTTTTTAAAATTATGTCTTAGCTTTAGGCATTTGAATGTGGTATACCGAAAGCGTTTTTCCAGTTTCTGTGTAGCTATAACCATACTGTTAGACTGGCAGCCATGCCCGTTCCGCATATGTCTTTGCTATGTTTCCCCGGTGATTAAACCTTGTGCCATTCTATTCCTGTTAAATCTATAGAAAATGAGAAAATGCTCGACATTTTGGGTGACACTTGTAAATCTGAATTCCTTAAAGAAGATGCATCTGAATCGGAGCAGGCGCAGGAAGCAAATGAACCGTTCCTGGGCAAAAAGGAAGAAGAGGAAGACGCGCTGGCTGCCGGCACCCAGTCGGACGAAGACCTTGTAGATACAGACAGCCAATCAGGCCCGGCTGAGGCCAAGAACCAAGAGGACGAAGGAAAGCCCTTAGTGGTAGCCAAAGGGGAGCCGAGTGAGCAGACAGTTGAGGAAGCCAAACCGGACTCGGACTCTTTAGCGGTAGAGAGCAGGAGTGGAGGTGGAGGTGGTGAGAGTAGCAAAGAAGCCCAAACTCTGGAAGCCTGTAGTGAGGAAACCGCGGAATCGGACACAGGTCCTCAAGTGGTTAGTCCAGAGGCCGAGAAGATGGAAGTGAAGGCTAATGTTCAGGAGGAGCCCTCTGCCACTAGAGAGTCCTCTGCCCAAGAGGGTGGTGATCAGAACATGAGGTTTGTTTCTCTCCGTTTTAGCAACAAAAGGAAAATGCCAATCCCTGATCCGCTATGCCAGTATAGCATCCATCCAAAGAGCCAGAGTAAGGTACCAGCCAGTACGATACCCAGAGTTATAATCCTGTGAGCCTTGATATAACTTAACAGGTAAGCCGCTATCTAGAAAACTGGATGGATGGAGAGGTTAACGCTTTCCACAACCGAGGAAGACTAGATAGATGCAATCATTTAGAGCTTTTCATTCCCACTTTTCTCGGTGGCTTTTTTTTTTTTTTTTCATGTCCAAGATCAAGACTGGATACATCTGATCCACAGGGCGGAATGCCAGGACAATTCTAGAATAGATAACCTACATAGGAAAGGAGGGATTGTTACAGACATACACCTGCACACATACCCACGTTAGAGTGTAATAAAATCTAAAAAACAAACAAACATGTTTCACCTGGCCCCGGTAGGAGGTGTAGGAAAACTAGCCGCACATTCGGAACATCATAAAGACAACGTGGTACAATTTGTGGTTATATTACAGGACAGGTAGTCCTCGACTTACAACAATTCACTTAGTGACCGTTCGAAGTTACATCGGCACTGAAAAAAGTGACTTGTGACCATTTTTCACACGATAGTTGCCGCATCCCCATGGTCACATGATCAAAATTCTGCCGCTTGGCAACTGACTCATATTTATGACGGTTGCAGCATGCCGCGTGATCCCCTTTTGCGACCTTCCGGCAAGCAAAATCAATGGGGAAGCGAGATTCACTTAACAACCGTGTCCCTAACTTAAGCACTGTAGTGATTCACTTAACAACTCTGGCAAGAAACTAATAAAATGGAGCAAAACTCACTTAAGAAATGTCTCAGCAACATAAATTTTGGGCTCAGTTGTGGTCGTAAGTTGAGGATTACCTGTACTTAAAACAGGTACATTATGCTAAATATGACTACAGAAATGAAGGACTGCAGCTATGTACTTTCAGTACTTCATGGCACTAATAAAGCCGAAAATAACTCTGTTCCTATCAGTAAGTGGAACATATTATACCCCCTCATCCTCCTTGAATCAGGGAGGGAATTTTTAAAAAATATTGTTGCATCTGTTTATTTTTCTCCAATTCCTCAGAATGTTAACCTTCCCCTCTTTTTCAGTTGTGTAAGTAATTAAGTTACTTAATCCTGCTAGTTCTTAACAGTTTTATTAATCCGTGGGTAATACGGGCTGGTACCTTACATTTCTCCATTCTAGACAAAATGCTGCCTTTTTCCTTTTTTATATATACCTATATACAGTATATGTAGATAGCTGGTCGGTAAGAAGTTAGGGTTTTTCTTCAATTTGGTCTGCAAGCCCACTAAAATTCCTTGCTACCTAAAAAAAAAAATCTTTTAGGTTTTGCTTTTTCCCTTTCTTGTGCATTAAACATTGTTTTGGAACCTTTTATTTTTTAATCTTTATCAAAAAAAATTGTTTCTAAGATTAAATTGTGAGTACTATAAGACTGCTTTTTTAATTCATTGATTCATTTATGTTTAAATCTGGTAGGTATTTGGATTCTAATGAATTTTTAAAATACCTTATTATAAACTCCTGACTGAGTTTTCCTTTCTCTTTTTTGTTCTTAGTTCTGAGGAATCCAAAGACCCCAAACAATCTTCAAAAGAGGAAAAAGGTATTTGTGTTACTTTGTATAAAAACTTATATCTTGCCCACATAACCATTACTGGGGGGAGGACATTTAAATGTTGGATGGGTTTACACATGACCTCAGCTGATGCTAATTATTGAGATGAAATCCTACAGGATTTTTGTCCGTTAAAAAATAATTAATAGGCATTATTTATCAATTAGCATGATGGCATTTTGTGATGGTGGATACTGTCCTGCAGATGGCAAAGACTGATGAATGCTGGCATGCCAAAGGCAGTAATTTCAGGCATCTTTTGCAAATATCTCCTTTGATGGCATTCGTCAGCGGATGCTGGATGCAGTTGAAACTAAGATACTGGGCCTCAAGTATGACTATTTCCACATTTTCAGGCTTTTATTAGCAATAGCACTTAGACCAGTGGTTCCCAACCTTTTTTTGGCCATGCCCCACCTAAGCATCTCTAAAATACTGATCCCCCCCCTCCCGGTGACATATAATTCTTACTATTCAAAAAGTGAACTCCTACTCACACGGAGGAAGCCTAAAAGGCCATTAACTTGGTTTAAACAAGGTTCCAATCGCCCCCATTAAAAACCAAATTGCCCCCCTGTGGAGCGTGGGCCCCAAGTTGGGAACCACTGACAGACTTATATACTGCTCCATACTGCTTAACAGCCCCCTCTAAGCGGTTTTACAGAGTCAGCATGTTGCCCCCAGCAATCTGGGTCCTCATTTTACCAACCTTGGAAGGATGGAAGGCTGAGTCAACCTTGAGCCGGTCTGGATCAAACTCCTGGCAGTGGGAATGCAATACTGCATTCAACCTACTGTGCCACCACGGCTCTTATATATTAAATTTATATGCTGTCCATTTTACCATCTAGTGACTTATAAGATAAAAACCACAATAGAAAACAAAATGATAGATATTAACATGAAAATAAAAAAAACAGCTAAGGAAGGAAACAACATATAATGGAGTGGAAGTGGAGTCTTCTCTTAACCACCTCCAGAGTGAGCCCCCCCCCCCTCCCCCAGAGCCAGGTTTCAAGGCTCTTCTGGAAAGCGAAGAGGGTGGGGACAAATCTCACCTTGAGGGACATGATGTTCCAGAAGGTGGGAGCCATGGCAGAAAAGGCCCTTCTGGATCCTGCCGGCTGGGGTCTTTTGACCAACAGCATGAGTGGGGCGAGCCAATCCCCTTGGGTTGAGAACAGAGCTTTTAGTGGAACATAAAAGATATTTTTCTGGAGTTGCGTTCCTTTCAAAGGGTGGGCAGCAGTGAGAGTGGCTGGGACTGCCCACCTTGCACCTTGTCACGTGCTTTCGTTTTCTGTTTCCAACTAGGTCACAGTAGCACTAGCACCGGTCGGAACTTCTGGGTCAGCGGCCTTGCTTCCAGTACCCGAGCAACTGACCTGAAGAACCTCTTTAGCAAATATGGGAAAGTAAGGCTGTTTTTATTTATTCCTTAAGCCCAAAGATGATCCGTTTGGTTACAAGTCCCTTTTATCTCCCTTCTAACACAAGGGCTTTGGTGTAACACCGGTTCATGTCAGCATACTAGCCATATAAACAGCATTTGGTCTTATATAATGCCCCATAATGCTTTACAGCAGCAGTCCACAACTGTTTTGGCTCCACAGATTGGCAGTGGGAGAGAAAATTGGGGGAGGGGCTGACTGACAAGGTGAAATTATTGTCTCTGTTCCTTCCAACTGGTAGGGTTAGTTCAGTGACTGTAAACCTTTTGGACTCTGTGTCAAAAATTCAGAAAACGCCCACCTTGGCTCTGCTGGCGTGTCATACGCTTCAACCTCACCCCGGACAAAAGAGGCCCCTCTGGACCTCCTCTTCTCTCTGGACTTTACAGATCTTCTCAGAAGTTGTGCAAGGGTGCCCTCAGAAAATAACGTGACAACGCTTGTGCAATTTTCAGAGGCTGCGCAAGAGCAAGGCCTTCTCGCACAACTTCCAGAGAGTCAGGAGACCTTGCCGGTCACCAAAAAATGGTATGGCGTGTCCCCTGTGACACATACGTCATAGGTTCGCCATCACTGGTCTGGTGCTTGATCGTAGAAGGCTGTTGGATGCGATGGATCTTCAGCCAGCAGTTCCCGAGACCATGTGTGGTTTCTCTTCTCCAGGTGGTTGGTGCCAAGGTGGTGACCAACGCTCGTAGCCCGGGGGCTCGCTGTTACGGCTTTGTGACGATGTCCACAGCGGAAGAAACTACCAAATGCATTGCCCATTGCCACAAGACGGAGCTGCACGGCAAAATAATCTCAGTCGAAAGAGTAAGTGGGGCCTCTCTCCCTCCTCGAGCCCCCAGACTGGTGGGAAAATAACCCGTGGCTTCATTTTTCTGATGATCCAATATAATTTCAGGCAAAGAATGAACCTGCCACGAGGAAGCTCCTGGATAAAAAGGACAGTGAGGGGAAGACTGAAACGTCCTCTGGTGATAAGTAAGTTCTGCAGCCTGCTTTGCTTTTCAGTTTATTAGATGTGCTCATAGTGATGTGGGCAGTTTACTCCTCTCTCCCACTCTCTTCAGAAATCACTGTCAGGCGCAGGAAATCAGGCACCAGCTTAGACTTCAAAAGCATTACGCGTTTATTTCATGCTATCTGTTCACAAGAATCTGATGATCTAATGGTCAAGGCAAATTGGCATCAGATAAGAGTCAACATACTTGGTAAGGCCACACTTGGAATACTGCATCCGGTTTTGGTTGCCACGATATAAAAAAGATGTTGTGACTCTAGAAAGAGTGCAGAGAAGAGCAACAAAGATGATTAGGGGACTGGAGGCTAAAACATACGATGAACGATTGCAGGAACTGGGCATGGCTAGTCTAGCGAAGGGAAGGACCGGGGGAGACATGATAGCAGTCTTCCAGTATTTGAGGGGCT
The DNA here is from genome assembly GCA_003457575.1 of Thermophis baileyi. Taxonomy (NCBI): domain Eukaryota; kingdom Metazoa; phylum Chordata; class Lepidosauria; order Squamata; family Dipsadidae; genus Thermophis; species Thermophis baileyi. The sequence continues at coordinate 218,513 of QLTV01002008.1, forward strand.
GCCACAGAGAGGAGGGGGTCAGGCTATTCTCCAAAGCACCTGAAGGCCAGGCAAGGAATAATGACAAGGAGAGATTCAACCTGGAAATAAGGAAAAACTTTCTGACAGTGAGAGCAAATCAACCAATGGAACAGAAGTTGCCTTCAGAAGTTGTAGGTGCTCCAACACTGGAGGTTCTTAAGAAGAGATTGGACAACCATTTGTCTGAAATGGTTCTATAGGGTTTCCTGCTTGAGCAGGAAGATCTCCTAGGTCCCTTTCAACTCTGTTATTCTGTTGCTTCATCCTGCTGTTTATTCTCCCCCTTATACTGCTATGAATTACGGAGGTGTCTGCCTGAGCTACTTTCAATCTACCATTGATCCCAAATATATTTTGCCCCTCATTGGCCTGGCAGTGGACCTTATATGTCTCTATCTAGGTCAGTGTTTCTCAACCTTGGCAACTTAAAGACATGTGGACTTCAGCTCCCAGAATTCCCCAGCCAACATGGCTGGCTGAGGAATTGTGGAAGTAGAAATCCACAGGTCTTAAACTTGCCAAGGTTGAGAAACACTGGTCTAGGTTATCTTCTTTACAAGTAGTTCTCAACTTAGAATCACCATTGGAACCAGAATTTCAGTTACTAAGAAATGTCATTAAACAAGTCGTGTGACCAAAATCAATTTTATGACCATTTTTACCCTGAATCGATAAGTGCGCCCGGTTTCTCCCATTGATTTTGCTTGTCACTGGGAAGGATGCAGATTTTGATCATGTGACCACAGGATGCTGCAACAGTTGTCAATGTGAGCCGGTTGCCAAGCGCCCAAATTCCAATCATGACTGCAGGGATAGTCTGGCAGTCATAGTCGGCCCAACTCACCTCCCGGGGTTGTTGTTGTGGGGAAAATAGGAGGAAGGAAGAGGATAAGATTCGTTTCCCCGAAAATAAGACATCCCCGAAAATAAGCCCTCCACCGAAAATATTTAAACGCATGCGCAGCCGATCCCCGTCATTTCCTCTGGTTAGGGTTAGGGAGACAGAGCTGGAAATCAGGTAAGACGGCAAGAGGAGCCCTGTCTTGCTCCACGCGCCCCAAAATAATAAGACCTCCCCAAAAATAAGGCCAAGCGCTTATTTCGGGGTTCAAAAAAATATAAGACGGTCTTATTTTCGGGAAAACACGGTAGCTGCTTTTGAGTTATTTATAAACAAAATAATAGGCAGAATATTAATTAATTAATTAAAATACCCATGTCTGCTCTAAACATTCTGAACTTAACTTCTTTTTCAGGGCTTCCAGTGTGAAAAAGAATGAAAAAGCTGATTCAAAAGAAGATAGTAACAAAGCGGATGAAAAAGACGAGAAGGGGAAAGAAGAGCAGAAATCTTCATCTGCTGATAAATCTAAGACTCCCAAATCAGGTAATTTATTGCTGGAGGGGTGGGGAGAAAAAAACCCCTAAGCCGGTGTTTTTCAACCTTGGCAACTTAAAGATGGGTAGACTTCAACATCCAAAGTTCTGGGATGGCTGGGGAATTCTGGGAGTTGAAGTCCAGCCATCTTAAAAGTTTTCCAAGGTTGAGAAACCCTGCCCTAAGCCATTCATTGCTGGCTTCTGCCAGCAGTTGGACTGTCATCCAATCTCTTTGCTTTTGTGTAGGGAGCAAAGGGATAGAAAGAACCGTGATAATGGACAAGTCCAAGGGTGAACCAGTTATCAGGGTGAAGACCACATCGCGATCAAAAGAAAGAGTAAGTGAATCGTTAGCTTTCCTTGTCACAATTGCTATTTACTGGATTTTGTTAAAGCAAGGGAAGGAGATAGGACAGTTTCACTGTTTTATCCTTGAGAAGTTTTATATCGTTGTTTCTTCTTCATTTGCTATGCAGAATTACTGAAACCTCAAAAAGAAATTTCCCCCCTCAATCCTCATTTTAGAGGCGCTCATTGGCAACTCTTATAAAAATAAAAACTCTTATAAATAAAAATCATTGGATCACTGAAATGCGATGATCTACTTTGACACCTGGAAGCCTTTTTTATCTCGTTCCAAAAAAGTTTCGTTAAAGGTTATCGTAAGGTAAAATACAAAAGTTGAAAGGAGGGAAAGGTGACAAGGGGAAAAAAAGTAGCGACTTCCAATTTTTTTCAGTGCAGTAGAATAAAAAAAAAACAATTACAGCCTCAAACTTTTTACTTAACCTTTCTAAATACTTCAAGCCTATAACAACAAAATCATTCTAATCATAAAAAGCTAAAATTAGAGTTTCATATATTTTTTTTCAGATTCAAGTACAAAATCCATCAGTGGTTTCCAAATGGAAACAAAAACTATATAAATTCTTTTCTCATTAATTCAAATGGCCGATTTTGCTATCTCTGCCAACCCCATCACTTTTGCCATCCATTCTTCTATTGTGGGGAATTAAGTGTGTCTTTCCATCTTTGTGTTTTGGAAACTTGATACTAAGAAGTAAACATCCTTTCACCCTGCATATTACAAATGGGAAAATCAATGTGAAACCTTTTAAGATCCTTTATTGAAGTTGATTTTGATTATTACCAGTAAGTCTTAAAGTGGACTCAAAATCTTTATGCCCAGCAAACCAAAGGATTTGATAGATAGATAGATAGATAGATAGATAGATAGATAGATAGATAGATAGATAGATAGATAGATAGATAGATAGATAGATAGATAGATGATAGATAGATAGATAGATAGAT